>CM032395.1:3727098-4327098 GCA_019049475.1 Eueides isabella
GATTGTCATCTATATTGTTTGCTTGCAATTTATCTTGCAAGCGACTTAGACTGAAAACACACAATACAATTATTATAGATAGAAGAAATATGTGACATATAAATAATATATTAAACCATCTAAACACAATTGTGAATTGTATAAAGTCCTACACACTTATATGAATTTCTAAATTTCTTAATTCTAACATTCTCTTTTTTTGCAGTCCTACAAAGCAACAATAATTCATGCTCTTATCATCAATGACGTCTTCTGGGCTTCGAGCCTCACCAAGAATACGTAATCGAGCCTCTTCATACTCTTTTTGCCTTTGTTCCAGCGTCTTTACTGGTCGAGCGCGGCTTTCACCATTAAGCTGTCCACTGCCCAAGACGACGGCCTTTTTAATACGATTGATGGCTCCGGCATTACGCACTGAGATCCTATACACGCGTTGTCTTTCTACAATTACGTTAGTACCTTCAACCTTTCAGTGGCGGCACAGTTGACATCAGCTTGATTTTCTGATCGAGCTGAAAAAGAATTATTTGTGTAAGTCCCCCGCTTGACCTAGGAGTCAAGGACACGGACTGTGTAGATCAGTTTTCACTGATAAACTTACGCCAATTTCGTCCATATCTCCCCAACTTTCCATACGTCAACTTCATCCTGCGCCGCCATGTTGCTGTTTGACTGACGATTTGTCGTGTTGCTGTTACACAAATTAAAATGGCGGTGTTTTTTGTTTTTTTCAGCAATCAACAGTTTCGAATGCAAAAAGCTGTCCCTCAATAAGCTAATCCTCAAATGATCATAACTGTAATGCTTAAAAAGTCGTATGTTAGTGTTAGACTTAAAATTAAAATAGTGTTTACATAATATTTAATTAATTCATAATTAATACGTATGAAAATTCATACGTTAAATACTTTATGTTAAATAACGTAATAAAAATGTCAATTAAATATTTCATTAAAGTTAGTATCGCCTTTACCGAATTTTAGCATAATTAATAACTTTGCTTAGAATTCAATAGTGTTAATAAGATTCTTATGAAGATTTTCCAAGCTTTCACAAACCCTAAACGTGTAACCACCCATTTTGTCGTGACTTATTAATTTATTATTGCTTGGAGCTTGTCGCCGATTCGGCCTAGTGTCATTTTTTCGAAAAAAAAATCAAGAATTTGTCGCAAGCGTTTGTGACATGTTTTCTACGATAGTTTAGTTTTTAGTTTAGACGTTTTCACAATTTCGTCAAATATGAGCCTTAATACTAAATAACCTTCCTCTCTTCCTAAAGCTTGCCGTACTTGTTTATGGACTCTGACATTAATCAAGATAAAGATCATAAGATCTTTAAAAATGAGTCTCTTTTTCTAAACATATATATTCGAGCTTTGTTGGTTCGGATAGCTATGAACTCATGGAGTAATTTTTACTGTACGGTAATTTATTTTTAGTACTGATTTGATAATAAACACGAAATTTTAATGAAGATCATTGATACTAAACTTAAATTTAAAAAGCGTATAAAAATTTTGAACAAAGCGGGGATTTGAACCCGCGCCTCTTGAAAGCCGTTCAAGTGCTCTGACAACTAAGCCCATCCATTCAGTGGATAGCCTAATGTGAAAGCCGCTTCATTCAAAATTTTACACGCTTTTTAAATTTAAGTTTAGTATTTTCTGTCCTGACTGTGGAATAACACTTTAAAAAAAATACTAAAAAGATCTTTGATTTTTATGATTATAACTAGTTTTAAATAAAACAAATTCAGTTGGATTAATGGCGAATTAATAAGTAAAATGAGCGCTACACATTTTTGCAGACTCGACGTTTTAATTACTTTGCAATTGTCTATGGTCACAGATAGATTTAAGTGGCATTTGCCTGTCATTTGACATAATTATAATATCAAGCTACCACCAACTACATATTTTTTAATTGTTTCAATAGAGAAGATGGTTGAAAATTTGTATTCATAAAAAATCTAATACACACCACACCAGATGGCAAGATATAGTCAGCTCATTCTCATCCAGGAGCTCATCCAGAGCAGTACGCGAGGCTATTAAGAAATCGTTGTCATTAGTTTGATATAATAGTAATTTTAACTGACAGACGAATGCCACCTCAGTCTACCCGCGAACACGAACGAACTTCTCTAAAGTATTTTGAATCATTGGGCTTGCAAAAATATATAACTCTCAATATACACGATAAATTTTGTTGATTTTGTTTAATTGAAAAATAAATTATGTTAATGTAACCAACATTTTATAAACACGTTACTTTACTTGCTTAGTGAGATCTCAATGATTAACTTATTTAATTTTACTTTTTATATAAAATATGTCAAGTATAACAAAAGAATAGAAACTATAGTAACATCGATACGGTTATGTAATTAGTATTTTAAACAAAATAAGAAAGAATGTATATGTTGACATATTTAAGGGTGATTGTCGAAGAAACTAATTTAAATACTAAAATAGATGTTGTACTTATATATACATGTATAGAAATAATCGCATAAAAACACGATGAAAAAAAATATGCAATGATATTTTAACAATTATAACTCAACGTAATTTGATTTTAAATCTAATTAAAAAACGTCATTTGTCAAATAAGTGATGTCAACTGTCATCTGTCCTACGTTTTCAATAAGTTGCGGCCATGTGATACTGTTTTGATAAATACTATTTGACATACAAAGAAGACAAATTTTAAAACTTTAATGATTATGATACACCTTTATTAAAAGTTTGTATTGTATATTGTTATTTCTTCTGAGTTAAGTAGATAATGTAAGTATATCTTTATAGGTAACAAAAGGTTATGTAAAATTTTAAATTGAATGAGGTTATAAGCTTTAATGACATTTGTTGGTATTTATTTTCAGAGTAATAAGTATGGATTTTAATTCCAAGTTTACTTCAGCTAGACAAGGCTAACATCAGTTGGATCCTGACTCTGTTCAATTTCTGATGTTTAATGATGATGACATTAAAAAATTAAGTGTAATCAAAATAACTAATACTACATCCTTCGACGCAATGGGTAATCCAACTAAAGGAGGGCTCTATGATCCTGCTTTAGGTCCTATAAGGGAAAGAAATGATTTCTGTTCTACATGTACAAATTCTCTTCTTAATTGCCCTGGTCATTTTGGCCATATAGAACTACCCCTGGTTGTAGTGAATCCCCTATTCATAAAGAATATTTATACATTATTCCGTATATCATGTTTGAAATGCTTTAAAATCCAAATGGATGAACGCATGAAGTTTATATTAAAATTGCAACTAGAACTTTTAGATGCAGGTCATGTCACAGCCGCTTTAGACTTAGAAAATTTTATAGGTGATGTGAAAGACTATAAAAGTGAAACATCACCAGAAAAGCCGAACAAAGTTATAAGAAAATATCAAAAACTTCTCAAAAGAAAGATGCCATTTCTGAAAGGTTTCAAAACAAGAACACTGATAAACTGAGAACCAAAATTATAAATAACTTTTTCAAAGCAATCAATATTTCTAAAACTTGTTTATATTGTAGAAGCAAATTGGATAAAAGTTACAACTTCAGAAAATAAATTATGTACAATGTAAGTGCTGAGAGTGGAGGTAAAGGTATTAAAATATTAATGCCAGATGAATTAAAACGGTTTTGTAAATCTATAGAACAAAATGACGAAGATTTGCTTGTCCATTGTATACCAGTTTTAAAGTATGCTAATTGTAAGCCAGTTACTGATATATTTTTCATGCAAGTCATACCTGTACTACCTCCAAATGTTAGGCCATGTAATATACTAAATGGTGAACTAATTGAACATCCACAGACTAATGTTTATAAAGGAATTATGAATACTGCTTACCGCTCAAGAGCTGTGCTACAAGTTTTAATGGCATCTGACCACCAAAAAGCAATAGACAGTCTGGATCAACAGCCAAGACAAGCATATGAAAGTGTAATGGGCAAAACTGTTCCAGAAAAATTACACACTGTATGGCAAGATTTGCAGAAACAGATAAACCAATTACTAAGCTGTGAAGGTCAAGGCTCCACCAGTCAAGGCCTAAAACAGATACTTGAAAAGAAAACTGGTGTAATAAGGATGCATATGATGGGTAAAAGAGTAAACTTTGCTGCCCGATCTGTAATCACGCCTGACCCAAATGTAGATATTGATGAAATTGGTATACCTGATGCATTTGCGACCAAACTTACGTATCCAGTTCCAGTAACTGAGTGGAATGTTGATGAGTTAAGGAAAATGGTAATCAATGGACCAAACAAACACCCTGGAGCTGAAAAAATAGAAGTTAAAAATGGAAGGGTGATAAGGATACCACCAGATTCTATACAAAAACGAAAGAGTTTAGCAAAAAAATTACTTACACCAGATGAATATAAAACTTCCGGATCAAAAGTAGTGCATAGACATTTAGTTAATGGTGATGTCCTTATACTTAATCGTCAACCATCACTCCACAAGCCTAGTATGATGGCACATAGAGCAAGAATTCTCAAAGGAGAAAAGACCCTCCGTTTGCATTATGCCAATTGTAAGTCTTATAACGCAGATTTCGATGGTGACGAAATGAACGCCCACTTTCCTCAAAATGAAATTGCAAGAAGTGAAGCGTATAACATTATGTCTGTGAGGAAACAATATCTTGTACCAAAAGATGGAACACCATTGAGCGGTTTGATTCAAGATCATGTAATATCTGGGGTAAGAATGTCGCTGAGAGGCGCTTTTTTTTCAAAATCTGATTACCAGCAGTTGGTTTTCCAAGCATTATCTAGTTTTAAAGGCGAAATTAAATTACTACCTCCTACAATTCTGAAGCCCGTAACTCTTTGGTCTGGTAAACAAGTTTTATCTACTATAATAATTAATATAATTCCAAAAGGGAAACCTCTAATTACTCTTAGTGGGAAAGCCAAGATCAGTTCTAAGGCTTGGCAAAAGGAACCACCCAGACCTTGGAAAGCAGGAGGTACTCCATTTTCTAATGCAAACGAAATGACAGAAGCAGAAGTTATAATAAGAAAAGGCGAGCTTTTAAATGGAGTATTAGATAAAACTCACTATGGTGCAACCCCATATGGCTTAGTTCATTGTATGTACGAGTTATATGGAGGTGACAGCTCAAGTGCACTTTTAAGTGCTTTCTCTAAAATTTTCACTTTCTATTTACAATGGATTGGTTTTACTCTGGGTGTGAAAGATATTCTCGTAGTTGATGAGGCTGATGGAAAAAGAGAACAAATTATACAACTAGTTCGACAAGCGGGCAGAGTTGCCGCTGTCAAAGCCACTGAACTCCCTGCAGATGTTGAAGAAATCAAATTAAAAGACACAATTGGTGAAATGATGATTAAGGATCCCAAATTCCGTGCCAATTTAGATAGACAATATAAAACTCTGCTAGATTCATATACTAATAAAATTAATACCATCTGTTTATCTGAAGGCTTATTAGAGAAGTTCCCGTCAAATAACTTACAACTTATGGTTCAATCAGGAGCAAAAGGTTCTACTGTTAATACTATGCAAATTTCATGTTTACTTGGACAAATTGAATTAGAAGGCAAGAGACCACCTCTAATGATATCTGGTCGATCTTTGCCTAGTTTTCCACCTTACGATATATCACCAAGAGCGGGCGGTTTTATCGATGGAAGATTTATGACGGGTATTCAGCCACAAGAATTCTTCTTCCATTGTATGGCCGGAAGAGAAGGTCTTATAGATACGGCTGTTAAAACTAGTCGTTCTGGGTATTTACAAAGATGCTTGATAAAACACTTGGAAGGTTTAAGTGTTGCTTATGATCATACAGTCCGAGATGCTGATAGTAGTGTTATTCAATTTGCATACGGCGAAGATGGACTCGACGTTTTGAAGTGCCAATTTCTGAGAAAAGATCAGTTTCCGTTTCTTGATACCAACTCAAACGCTGTTGTCAGTAAATCCGTTATCAAAAAGCTGAAGGAAGACGAAAGTGATACAAAAGCGATTGCCAAGTTTCAAAAAACACTTAAGAAATGGAAAAAAAAGAACGGCAATCCATTTGAAAAAGTACGTACTAGTGGTTTCGCCCAATTTTCTGCGATTGCTAGAAAAAATGTTGATCTTGATGATCCACCAACTGATCGAACTCGTGATCCATACTATTGGGAGTTAGAAAAAATGTGGCGATCATTGGACGATGAGGAAAAACAACAATATACAAGAAAATTGTGCCCAGATCCCATTCCAAGCAAAATGTCTCCTGAATATAAATTTGGCACTATTAATGAACAGCTGGATGGAATCATTCAAAATTATTTGAAAAATCGCCAAGAGAACATTTACAATGAACATACTGACAAAGACAAATTTGTAGAGGTCATGAATGCTAAATATTTAGCTTCGATGGCAGCACCAGGGGAACCTGTTGGATTACTAGCGGCACAGTCAATAGGTGAACCTTCCACTCAGATGACACTGAATACTTTCCACTTTGCTGGAAGAGGGGACATGAACGTGACTCTAGGTATTCCTCGTTTACGTGAAATATTGATGACTGCATCTGCAAAATTGAAAACACCCAGCATGGATATACCGTTTTTGCCAAACATTCCTGATTTAAATAAAAAGGCAGAAAAGCTGAGACAGAAAATGAATAGAGTCACTGTAGCCGATGTCCTTGAAAAAATTGACGTGGAGTGCGAAGTAGTAACGAGCCCCGAAAGGCAATTAAAAACTACTATGCGTTTTTCATTTTTACCGTACTCGCAATATAAAACCCAGTACACGGTAAAGCCACCACAGATTATTAAACATATGCAAAATAAATTCTTTAACGAAATGTTTGCGATGATACGAAAACAAGCCAAGACTACATCCGGAGTTATGTGGGCGGCGGAGGAAAAGAAACGTCGTACTGCCGCCAACGATGATGATGATGAAGACTTTACTCCTCAGGCGCCAGAGAAAACTGCTGACCCTGATGTTGATAGCTCCGATGATGATGGACCAAACGACGACGACGATAACACTGATGTATGTACATACGACACGTTTTTTATACCTATCTCTAACCCGTCAATGTCTGTACATGGAAGATATAATTTAAAAATACTATCTGGCCTTTATTAATGGTGTTTTTTTGTTCTTATTGTCTATGGTTTATACGTTTATACGCGCTAATCTCAATAACGGCTAATAAGATTAAAATGCAATTTTCAGTATGATATTTTGGCAGCTTTCACTTAATATTTAGTGTTTGTCTTATATAAATCAGTTAAAAATAACACTGAAATTAAAAATAAAACTGAAATTATACTTTTCAATGTATAGATGTTGTCTTAATATGAACGAAAAAACTCTTCTGAAATATTCGTATTAAAAGTTTAGTTATTTAGGTAATCAATATTAAAGTCTAAAACTACATCATAAAATTAATAGTAGGTAGACGAATTGGCTTGTCAAAAATATTTATCATATATTTATCGTTAATTATATATATATATATATAATTTAAAAAAAAACTAATTACAGGTTAATATTCGGAAGAAGCGTGCCGAAGAACAAGAATACGAAGATCCAGAATCTGAAGAGGAAGAAAAGTCAGAAGATGAAGACGAACCCGAAGAAAAAGATGAACAAAAAGAAGACGACGTAGAAATCACACAGGAAATAACGGCAGAGGACAGTAAAGTGATGGCCAACGTCGTAGACAAACTGAGTAACGCCACTAATTATATATTTGATACGAAAAGCCATAAATGGTGTGAACTGACCGTTCTATTCCCAATATCATTCCTGCGAGTCGATCTTTCGCAGGCTCTACGCGACGCAGCAACAAAATCTGTTATATATGAAATTAAAAATATCAAACGAGCTATTACCAACAAAGAGAAAAATGTTCTATATTTGAAAACAGAAGGCATAAATATAGTACAAATGTCTAAATATGATAATTTGTTAGATTTAAATCAGCTGTACAGCAATGATATCCACGCTATAGCAAACACATATGGTATCGAAGCTGCCAATAAAGTTATTATAAAGGAAATCCAGAATGTGTTTAATGTATACGGAATTACTGTTGACCCCAGACATTTGACTTTAATAGCAGATTATATGACGTACAATGGCGTTTTCGAGCCGATGAGCAGAAAAGGTATGGAGGCATCTACTTCGCCGTTACAACAAATGTCTTTTGAATCTTCGTTAATATTTTTGAAGGAAGCCGTGCTCAATTCTAAGAAAGATTTCATAAGGTCAGCTTCGAGCTGCTTGATGCTGGGTCAGCCTTGCCGCAGCGGTACTGGTTCGTTTAGTTTGAAACATAATAGTAAACTTGTAAGTTAAGGTGATTATTGTAATTAATGGTTGAAAAATAAATATTTTTAAATGGTATCGTATTTTTTAATTATCTTCAGTTTTTTGAATGACGATTTTAAAAAAGGAAATATAAAAGCTAGATTATTCAACAGTTTTATTGTTATATTCAGTATTGAGACCTGTCGTGGCGCAGCGGCACAAGCGTGTGACTGTAACCGATAAGTTCTGGGTTCGATCCCCAGTCGAGGAAATGAAATATTTAATATTTTCAATTTAAATATTTAATGTTTTCAATTTAAATATAAAAAACACGCAATGCCTCAAATTCGGCGGAAAGTGGGGAACGGAAGTGGAACGGAGTGTCTTTACACTAGGTTCCCGGGTTCCCTCTGCCTACCCTGCCTTGTGCGGGATACAGCGTGAAGCTGATTTTGATTGACTGATTAAACAGTTTTCTTTGTTTTTAATTATAAGGTTTAGGAAAGTGTAGGAATTTGGTATTAAGAACAGATATAAAAGAAAAAATCAATTAAAAACTTTTGTATTTCTCTAAGATTTTACAAGTAGAGTATACGAACATGTTAAAAAATTATATTTCTTGTGTTCCATTTTCATACCACATAATACGTATCGAATTTTACAAATAACATAAATTGAACATGTTCTTTAAAGTTTCTTTAGTGATTTTTAAAATTCAGTTCGTTTGATAAAATGCGAACAAAATACTCAGCATGTCATAAAAATGCCATTTTTCATACATAAAAAATATACAATATGGAATATTTTTCAGTATTTCATTATATTATAATATGTATTAAAGACCTCATGACATGTCAAGTCAAATATATTGATTGCAATTCAAGTTTTGTTGGTAAAAAAAAATCTGCTTAAAATCTACTTAACATTTAATAACAGAATGATCACATATATCCGGGGCGCGACGTCTTGGACGCCGCGTAAGCTATTATAACTAAAATCATAAATAATTTACATCTTATCGTATTTATATATCGCTTAAACGCAACAAAAGTCGCTTCTAGCTTTTAGAAGGGTTTAATTCACAACTCATCATTACCGTTTGGCGTTCGAATAAACATAGATTTGGATGTATATAATTTTTGTATCTTTAAGGATTCCGTATTAAAAGAATAAAAGAATTAGTCATATAGTATAAGTTTTTGTATCTTATTAAACCGCAAAAATCTTAGATATATTAATTTGACAGATATTTTTTCATTTCTCTATAGTAATTTTAATGTGTTCTCGTTTATTTTTCGAATATAATTCTATTATGGCGTAAAATAAATATAAATATATATATATATATATATATATATATATATATATATATATATATATATATATATATATATATATATATATATATATATATATATATATATATATATATATATATATATATATATATATATATATATATATATATATATATATATATATATATATATATATATATATATATATATATATATATATATATATATATATATATATATATATATATATATATATATATATATATATATAATATATATATATATATATATATATATATATATATATATATATATATATATATATATATATATATATATATATATATATATATATATATATATATATATATATATATATATATATATATATATATATATATATATATATATATATATATATATATATTTAAAATAATTTCGGAAACCTCACTTCATAAATATTTTTTTCACTTTATTAGTCTATATTCGAGTTACTGCAAACTAAAATGGCTTTTCAAACCAATATTGTATGAAGTCAGTAATTTGTATTATTTACACAGATGCGAGGCTGAATCAAGTCACTGGCTAGGACGGTAACGTTCACATTAAAAATTCTTGGACCCATCGTCTCTTACCTCCCTTTCACGCGTCTCTATTATACTAATCAAGCTATTAAAAAAAACAATAAACAATACTTGTATGGTACTTAAATAAGTTATTAATAAATATATAGCAAAATCAACGTTACGATACAAATTCCGGGCTAAGTTTGTTTTCTACAGAAGTTATAATCACAGCCTCATTGATGTGCGTCTCTCATGTATTTCATTATAATAAATACATCGAACAATAAGAAAAGACTGCATGCAAAATAAATTCTTTTTTTTTTTTTCTTTAAACAACAGAATCCAGCTGTTATGCCATACAAAATTTCAAGCTAAGTTGAAATTGAAAAACGTTTTAGCTGGTTCTCGAACAAAAAAAAACTACAAAATAAACAGAAGGAATATCTAAACTATTTTGCACACTAAAGTCTCTAATAGTTTCTTAACAACGGAAATTATATCGTAACTAATTCAAAGCAAACACAACCAAAAACACTAACTGAAAGTGAGTGAGAACGATATATTATATTCAAACATAATTATAGGTATCGCCTCTCTTTCCTTCGTATAGCGCTATCTCTGTCGTATTCTAGAAAATTCTACAGTCTTTTGGTTGTGTGTGCCGAGTTTTGAAAATGCTATTGCGCGGTTTCCGCTGTGTTCTGGTTAGATGCTGTTTTCTTATCAAGTTTCTGTGCCTTTTTGGCTGCGGCCTTTTTGGCAATGGCCTCGTCTTCGGCCGGATTGTCCCATTCCTGTCGTCGCCCAGAACCGAATAAGTTGTAGAATGTCGCACAGAATATGTAAATGCCGGCCGCTATGTAGAATACTATTCTCCATTGGGCTTGTGTTGGCTGGAAAGAGAAAATTGTTGATATTATAAGAAAAAATTGACATGAAGAGACTGCATTCTCATATAACACTTCTATTCCCGCTCTTCTGCCGAAATCTGAACGTATTGCGTGTTGAGTGGCGGAGCTCAACGCCACGCTTTGCCTCGTTACTAAAGTGAGGAAATGTAAGTATTACATATGTCATAGAGGCCTGTCGTGGCGCAGCGGAACAAGAGTGTGACTGTAACCAACAGGTTCTGGGTTCAATCCCCAGTCGAGGAAATTAAATATTTAATATTTTCAATTTAAATATTTAATGTTTCATTTCTTCGCTCTGGTAATAAGGCAAAACGCGGCGTTGAGTTACGCCACTCAACACGCAATATCTCAAATTCGGCGGAAAGTGGGGAACGGAAGTGGAACGGAGTGTCATAACACTAGGTTTCACTTCCGTTCCCTCTGCCTACCCTGCCTAGTGCGGGATACAGCGTGAAGCTGAAAAAAAAAAAAAAAAAAACATATGTCATTAAGATTGGATGAAATGGGAATCGAACAACCAACAACCTGTCGCATTTACAGTCGCACACTTGTGCCCTGCTTGTATGCTTGTATGATAAATTCAGGAAATATTTATATGCAAATATATATGTATATATACTGAAGTCACTGCATAAATTAAAAAATCGTAACGAACATGAGAAAAAAATACTTGAAATATGTTTCAACAATAGACATTTTAGCTAACCATAACAATATATATTAAAACTGAAATATATAAAAAAACATACTTTGCCCTCGATAATATATCCAGCAACGATAGGCGCGAGCAGACCAGTGAGGTTGGCGAGGCAGTTGGTAAACGCCATTAGAATACCGGCGAAACGTGGTGAAATATCCAAATGGTTCACCTGAAAAATATATAATATACATTAATAATATTAATTAGACAGTAAAACGTCATTCCGTTCTACGCATTCTGTCTTGAATTGACGTTTAGTGGCGGTACTCAACGCCGCACTTTGTCGTATCAAAGCGTAGCAAGCGAAAATCGAAAGCGAAGAGCCCTCAACTATCGCAAAATTAGATAATTACAAATGACAATAATTTTAACATATTTAAAATGATATTCCGTGTGTTAGGATAATAAAATACTTTTTCTAGAAAATAAAGTTTGAAGTATCGGATTTTGAACTCGCGGTTCTTCTTCGGAATTCTTATACGCTTCTTACAACTTATTTACGATGTTTTAAGCAAAAAATCAATAAAAATAATATTTTACAAAAAATGATTGATCTCTTTACTACTTTGTCAAGTGTCAACTAGAGATGCCACGAATATTCGGCTACTATTCGGTATTCGGCCTATTCGGCCACTTTTTTTAATATTCGGTATTCGGCCAAATAGCATGCAGTATTCGGCCGAATACCGAATACCTAATTATGGTAAAAATATATATGGTATTATTCAAAAATATATATTATTTAAATTACAAATGGTTCATTTTCATACATAAATTCATACCTAAGTGCTTAAAATCTGTCAAAGGTAAGTTAAGATGAATGAAAACATTTTTTTCAGCATTTCTTGATAGCAAGCGATTACACTTTTCTTCATAAACAAAAATTCCTTCTGGTAATACTCTCGCTGTAGACACACACGAGACGATAGGTAAATCTTAGCAAATTTTGTCAGTATTAGATACAATTTTGCGTTTGGCGACCATTATTTGTAATGGTCTGCTGACCTGTTTAGGCGGACAGTTTTCAAATAAGTATCAATTACTAAAATTTAAAAAACGTTTAAAAATTTTGAACTAAGCAGGATTTAAAGCCGCGCCTCTTTAAAATCCCTCCAGCGCTCTGACCAACAAAGCCATTCGTTCACACCAAACTTCGTCGAAATTCTTATACGTTTATTACAACTAATGTTGTTAGCATCTCTGTACGGAGATTTTTACAAATTTTCGAACCCACAGAAAGCTAAACTACACAAAGAAAACTCGTAAGAATTATCGTTTAGCAAGAGAGAATACTATTTTATTTAATATTTTTACAATTTTTTTAAAGTGTTATCTCTGTAGGGAGATTTTCAAGAGGCGCGGGTTCAAATCCTGCTTTGATCAAAATTTTTATCCGTTTTTTAAATTTATTATTTTCTGTCCTAAGTGTGGAGTAACACTTTAAAAAATAGTGAAAATAATAAATATCAATCTCGTTCGTCACATTTTTTCTCTGTATTTTCTCTACTTACGTACGTAATCATTTACCAATATTCGGCCGCCGAATATTCGGTGCTTCGGCCAATTACGTAGCCGAATATTCGGTATTCGGTATTCGGCCAAATCACTATTCGTGGCATCTCTAGTGTCAATTCTCAATTAGATAAGAAAACTTATTTAAAAACGTATAGAAAATTTACTTTTTCCGCTATACATACAATTTTTATATGTTTTTAAATAAGTATTTTATTTAATCTTTCTACTAAATATACACATTAACTATATTTTGTAATTTTTTAATGGTAACACTAGACATAAGCTAGTTTTCAATAGTAATCCTTACCTTAAAACCGGAGTAGATACCACCATTGAGGCCCACACCCACCGCCAGTATGGCGACGGTGGCGGCGGGGTTGCAGCCGGTGTTCGCGGCGATAAACAAACCGATCGCAGGACCATATTCACCTGGAATAAGAAAATTTATAAATTAAATTTACTATTTATAACAAAAATCTTTAATTTAAACATCTAAGTGCTTACCTTAGATAAGGTTATTTTTACAACTACCTCCAATGTAAAAATCGTATTCCTTACACACGAAGACTGCGTAAGATATTTTCTATGAAATATCTCAGACAAAATATATAAAATGTTTAAATATATATTATAGATAGAAATATTAATAGCTGATGACGAATGATACTGCGGCAGGTCACTTTATTTTCGAGTTCCTAAAAATTTATTTATATATAAATAATATTTCCTTATAATATAAATACCCACCAATACTGTTAATGATCTTCCTGACTTGTGTATGGTTAAAGCGACCGCTTGACAACATCCAGTCGGCGACGACTGAGATGAACATCGAGAAGAGCCACATGCAAAGGTACGGAAGTGCGGAGACGAAACCATTCTGGGAAAAAATTAAAACATACACAAGTTAATAATTATTATATCCTTTGATATCTTTTCGGGCTGGTGGAACTTGGAAACCTAGTGTTAAATATTAGGACACTTTCTTCCTATACTAAAATACTTTGTGTGGGAATCACGACTGGTCTCTATAGCATTTATTAGATTGTATATATAATAATAAATAATATTTATTAGAAATTAAAGGTCGTAATTAATAGCGCAAATTTATTTAAGAACTAATCCGTAAAAACATATTTACACCACAGATTACCTACCCAATATTAGGTTATTTATTTTTTTTCTTCAATTAATTTGAATAATAACCTTTTCGCAGCACTTTTAATCGCGAATGTTCATTTACGAATTTCTTGATTTTCCGTTTATTGGTTTTATTACAAAAATTAGTTATAAATCAAAAACAACAAAATATTTTATCTTCTTTAGTAGATAGACAAGTATGCTGATGCAATTATATCACTTTTTTATCAACGACAATAATTAAGTTTTATCGTGACTAGGTCAAGAACGAAATTATAGTAAGGTAAGCGAAAATACATTTAACAGTACGATATTTTTATATATTTCACAAAAACTATTACAAACATACAAAGTTATGAAACTATATATTTATATATACAGCGTTTCGTAATATATTTTACATAGCAGAATAAAATATAGAATCAATGTTTAATCACGTTATTTATTTAAATTGAACTCGTAAAATGAAAACGGAATTTATTATATTTGAAATATATATTTTTTGTTACTTTAGTAAAAATGAAGAAACATAATGACGCAAGAAAAATTAAATGTACCCATAGATACATTATCGAATATTGTTTACAATAAAATAGATAACATATAACACGGAAACTGGATCACATGTTAAAAAAATCACCTTCCCAAAATATTATTTGGCTGTATTTCAAATCGGGCAGCTAATTAACAATTATCTTACAATATATTATTTTGGCATTTTATATTTGACATATTCTCCAAAAACTATTTATATTTCAAGGGTGATATTGTTATATTTTCAATTCTCATTTTAGATTCAAAACTATTCCATAGCATCGTCACCATAATACGTCATAAATAAGGTTAGAGTTTGGTTGGTCAGAGCGCTTGGACGGTTTCCAAGAGGCGCGGGTTCAAATCCTGCTACGTTTAATTTTTTTATATTCTTTTTAAATTTAGTAAGGTTTTTTTAACAACCTATAGCAGGTTAGGCAGAGAAAACCTGGGAATCATCCATTCCCATTCCGTTCCCTACTCTCCGTCGAACTTGAGGCATTGCGGGTTAAGTAGCGGAACTCAACACGCTTTGCCAGATTATCACAGTGAAGAAATAAAAGTATTAAATATATAATTTCCTCGAGTGGCGAACGAACCCACAATATGTCCTGTTTACAGTCGCACGCTTGTGTCCCTTACGACAGGCCTCGTACAATTTTCCAACTGACGTGTTATAGCAAAACAGGAAAACATATTTTAGTCGCTGCATGTAGTTAGGGCAATTGAGTCGTCCGAGCTATGATTCCGAAGGGTCAATTGACCGACCCGCCTCTTGACCCCTTGACAGCTCAAATGATTAATGTGAACGAAATCGTCCTATTAATAGTCTACGGTATAAGCGTTTATCGTTTGTATATTTTTTGGCGTTCTGAATTTTTGAACATAAAATTTATTAAGGTCTTTTTTTTTATTATATTAAATTTAGATTATAAAAATATATCTAATACCTTTTAAAAACGTACAATAGTACTAAACTTAAATTTAAATTTTTATACGCTTTTTAAATTTAAGTTTAGTATTTTCTGTCCTAAGTGTGGAATAACACTTTAAAACATAGTAAAAACGTACAATAGTAATTATTTGAGCTTAATCCAGTTAAAAGTTTTTATTTAAATTATAATCATTGTTGATTTTTCCTTAAATTGACTTAAATTTAAACAATGTTTAAGCTACTCTAGCTTAAAGTCATAAATACATTGAAAAGTAAAAATATGTCAAATTTATTAAGAGGAAGAAAAGGTTACAAATAATTTTAGAGTAAATTAATTCATGATATTATACAATATTGGAAATGGAATGGAAATACCTCTATCATTATTATAATATAAGAAAATAACAAGAAAAACATACTAAATCGCTACGACATCTTCGAAATAAATAATTAAGAAACAAAACTTACATCTTTGATAGAGAAGTGGAGGACTTGTCGCATGAAGGTTGGCAGCTCCGTCATGAGTGTCTCGTAACCGTAGTTCTGTCCCATGTGCGCCAACATGATCGCCCAGAATGGCATGGATACGACAATCTTGCTCCATGGGATCGGTGGTGACTGTAAAAAATATGATAAAGTGCTTTATTTTTGTTTGTTGTTGTTTCAAAAAATAAAACTAAAATATTGAATATATATTAATTTGGTACAATAATAAAATACAATATTATGCTTAAAATATCTTTTAGTCAAAAATTTTGCAAATATTAATTTATTAACAATTGGTTGGGTCAGTGAAGATTCTATTGAGGCCCGTTGTAGAGCAGAGGCACAAGCGTGTGACTGTAAGCGTAACAAACCTGATAAACCCATAACTGTAGGTTTGAGCCCCATTTGAGGAAATAAAATATTTAATATTTGCATTTCTTCGCTGTGGTGACAAAGCAAAGCACGGCATTGAGTTCCGCTACTCAACAAGCAATGTCTCAAATTCGTAAGTTGGGAACAGTAGGGAGTGTTTAACACTAGGTACACAAGTTCCATCTGTCTCCCTATCAGATTTTCACCGTAAGCTAAAAAAAAAAAATAAAAAAAACAATTTCACTTACGCTGGAACCAGCAGCACCCCACAACGAGCTCAAGATGTATTTCTTCTCCGGCTCCTTGATCCTGGGGCAGTTCTCAGGGTCCTCAGATACGAAGAACAGGAAAGCCAAACTCCATACAGTTCCGATGATACCGAATACATAGAAGATTGAAGGCCAACCGCCAGCGAAGCCGTATGCAGAGAGTAGACCGGAGAGCGGCATTGATATAACCGTACCGAATTGAGCACCTGTATAATATTATCAAAGTTAATTTGGCAAAGTTTTATATAAATCAATACAAAATAGTAAGTATATTCGATGTAGCGTTATAGACAACATATACTACTGCAATTAATGTATTTCTTAATTAAAAACTCATTGTTGGACAATACAATTAATAAAAACTGTAAGTAATGCTCACCAGCATACACGGCGGCACCCATCCGACTCCTTTCATTGGGTGGTATCCATTTAGCCAACATGGCGTGAGAGCAGGGCACGATGGGTCCTTCACCCAGACCCTGTATGAATCTCACTAGGATCAGCCATTCGTAGCCAGCCTCTGCCGCTACTGGCACCAGCAGACCGAAGGCTGAGTTGATCAACATACCCACTCCAAGGAAAAGACGGGCACCGTATCTATAAAGACATGAAGTTTTTATCTTTTTCTGTTTGTCAATAACATTTAACGTATACTATACACTTTTGTTAATACAAATGTTTAAATTAAATTAAAAATTAAGAGTAGTCAGTTTACTTTTGATACTATAGGGTAAGGGAAGATTCTTTTGAAATTATAACTATCAGTGAATTCGCCAAAAATAACCACACTCATCACGTTTGTTTATTACCATCTTTGGAAACTCGACTCACGCGTGGTCATGGATGTGTAGTGCAAAAGAATTTCATTTAAAAGAGTAAAAGTGAATTTATTTATTTTTCTAAAAAAAAGATGAAATTTAACCCTGTAAATGTCAATCATCAAAACAAATTTCAAAAGATGATCCATAGCTCTTATTACTCAATTACGTTTCACGGCCACATAATAGCACTATTGTATTGTTGTTTTATATCCGCTGTTACATAGCCTTATCATAATTTAATATCGGACGACAAACTAAATAGTCCGAGAGGTGATCGACAAAACATGCTATCTGATTTTTTAACTAAATTAACCAGAGATAGTGATAGTTTACAGATTTAGTATAGATATAAATAAGATACCTTCAGACAGACTCTAACGACACTTAACGATACTAAACGGTAGTCTATTTTTATACTAGTTATTGTCCCACCTATATTATCTAGTTTAAAAAATATCCCATGTTAAATAGTTGCATTTGTTTTCGTTCACCTCCCTGACTATAATAATTTTCAAGGAAAACTTGGGAGAGTTTTCCTTGAAAAAAGTAAAGTCAACCACAATACACGCTATTCCATAGAGTATAGAGTGTAATGGTTTATCATGTGTGAGTTAATGGTTGTATTATGTTTGTAAATGTTATATGAGACTAGAAAACGTTATTCAGAGATAAAAATATCGTAAAAAGTAATCCAATGTCAATAAAATAAATGGGATGACCAAATTGAAGCGACAGTAGTACAAATATATTTAACCTACATAGAGCAATACGTAGATACTTTGTATTGAAATGTAGAGTAAGATAACGCGATATTTTTTTGGCTGATTAAATTATTGCTTTTATGTATACAACGAAATGTTATGTTATTAATTATTTTAGTATGATTCTTATACAACAGTTATATAAACATAAGTATACTATACAAGCTATAATAGCGTATTTACGCTTTAGGTATTATTAAAAGTATATTGAAAATCTATAACGGCCCGAAAATTATTTGAAAAATGTGTGTAACATTTTAATATCATCAATAATCTTTTCATAATAAATACCACTGTTGCATATTACATGTCCATATAAAGAAAAGCAGAGCCGTCATAATCATTTAATCGGAAATGTTTAGTCATTTTTACATACAATGGGGATCGTAAGAAAAATTATAATAACCTTCAGAAGGTCACGACGAGAAAAACGAGCTTATATCGTATTACAAAGTATTTATATATTAAATAAATTTGAGTATAAAAGTGTTTTTTCGTTATCAGTTGGTACATGCGGTATTTGATAATTTTAGTTATTCCCATATAATATATACATATTAAATTATGAACGGGATTTCCCATAAAAATATTATTATAGTGCAATTGTGACGAGTTTATTTGTAAGCATTGCACAGTTGTGTATTCAAATTTCATTGAGATAAACATATTTGTCTAAAGTAAAGAATGTTATATTCTTCTTTATTCTTTACATCGCCTGGTTTATATAAAAATTATAAAAAAAATATCAGTAGGTAGATTAAGCAAAAAGATTTAAAAAAATATAGCTATAGTGTAAGTATACCTCTTAGACAGGATGCCGAAAGGAATTTGCGTGATGACGTAGCCATAGAAAAAGGAGGATAGGATGTAACCTTGTAGCGTCGAACTCCACACGAATGACCCGTCTTGAGAGGCCGCCGCCTAAAATATGGGTTCCTAGTTTTAATTTATTCTTATTTTGAAAGAAAATATATTTCAATTTTTTGTTAGATATTTCTTTATTGAAATATAATATTATATATACATAGTTTTTAATAATTGTTTGACTAAATGCTTACAAATATCGTATTTGGTTTGTTTCTGGAATGAAGACAACTTTATTTCGTAAAACCAATACATAATATTTTTTTCCAGTTCCACGCTGTATCGTGGCAGGGTAGGCAGAGGGAACTCGAGAACATATTGTTAAGACACTCCGTTCCGTTGTTCCTCATTTTTAGCTGAATTTGTCTCAGACGTGTTAAGTAGCGGAACTCCACACCGCGCTTTGACTTTTTTTATAGAGTGAACGTATGAAAACCCTAAATATTTAAATTAAATATATTTAATATTTAATTTACTCCAGTAGGAATCGAACCCACAACCTGCCGCGTTTCATTCCGTTTCAGTCTTGTGCCCCGGGGCCACGACAAGCCTCTACGTAACAGGTTCAAGTCTATCTTTTTTCAATTAAAAATATTTATAAGTTATATCTTACACATTTAAAAATGTATAAAATTTTTAACTTAGCGGGTAATTTTTATACGATTTTAAAATTAATATTTTTCTAAGTGTGTGTAATAACCATACAAAAAGATATAGAAAAAATACTTACGTTAGTTACATTTGGATTAACATTCCCACATTCCGTGTCTATAGCCTCCTTGTCGACAGGCAACGCCGTGTGATTGACCATAGCTACGATAGCTACCGACATGTTTGTCCTCATGATGTACGCATTCGCCATGCCCAGGAACAGCATGAATGTCACCCAGTGACGGTGACCGAGACCACCTGTGGGGTTGAACATTATGTTTAGATATGTAGGAAAATTGCATTATAATTATTTTTTATATCTACCAAATAAACGTGCTTAAGTAAAGCTAAGCAATTTGTAATGTTGATTGATTATCGATAATTAAATAAATACTGAGAGACATAGAAAATAATATAAAAGCCAATGGTAAAATAGAAAAAAAGGCAAAAAGTGTATCAATATATTTTTTAACTTCTGTTGTTCGTTAATAATAAGTTTACGTGGCTAAATATTCAAATTTCTTTAAAATATATTTCATTTACCTCTTATGCAAAACTGGTAAAATCATTAAAATATTGCTAAATAGGCCAAAAAGCCTTTACAAAAAAGTAGACGTACACAGAAAAACGACTTCCGAGAAATTAAGACTCCTCCATTTGATATGCTTGTAACGATACGCCCACGACTTAATAAATAGCCTTGTCTCAAACTAATTAAAGTAAGCAAAAAATGATCAGTTCCGAAAATGTAATTTTACACTATGCATACAATGTGTGTCGCTTTATTTTTTTATTTATTAAAAAGTTATTTCGTTGTTTTAGTTACATCATAACGCTATGTTTATTTTGTATGCAAATAATTAATAATCTAATAACTTCCTTTTTCTCATTGTCGATTTGCGGAGGACAAGGAACAATAAATAATAAATTTAAGTTATAAATTTAAATTATCGTGGCTCAGTGGAATAAGAGCGTGGTTACGACTCAAAGCACGGCGTTAAGTTTCACTCAATAAACAGTGCCAGAATTCGGCGGAAATATCCATAATACTCAGCTTCACACTATTTTCCGCAAATGGCAGGGTAGGCCGATGGAACTTGGAAACGTAGTGTTAAGACACTCCGTTCCACTTCTGTTCCCCATTTTCTACCAAATTAGAGTCATTGCGTGTTATGTAATGGAACTCAAAATATTAAATATTCGTGTTTCGTGGGTTCGGTCCCAACACGAGGAAATGAATCCTCGAGTTGGGACCGAACCCACAACTGTACAGTCACACGCTTGTGCCCCTGCGCCACGACAGACCTCTAGAGTACCAAAAACGTTTTTAATAAATCTTGTTTTATTATATCCAAAATAAAATATAAAAATGTTTTACTTGCGTACATAGAGGACGTCGGTTTGAAAATAGATCATGACTGCATTGGTATGGTAGCCAAAACGTCAATTTCTATGTAATTTAATTAATGTATAAAATTAATTATAATTTTACGGACGACTGAGATATGGTCGGCAAATTATAGAGTGGTGTAAAATATATTCATGTGGCAAAAATACATATGGCTTATCTTGATTCTTATAGTTTTTTCAGTAAAATATAAAATAATTTAAATTTCTCATTTAATTAATGATATATCGATATAAGAGTTATTGAAATTAAAATGATACGATCATAGAATATGTAGACTTTAGACAGTCAAATATTTATGTATTTATAATTTAGTTAGATATTTTTATACTAATTATATTATTTTAAACTTTTAGTGAAAAAAGTTATTCTAAACTGAAAATACTGTGCTCAGTATATAAATAAATACGTAAACTATTCATATATACCTTTTTAAATAATTAGCACAATATACACGTTTAATACTCTATTAGTTCACATACTTAGCACGACCATTTCTGTTACAATCGTCATTAATGACATTATTTAACATATTATGTATGTATTAGACACAAATATGATATATGTAAGATTTTAGTAATATTCAAGCCCGGCAGTTAGTTGGGACAGTAAAACAAAATCAAAGAACTCTGCATAAAGCTAACGTCCCAGGTAATACATCCAAGCTGTCTGACTTCAGTTTTAAATTTCTTATTTTCTTATATTCATTGTGTTGTGTGGTATAAAGGTTGACTGAACCATATCTAATTAACTATTTGTGTAATATGTATGAATATATCTTCTGTATCTTTTTGTCCATCATTACTTTCTTTGTTTGTAAATAAAATTATTTATGACTATCTGTTATCCGATCATCTACAGTAGAAACTTTGCCAAGTTCTTGGTTAGTTAGCCTCACGTGACTTGTCCAAAAATACGTATTTATCTATTCAAAAAACTTCCACGTAATTATTTTAAAACATGTGTACTATGTTGAGCAATTCTATCGTTTTGTATTTATAGAAATTAATTTTATTTGCTCACTTTCCTAATTAAGCAGAAAAGTAAGAAAGAAGTTAAGAAACTCCGTTTAACGTTAAGAAAATTAAATAATAACTTATACTTAGTTGCCTTATCTAACTAGATTTGACAAATATATTCCATCATTTAAGTCAACCGTTTTTTCAGTTATCATATATAAAGCAAAAGTAACCATAAACCCACATCAATCAAGTCATAACCATAAAAAAACGTAAAATGTAAATTTGAATACTTTGCCGGACTTGTGTGTAGGCGTGTGCATCTCTTGCCAAAATAAAGTATCTATATGACGTCAATGGAAGTCCAAAAAAATGTAAACTAAAACAATTTCTGAGTTTGTACACAACTTTAGCCGAAGACTGTAATTTATGATTTCTTTAATAGATGAATGTTAAAAACATAATCAACATTAAATTCTGAGGTATAAGGAATTAAAATATTTAATATTTTTATTTAATTTATTCGCTCTGGTAACAAGGCAAAGCGCGATGTGAGTTCCGCCTACCAACATTCAATGCCTCAAAATCGGCGGAAATTGAGGAACAGAACGTAGTCTCAACTAAGTTCCCAAGCTCTCTCTGCCTAACATGTCATGTGCCTTTTAGTCATATATAATGCTATATTCACAGTATAATTATTCAGAAGGCCTTAGCGACAAGAAGCCAATAAGTAACAAATTGTTCGGTCGCGTGCATAATAAGGCTTCAGGCGCCGGATCACGTGTTTTGTTACCATCCGTACATATTTCAATAAATGCATAAAGCTTTCATCTTCTTATATGATAAAAAACAAATATTTATTTAAAATAACGATAATTTTGGTTCAAATTTGACTGCAAAAAAATATTTATTTATATAGATAAAAAGAATCTTCGGCCTGGTTAGACATAGTACGATTCTTTTCACTCAGTATTTAGAATATATTCAAGTAAGAGAGAGGAGAACAAGTGAAATAGATAAGTATTAAATAAAATACTGTCTGTCTGTGGAAACCCATCATGATAGAGTTTATAATTGTTGAAGTGACGCTAATGCTGAGATTTGAGAAAAAGGTCACGTAATTGCTCGTGAAACGTGACATGTTTTATTTTGTTATCGTAAAATACCACTCTTAACGTTTAATGTAAGCAATTAGTTAGAACCTTCGTATAGAGAACTTTAAATAATATTTAACTAAGTAATATTTTACAAGCATTACAAATTATTGAGATATGATTTTATTTTTTTTTATTTCAGCTTCACGTAGTATAACCCAGTCTTAAAACAATTTCCGCTGAATTTGAGCCATTCCGTGTTTAGTGGCGAAGCTCAACGCTTCGAAAATATTTCATTTCCGCGACTAAGGAGGGAACCCACAACCTGTCGTTTACAGTCACACGCTTGTGCCGCTGCGCCACAGGCTTTTATGTTTTTCATTTATATGTACATAAGCCGAAACAATAAAATGGAAACCAAAAAAATAGAAAAAACTCTAACAGCAAATAATATGTTGCCAATGAATCATCTTGTCACGCAAAAATATCAGTTTTACGTGTGCTCTTCTTCCGAGGGCAAAGTCCGATGTCGTCAGCGAATAATTAACGCCGTATACATTATTAAAGCAAGGTTTTCGTTTTCAGAATATTTAGCATAGCCTTGTTCTATTTATTATTAGTAATTGGTGAAAGTATCACAATTATGAACATTTATTTTACGTTATAAAATTTTGTTGGTAAATTCGAGAGTGGAACGGTCTAAAAGTTCATCGATTTTTTTAAAAAAGCTAAGTTATTATTTTAAAGTGTTATTTATTCATTTTAATGATATAGGAGGCCTGTCGTGACAAAGGGGCACAAGCGTGCGACTGTACACATGACAGGTTGTGGATATGATCCCCATTATAGGAAATGAAATATTTAAAATGTTATTTTCACTTGTAAAAAGTGAAGAACGGAACAGAATATATTGACACTAAGTTCCCAAGTTCCCACTGCCTACCCTACCATGCGTGAGATACAGCGTGAAATTGAAAAAAAGAACTGATATTAATACGGTACAGCAAATTTAATATTTTATTAAGTTTCAACCATTTTTAATAATAATTGGAAAATTGTAATTCATTCAGCTAATCAATTAAAAAAAATATATAATTTCACCTACAATTTTAAATAATTCCGATTAAATATGTGTAATCGTTTCAAATAATTATTTATAAAACCTAAGAAGTACGTAATTAACACGTGAACGTTTGTGTATTTCCGGAACCAAAAGTTATTTCGTAGTGTTGTGTCACCGTTTTTTTTTTCGTTTCGTTTGTCACAGGCATGTCACAGACATCTTTAAACGTCACCTTTTAAAGATGTCTGTGACATGCCTGTCACATGATTTAACTCTTTTTAAGAGTTTTTTTTATAAAATATTTAATATATTTAGTGTTTTTACAAAGACATAATTGAGGCAATAGTGTAATTTCAAATCTTGCGCAATATTAATACTTATTAACAACCAATGCAGTGACATCAAGTTATATTTTTTGTTAAGTTAAGTTTTTTTGCTACACGCTGTGTATACTGCATATGGCCAGGTTTTCAGAAGAAACTTGGGAACCTCGAGTATTCCGTTCCCTACTTTCCGCCAAATTCAAGGCATTGTGGGTTGAATAGTGGAACTCAACGCCGCACTTTTTTATATAAGTTTCTTACATTTAGTAAGTATATATAAGATCAAGATGGAGGGATCAAGATGGTAGAAGTCATGACAGTCATTTAGACCTTCAAATAAACTTAACAAGTTAACACACATAAAATCATACATCAAACAGTAGATGCGTAAGTCTTTATCATTACCAAAACTGATAATACTTTTTTTTCTACATATGCACAATTATCACGCTACACCGCACTGTGATAGAAGTGACTCATACTATACTATTAAAACAAATAATAATTTAACATAAATTTCGCCATAGTTTAATCTATTACTTCATAGCGTAGATACCTAGCTTAAACAAGAGAAAAGTAAAGCTTAGCTGCAGACAATGCCGGGTAGCAATACTTATAATATTTATTGTATCATTTCGTGTTATACAATGTATGTACACACAGATGCTTCGAGTCAAACGAATATTATCTTTTTTTATTATTTTAACCGTAATTGGATGGAAATGGAGCAATGAAAATATCGATTTCATTTTTATATGACATAAAAATTAGAAATTTTGCAATAATGTAATATATTTCGCGCCGTTTTAGTTAATCTATTATACTTGTCAATCATATGTTTTTGTATAATATTTAAGCAAAGAAAACTTATAAGATCAAACAGTTCTGTGTTCTGTCTGTTGATTATTAAGCTTCTTAGTAACATTTTTGTAGGTAACATTTTTACATAAATTATAAAAGTCACATTAACTGAAACACAATAAAGTGGAGTATAAAAAACTCGTCACACCTTCTAGCCAGCGATAATGGTCAGAGTGACCTTGATTTTGAATTAAAATTTATCTCCACAAACCGTAAACGATGGACTTGTTCTATATCTATCTTTCTTTGGAAAGAAATGTATGGAAATGAAAATTTTCCTTTACTAATATCGAGTAGACTGTAGAATATGCTAATTCGAGAGAAAGTCAATACAAATGGTATAATATTTTATCAAGACGACGGAAAGAGTGTTACTAAAAGTTTGATTATTACACACGAATCTTTAACTTGACTCTACAGATAAATAAAATTAAATAATGCATTTTTTTAATGATAATTGTTATTTTTTTATTAAGCACTTGCAGTGTCGCCTTGTTTTATCTCTCATTTGTATTAAAACATTCCTTGTTGATCTGCCTTTCATCACTGAATATTTTAAAAATTCGGCGTTAAAGTGGGTAAATGGCAGTGTTTTCACACTAGGTTCCCAGGGTTCCTCTTCCTACATTGATATGCGTGTTTACAGTTAAACGCTAGTGCACTATTACACGGAAGTTAATTAGGTAATACAGCACTAAATAAATATTACAGCTGTTTCGTTTACATTTAAAAATAAAATATTAAAAGCATTAATCAAATTAATTATTCATAGATAAAAAAGAAACAATATATAATAATATAAGCCTTAGCCTTACAAATTACTGGTACTCGACGGCATTATTAGCTTATTCCGGTACGTCTATCTTATCAACATCATGACTATCTACGATGATTAAAAGAATATAAACAAACATTGCGAGACGTCTAAAGTGATTCACGATTTACTTTCGTGTCCAAAATTTAATTTCATTAGATATTTTATATATTTTTTAAAGTGTTATTTTTTGATAAAATCTCGTCGTTACAACACTTGTATTTTAACTATTGTGTAATATTACTAACATATTAAAAAAATTATAATAACTTGTTACCTGTTGAGCAAATTCTCAGAAGAAACAATATAATTAACGTTCATCTAAAATCTATTTTTAAAAATGTATCCGTGATTAGTTTTTTTTTCTAATTATATTGTAATTGAATAAAGGTAGACTTTGTATTGTATTTTATTTTTTTACATTTTCGAATGATATAAAAACGAACGAGTGCAACAAACGCCAAAGACGGATTTAGGTGGTTTACTCTTTAAATGATGAGGCTTACAAAAATATTAATATCAAGAATATATGTTAATATCTTACACACAAATCCACAATTACGAAATTTAACGATATAAAAAGCTACTTGTGGAAATCTAAATTGTAATAAATTAAGCTGTATTAACTTATAACCTATATTATATTAATATATTATACATTAAAGAATTTAAATTACGCTCTATATGAATTATATATAAAAAAACAACTAAATATAATATTCTTTAACAATACTTGGTATGATACATATATCTAATTTATCTTTTCGATCATATGTGCATGTTTCGACATGTTGTATCTTACTCTAGCTGGATATTCTATAGGCGGCAATTCGGTCTTTCATTTTCTGCAATTTATTTTTTTCCTTTTTTTGAATCACATTGATTTCGATGTGATTCCGACAGATGGGAAATAATTATAGGTACATATTTAAAGAAGTATGTAGTACATTATAGATGTGTGTGTGAAATATAGGTACAAATTAACTTAAATGTTTTCCTGCACTATAGCGGAATTTTAATAATCAAATACTTGAGGAAAACTAATTTTAACTAAAAAAGAAATATAACCTTTAATCTATACTTGTAATGTAATAAATTACAATATATTTTAACAATTATAATTATGCACTAAGCAAATAATGCAATGAAATATATGCATTTGTTAATAATTTGAAAATGTTATTTCTTATTAAATTAAAATATACTTTTATTTGAGAAACTCAAATAAAAAAACCAATTTAACTCAAAAAGACTATCAATTAGAAGGAATTACGCGAGTCATATTAATTTTGTCAATAAAATGATTATGTAAATATTAAAAAAAAATCAACAATATATTAATAATTAATTTTTCGTTTCATTGCTTGAGTATGGCGTAACCTCTCGCTGACAGCCCGAATGATACAAAAAGAGGAAATTATATGAACAGTAATTATAATTTGTTAGAAAAGTTCTTTTATATATTTTTCTTATCTTTTCATGAAATATTTCAAATAGTTGGTAAATTGAAAAAAAAATATGTAACGTTTTATAAATAGGTTAGTGTATGATTTTTAAATTAATTATTATCCTAAATGTTTCATTTAAATTTAAGCAATAAGATCAAAATTTAAATTATATTGCTTAATGCAATGATTGCAGATTTGAGCCCCAGATGTTGCTAAAATATTATATACATATTTTATTTGACATTTGTAAGTATATTTCAGAAAAAGTTATTTCCTTACTTTTGTAAATTCTTTCAATGTTATTTGAAGTAACTTTCGGCTTAGTCATATATTGATATTGTATCTTTAACACAGTTATTTTACTTTTAATACTATGTAAAATAGTAATAAATCTAATCTAATTCTTCATTAAAACTTTAATATTAAAATGAGAAACACTTTAAATGTTGTACATCTCAATAAAAAATATAGTTAATTAATTTTCCTTTATAATTAACGACTTAATTTTTTATAAACAAAAATTATATTTTTTTGCTAAAATCACCTCATTTCACCACGTGAATTTTGAAAGGCGCTTACGTGTCGCCTGCATATTTACCCATTGAATATTTAACATCTAAAATTCTATTAACAGACTTTATAAAACCAGGAAATTATGTGACATTAACCAAAAATATTTTAAGCAATTATTTTTTTTCATTTCAATCCACGTGCTAAAGAGCATTAAAGTAAATTTTTTTTTACGTTCACATTCACACGTGAAGAAACTATAGGTTATGTTGAAAATTTCCAAGAAAAACTCAACAATGTTTTATTATGTAAATATCGCTTTGATATTTCTAGAAATAGAATAGAACGGAGGCCATGAATGAAACACCGTGGAGACGTATACGACATATTGATTTAACACCTGTTTGATTTACTATCAAATATACGGTTAAAATGTGTATTGTTACTTGTTAAATATACATTATATACATACATTGTATATAATATTACATATTAAAATAATCTGTGTTTCTATTAAATTTAGGTATATCGATTATTAAATATTATTCCAGCGAATCCTAATCGAAATATAACCCTTTTAATTATAATAAAGCCGGTCAACATTTATCAAAAGCAATGCGAGCGTAACGCAAATAAAGCGAGCGATAAGGCAACTGGAGAAAACCCGTGACGTCATTCAGACTCACCGCTATAGCTTTTGGGTCTCTGGTCTTCCAGTCCAGGCTGATCCCAAACCAGCACGTGCGCTCCACGATTCGATACCATATTGTTATATCTGAATTTGTTTGAGTAAAAAAAGAAAGTGAAATTAAGGAAAATAACCCGAACACAGAAGAAAACGTAAACGCAAAGTTGCTTTTACGTGACGCTGGTGGGAGTACCAACGTAAGCGATTAGGTGGATATTCATCGCGATGGTTGTGAAAACTACGAGAATTGGTTCACGACTGGCGGTTTGCAAGTGAAGTGGCTACTGGCTGGCTTTCCGGCGTGGTACAGTCGTAAATATACGTGGGGGGCGGGGTGTGTGGAGCACCGAGCGCACGCGACCGCGGCGTGCCATGACGTCATGCCAAGTTTTTACTGAACGGTGAAGTGAACGCTGAAAAACTTTAGTTTTTGCTTTACTCCAGTCTTTTCTGTATGGGACACCTGTAGAATTACGCTTTTTGGTTTATCGTATCGAATTATTTATTTATATTATCTTCTTATGTCATATTTATAGATTAGTATGATGCAATATATTTTTTAGGTTTACATTTTAATTACTTAAAGACAAGCAATTTAAAATAATATATTATTGATTTTGTTATGCTATACCTGAAGATAATTTTCAAAAATGTTTGATCAAATCTGTAAGCTACATTAAATATAGGTTATACTCAAATATACATTCGAAGTACTTCAGAAAGTATATTTTACTCTTAAAAATCTTTAGCCAGAATTAGCCAGAACACCAAATAACTGAACATTTCAAGTATTTGGTCATGATTTTGTACAGACAAGAAACACAATTCCACGAAAAAGTTGAATCGTTTAACATCTATTAACATATAAAAAGAATGAATTGGTTCCGTAGTTTTTGTCACAAGTAGGTAAAGTATTATCATTTAAAAGCAATAGAAGATGCTTTTTTAATATTTTTTTCATCAATGAGGAACTTTGATTCTGTCGACGGATATTTAAACTTTTCTAGAAATCGTATTACAAAGAACCTTTCAAGCGATAGTCGTTCAGAGATACATTGTAATAATAAAACTGTAAATATTTTATATAGATGGATAGTCGTTTGTTTTAATCGATCGGTGAATTAAAAAATCTAAAATTTGATGTTAATAATAAAAAAAAAAATAAAAAAAATAAGTTTTGTAGTCAATGAACGAAGAAAACATGCTAAAAAGTAAACATATGTAATATCTATACCAATATGTTAATAATATTGGAAATAATTATTAATTTATCCTAATATACCAGACTGTTTTGTTTAGAATAAGTTGTTTCGAGAGAAAAAAACTTTTATATGTATTTCATAGTTAATTTAACGAGAAAGGCTATGGCAGCTTATATTACACTTTAGTAATCATCTCGATGTAACCGGGGCGAAGCTTTTTGTAAAAGATTTTGAATTATTAAAAATAATATAATTATTTAAAGATGTTTTTATGATACTATACCTACATGGATATGTAAAGAAATATTTGAAACTTATTTAGTAATCGTATTGAAATTTTTAATTAGTATACCCGATGGATATACTCAGCTTTATCAATATCTGAATAAAGAAAACCAATACGGATAAGAAATGACCTAATGTAATGTTTGTATGCCAAAAAGATTTACGTGCTAAACACTTAATATGTATGTTCTAGTTAGAAACAAATAAAGAAAAAAAAATAAAGAAAAATAGAAAAAAATATTAATAATTAACCAATTTTAAATATATATATATATATATATATATATATATATATATATATATATATATATATATATATATATATATATATATATATATATATATATATATATATATATATATATATATATATATATATATATATATATATATATATATATATATATATATATATATATATATATATATATATATATATATATATATCTGTTTAATGTTATAGTTTCTTTTTACATTTGTAAGTTCAGATTCATTGTAAATACAACGGTTGTAGTTGCGACTATCACTGAGGACGAACTATTTTAATTATTCGCTGCTGCTGGTATCACGGCGCAGCGTTGTGTTGAGTGAAGTCACTCTATAGAGTATTGGCAAAATAAGCCGAAAAGTGGAGAACCGATAAATCTGCCGATCCTGTACGCTACAGCGCTAAGTTAAAGAATATTTCGCCTTTTAAGATTAAAATTAAAAACATGGAAATTATCCCATCACATTTTAATTTAGTAAGAAATTCTCAAAACTTTTATTTTGTATTCCTACAACACTTCAGAAACATCATTTATAACCAGACTCGGTACAGGCTTTTTCAACACATCGAGATTACGATGAATTATGTTTTAAATCAAAGTAAAAAAACATAGTTCAATAGCCTTTGAGATTTTGAAATATGATTTCGTGACTTGTTGAATTGCAAACGTTAAGATCAATGGGCAAGTGCTAAATTTGTATGTAATATAAAAAATCGCGAGTGCTTAATATATTTATAGTTCTATATGCAAAGTAACGGTATGGTGTCTGGGATGCCGACGTGGGGCAGATGATGTAGTATCTGATTGTATATTTGATGGGCGCAAGTACGATGTCCACTTGAAAAAACATATTTATTTTAAAATATCATTCAGTGGTTTCCAATTTCCAGTTAGTTTAGTCTCTAATATAGATAGTACTTGGTTTTCAATGTGTGTCAACATTTAATTATTTTTTTAATGTACCGATAGAAATGTGAGGATGATGCAATAAGAAATTTACACTTTTGTTCTATAATTAAGTATACAGAAGGAAATGCAGATGTGCTTAATTTAGATATAAAACATGTGTGCTTTTGAATTATCGTTAATCACTGCCGAGCCTCCTATTTACGTACGAATGACGATACTGATAAAGAGAAGCAAGGTCATCGTAAAGACTGGTCGTGCAGCGCCATCTTGTTCCAAACTAGTGAACTAAAGAAACGCCATCTATCATCGTGAAAGATAAACTTTATTGTTATCAAGTCATTATAGTTCATCGAACGGATTATAGATGGCGCTTATAAAATCCTAGCTTTCCGAACAATCCCCCAGTTCGCATTAAGTTTTGTATACAGAGAGAACCTTGTGTTAAAACTGTTAATCTTATTACCAGATAAGAAATTAGTATTTCCCAAACGGGAAACATATGTACAAATCACAATATAAATTAAACACACGACCGTTGTGTGTACGTGGGTATGTCAACGCGACAGGTTGCTGGTTTTAATTTCCCTCAGTGGAATGATGTAGGTATATCACTCCCTTGCTTTAGTAACCAGGCAAATAAGAAACAGTAGCAAGTGCGATACTAAAGTGTCAGTTATAGGTACGGAGGATCTCTAAGAACTCTAGATTACAAGTTCTCTCCGCTTACTTTACTATCTTCGGGATAAAACGAGAAGCTAAAATATATAAAAATCCAGTCAAGTGCAAGTCGGACTCGTCCACGGAAACTTCAACGGGAAGTACAACTGATAAAAATCGACAAATATAAGTTAGAAGGCACATGTACTCGTTTCGTATGAAATAAAGAAATTATAAGTTTATAAGTTTATATAATTTTACCATGTGGATTAAGAAAGTCGAATGAAAACATTATTGTATTATATTTAAGTCCCTAAATATAATTTTAATGCCATTAAATATTATTTTAAATCTTATATAGCAACATTTACTTAGATAATAAAATTACTTAATTTACAATTCTTAACATACAAAAAATATTAATGAGTTAATTTGTTATAATGATTTAAAATTTTCTGTAAATATTAATTTAGCAGGAAACTCAAATATAACTTGCTTTGATAATATAAAAACAAATAGTAGGTACTATAAAAAGAAATAGATAAATATTTTAATATTTATCTTTTCAATATAAAATATTTTTTTCTCCGCTCTGGTAACAAGGCAAAGCGCGGCGTTGAGTTTCGCCACTCAACAAACAATGCCTCAAACTTAGCGAAAAATGGGAAAAGGAACGGAGTGTCTTAACACCAGGTTCCCAGGTCTCATCTGCCATGTGCAGGATACAACGCATATAAAAATTACTTAACACGATAATACGATTGTGGAAAATGTATGGCACTGACCACACATTAACAAGTATGCATATTAAGTTACCTAATGGATTTGACACGTGCTTGAAATACACGTGATTATGTATGACACATAAGCGCTCAATTTTAAAACGGAATACCTTTTTTCTTAAGAAAAGAATTAGATATATTTTAAATACCTGAGTATTTTGTGAAATAACATGTGGTTACATAAAAAAATAATAATTTAATCTAACACGAAAAGTTATAAACGTAGAAAGTTTTACGATACAGTCTATATTTATCATATTTCCAGATTGAATGAATAATCCATTTTAAAGGTTTTAGAACTAGGAATCCTATAAGTATCTTACATATATATAGATACTACAAAAATAAATGGCAACACCTTCGCCAAAATAACGATTACATAAATATTTAATTTCAGCAAGGACGCATCTTTATAATGAAGAATGACAAATTTACTTGTGAAATCAAATTATTGCTTATTATTATAATGTAGGAGATTTTCCGTAATATTTTGCAATCACTCAAGCAAATTGTCTCGTTTTGAATCTAGTAGTAAATGTAACGGTAAGGGCCAATTTCACCGGTTACGAATAAAGTCTCAGATAGTAATCTGATCAATTAATGCTATCTTACAGATAAATGTATATATAGTTTATTATTTCACCATAAAATTTATTTATAACTAATCTGGTAGACAATAATCACCAACATAATAGGTCAGGGTACGTTAAAAAGGTGAGAACGATATTGCCTATCTGGCAGATAACGCTATCCGGTACCATATCAGCCAATAGTCAAACTGGCACTTGGATTAGAAATAATCATGTCACTAGTGTCTCTAGATTTATTAAAAAATGATAACTTAAAATCTGACCAAAAAAAGTGATATTTTACTAGTAAGAGGTATATATGATGCCTATATTAGACTGTCTGTCTCGGCACTAAGAGTACTGGGGTAATGAAATATTTTCACTTTCCTCTGATACCGACGTAAAACGTGACGTGGATTTCCATCAATCAACACCCAATGCCTCAATTTTACGGGTCACGGAAGTGTCTTCATGGGAACGGAGTGTCATGACACTATTATTATCGCCTACCTAAAATACACTAAAAATATCTGATATCAAGAAGAAGAGTGGCCTTAGAAGTAAAAAGAATCTATAAAACTACCAAGTTACCAACTAACAACGGTAGGAATATATATTTGTGTAACAAAGCAAGTAGGTACTAGAGGTGGGACAGTGCAACGTGATATACTATCATTGAATAACAAGCTTCGACTCATTATGCCGGATGCAGGTAATTGTGCAGAGCCCACACCTAGGTTTACATGCTTGGAAAAGCAGTGTTGGATGGTGATTTAACAAAAGATACTTCTATTCTAATATATAATAGTTTTTATTAATTAAAATAATCTACACAAATTTAATTTAAATATAAAATACCTATATAATTTATCCCGTCCGATTTTTTACACAGCATTAAAGAAGTTTATTTCTTAGATAGAAGCAATCCTAGTCTTTTTTTTGTTTGTTAGCTTTACGCTGCATCCCGCATATGGCAGGGTATGCAGAGAGAACTTGGAAACCTAATGCTAAGACAATTAATTCCGTGCCTCACTTTCCACCGAATTTGAGGCATTGCATGTTGGGTGGCGGAACTCAACACCGCGCTTTACCTTGTACCAGAGCGAAGAAGTAAAAATATTTCATTTACAAATATTAAATATTTAACATCTTCTAGCCGGAATCGATCCTTTAATCTATTGATACAGTCACCTGTTAGGGTCTTTGGGGCTAACCGGCCTCAATTTTGGTTTTTCTTGGGCTTAAATACATATGAAGCTGGTGGCTTTTCTCAGAAATATGCAATATCGACACCATCACCAACACGTAACTAATGGCGCAGTGTAATGTTTCTAAATGACAAAGATAAGAGTTTAAATTCGTAAGTTTGATAAAGGTTGCCAGATCATATCTCAATACAGTGTGATATTATTTTATAATTATTTTTACCCGTTTCAAAATTCGTTTCAAAATTATAAATTAGTGTCTACTTGAATAGTTATTAAAATGGCAGAGTTAAACGTAGATTTAGTTAAATCTTTCGATTCTCCTCCATATCTATTTTCTGATATTTTAAGAGGAATTCTGGACGTCGCGACCATTTTGCCACATCAGTTTCCAGAAATTTTCCTTTATTATATATAATACATATATTTCTTAAAAATGTTAGCTTTTGAGTAGGCGCGGCGTTGAGTTGCGGAACGTAACGCCCTGCTTTATCTCAATACCGAAGAAATGAGAATAACTAAGTATTACCTCGGAATGCGAATTGAACCCATAATTTTCCCAGTTACAACGCCGATGGGCCATGATGGTCAAACGTATTTATTTATTTGTACCTACATCCTATATCAATTCATACTGCAATAATCGCTTATAATTCTGATTAACTCGTGTTATAGCTGCCGGCAACAGGTATACTAGTACTGCCTACTCATATAACAATAGGAAACGGGACTCTCGAGTAACAATACCTCGACCTAGTTATTCGAAGGAGTTCTCGCGAATAGCGGTTAAGGATTAAATTAGTCCTAATATTTAAAGTTAAACATTCTTCACATAAGTACGCTTTTATATATAAAATAATTTGCATCATTAACTGTAAATATGTATAAGTATATATATATATATATATATATATATATATATATATATATATATATATATATATATATATATATATATATATATATATATATATATATATATATATATATATATATATATATATATATATATATATATATATATATATATATATATATATATATATATATATATATATATATATAAGTAAATAAATAAATAAAAAATATAGTATAAATATAACCACTCGCGGTAACTACTCTTTTATACTCAAAGAAAATTTCTTAGCCACTGTAAATTAATGTTATATTAAATTTGTAGGTACTTAATTTTGGATACTGTTAAGTTAGTTGTAACTCTTGTAACCGTCTATGAGTGTGTGTGAGTATTAAGTATTGAGACTGATTATTATATTAGAAGCTTCAATTACATAAACGTTTATGTAAGTAACTGTAATATTGACATTTTTAAAATATAAATATAAATATAAATATATATATAAATATATATATATATATATATATATATATATATATATATATATATATATATATATATATATATATATATATATATATATATATATATATATATATATATATATTTATATTTATATATATATATATATATATATATATATAAAAAATATTTCAATATATATATATATATATATATATATATATATATATATATATATATATATATATATATATATATATATATATATATATATATATATTGAAATATTATTTTAGTATTTGCAAATAAAAAACAATCTTATTTGTTTGTTACACACCTATATAATCACTTGCTTACAATATCAATTGTTTATTAACATCTAAAGTTAATTATAAACAATAATGATCGTTTTGTGATATATGTATGTAATTGCATAATAGCTACAATTTTTCCCCGTATATAGGATATTTTAATTAAATTAAAATATCTTTGAAATATGTTATGTATAGATTTTTTGGTCGTTTGGAATGCATGATAAATTGGGAGGGGCATTCACCTAATGAAAATCGTCACGCCTGCCCGTTAGAGGTAAGTCACAGTACTATACAGTAAACAAGTTAATGTACTGACATTGTTTTGTTCGTCATCTTATATTATATATTATATTCATGTTATAATTTCATGTTCGAGTAAGTTTTTTGTTTTATTTAAAATTCACTTTTTGTTATGGTTTTGTTAGGTATTTTCAAATTGTTTTATATTATTGTATTATATTATTGTATGGTCAGGGTAGACAGAGGGAACCCGTGAACCTAGTGTTAAGACACTCCATTCCACTTCTGTTTCCCACTTTCCGCCGAATTTGAAGCATTGCGTGTTGAGTGGCGGAACTCAACGCCGTGCTTTGCCTTATTACCAGAGCAAAGAAATGAAACATAAAATATTTAAATAAAAAAAAATATTTCATTTCCTCGACTGTGGATCGAACCCAGAACCTGTCGGTTACAGTCACTCTCTTGTGCCGCTGCGCCACGACAGGCTTCTAAATGCCTGTAAATAAGAGGCAAAGGTGAAAAACCGAGCCATTAATTGTTTTATTAAATGTCAGGCATTTATCTTTTCTTACTCAGCTTCACGCAGGATTGAATTTGGAAACATTGTGTTAAGACACTGCGTTCAGACCCCCACTTTCCGGAAAATTTGAGACATTGCGTGTTGAGTGGCGGAACTCAACGCCGCGTTTTGCCTTTTACCAGATCTTGTTACAATATGTTTTCTCATAAGGATATATCTTTATAGCCAATCCTTGACGGATAAATACTTTAACGATTTAATCAGTACATGTTATAAATATACTGTTACAGAACGTAGTAAAATAAAAGTACAACAATTGACATTTAAGAGTAATTTACAAAGAAACAAAGAAATTGTGCTGTATTTATAAGGTTAGCCCGACATATGCGACATATTTTTCATATTTTTTTTTTACAGTAATTATTTTGAAAATTAAAACTGATTATTTAGTATATATAGTAAGTATATAGTAATTATATAGTTGATATAATTAAATAGTAAATTTTTTTTTTTTTCTAAATTAGTGGGGTACGAAAGGGAGTGTCTTAACACTAGGTTCCCAAGTTCCCTCTAACTACCGTGCCTTATATCATGAAGCTAAGAGTGAGAATACACATTAAAACTGGGTTAATAACAGCCTGAAGCTAAAAAAATATGATAAAATAGTAGGATACCTTTAGACAAATGCTAAATAAAATGTTTCACCTTTAGGTGTACTTACTACGCACTACTCTTCGCCACGTATCATAAAAACAACTTAAATTTATTTAAATTAACCTTAAAAATTACGAATTCATATTTGATGAAACTTTGGATTCATTATTATTATGTGTTATGAATATAATATTATATTTGTTATAAATGTTCTTTCTCAATGTTTTTTTTTAATTATTTGGTTACATAATATATAAATACCTTCTTATATAATATATAAAATTAATAGTTTGAATGTCACGATCATTGATATTTTACCGGAAGTATTACTTACTATGTTATGTTAAAACAAAAGGTATTCCATATAAATAGATATATAATAATTCAACCAACACAGTTGAAAAATGTTTACGGTAATTACAGGCTTATGAAAATTCTTTAAGCAACACTTTTAAAAAAATATTAAATATACACATTTTTTTTCTCTGCTTCACGCTGTATCCCGCACACGGCAGGGTAGGCAGAGGGTATTTGGCAACCTCGTTTGGAGACACTGCGTGTATATTGCGTTTTGAGTGGCGGAGCTCAACACCGCAAATATACTACTGTTAATACACATTAGTATACAAAAATATAATGTATAATGAGGATTCATCAGGTTTGAAAAACATTAAGTATAGTAGCTAATCTTATCTCATAATTTTACAAAATAAATTAAATAAAAAATAATCAAAAATATTATAAAATAAAGTCCTTTATGTTCATGGATTTATGGTACACACTGTGCTTTGTCTAAAGTTTCTACTAAATACGGTTCTTAAGCTCTGAACGATTAATGAACAATTATCAAATGTGAAAGCCTGAATACTGAAGTCCCATGATTATTCCTCATATTTGTGACCAAATCAATGCCATCAATAATATATACATTTAAATCGTTTTTTTATAATGTAATATAATTAAAAGAACATACTTTACATATTTTTTTTTTTTTTCTTGCTATATACACGCACATATAATATTAGGCAGAGAACCTTGTGTCCAATAATCGACACTGAAGTATTTACGCCAGCCATACGCTAAATCAATGTGCTACAAAAAGTTAAAGTAAAATATTATAAAATAAAATAATATTTTTTACCTTGTGGCAAAATTTTTCCATTTGCCCTAATATTAGGGGCTTTGATGTGCTAACATGCGATGGTAGCACGCGATTGTTACAAAACACCTTAAGGTCTCATTATATTAAGATAGATGATTATTTATTTCGTGTTGTTTTCGCACAAATTGCACAGTATCATTGAATAATATATAATTCTTGGTATATGAGAGATATACTCACAGGTCGTTATGTGAATCTAGGACATGGTAGCACCAAAAGCTAACAGAAACACCGCTATGCTATTGTTATTGTCGATTAAAAAATATTAGTATGATTATAATATTGCCTTCGTTGTTTTATTAGAGTAGAAATAATTATTAAAACATAAGTATATAGATAAATTATATATGTATTTGAATATTCAAATAAGTAAAAACGGAAGAGATTTATGTAAAAGCATAGTTTTTTTTTATTTATAAACAATATGGCGACCGCACTATAAATTTAGAAGGACCGGTTTCAAAGAGATCTTTAAAAATAAATGTAAATGCAACCAAATAACTGCTAAAGAAAAGTAAATAAATAAAAACGAAATAAAAAAAACATTGTAGGTACAATTATGAAAGGTGTTCTTCATATGGATAACAAATAAAAGCCATTTTACGTCAAGATATTGTAACAAGTCATGGACATCATGACATTTTTGCTTGCGTATGTCGCAAAAGCAGAAGATGTGGAAAGATAAAAACATATTTAAAATATTGCTTGTGACCCTGTGCCGCCTGCTATGCTTAGAAAGAAATAAATATAAGATCTATGAGTCTTATTTCTTACGTTACAGCGTGCATCAAAAAATAACCTAGACACAAGCGCGGCTTAAGAAATAGTAAACTATTGTAATTCTATTTGGGTTTAGTTTTTTACTTACAATTAAAGTAAAAAAAGAAAAACAAAAAACGTTTTGGTAGTGAAATAAATATAATGTGATTTACATTAAGTAAATATAGATCAAGTACTTGTTATGTATTTAATTGTTATTTATTTAATTTAAAGAATATTGAAATATTTTTTCTAAAATGAATTATGCAAATTAGACTTTATTATATAAAAAATATTAATCTATTTAGATATAATATTATTCTTAGCTTCACGGTTGGCTTGCTGGCCACGATAAGGGAAGGCCGAGGACACCTAGTGAACCTTTCGAACTTCTCAACTTTCCGTTCAATTTTCGAGAAGCGAAACTCAATGTTGCAGTGCACATACGAGGAAATAGTTTCCCTAAAGAATTTTTATTAATTATATAAATATATGACAAAAGACATTTGTTTGAATCGCACATTTAAATAAGAATGCGTAAAAATTTTTCGCACAAACGAAATATTCATTTTTAATATGTGTAACTGTGAAAAATTATGGAAATATCTTATCGCAATAAGAAAGATGAACGTTTAAAATATAAAATGTTACACGTGTTTACGTATGATTTGCTGTGTACAATAAAAATGAAACACAATATTTTCATATGACTATGTAGGTAGCTGATAAGGCAAGCAAAGAAAATGTATATAAGTAATATTTATTATAATATAAGAATTGATAATCGTTATTTAAATGCCTTAGAATCGTAGTGTGATAGCAGTTGTCTGCACTAGGCGATTTTTGTGGGGTCACTCGGGGTAATGAAAATTAAATTAATCTACCTGGTCTAGCAAGACGAAGATCCGCATTGAGAATTGCCACTCAATACATTATTTCCAAATTCTTAAGTAAGGCGGAGATAGAGTGACTGAACACAAGTTCTTCTCCAGTCTACTTAACTATGAGAGAGCGTTAATCAGCTTCGGTACAGTTCTTTTTAGTAGGAACATGAAAATAACTAACAGCTAATTTATAATAATTTTTCTTCTTCTTTATAATCTACAATTGTATTCATAACACTTACTAGATTCGGTGTGTCTTTGCTGGATTGTATTGTTTTAAATGTAGACTTACCTGAAAAGTAAATAAAAAAAATTAAAACATTTGCATAAATAATAATTTTGTGTTATATTGTATATAAGGCTGATTGATAGCTGTCATTCCGCTGTGGCAGAAGCGAGTTTATGAATGTTTTACTGTACACATTTAGTATATACAAATGTATAATCAAATTAGCTTACATTATGTACACAGGACTGTCCTACTCTACGTCGTGTTTCTTTTAGCTCTACTCACATGGTGAGTTAGGCAGATGGAACTTAGATATCTATACTAATATATAGAGTTCCATCTGTCTAAACTTCTAAAGGCGTTCTGTTCCGCATTTTCCGCAGAATTCTTGATTTATTATGGGTTGAGTGTCAGAAATCAACGCATCACGCTTTGCCTACAACGGCGAGAAAAAAATATATTCAACATTTCTTACCCCCGAGCGGCAATCGAACCTACAATGTCGCGCTTACAATATTACTGAACATGCAAATTTTGTTTTTGTGCCACGACGGCCTTCGCCGTATTATACTTGGTTATAAAAAAGAAATATAAATAAGCATAGCAATACAAATAAGTTATTTATAACATCAATTTACACTTCCCCGGGACGTCGATTAGGTGATTCAGATTAAGTGGTCGCTCTAGATCTTTTGTACCGAGTGTGTGACCCCAGTAGGAAGATTCCTTAATACCTTCATCCTTTGCATTACAGCGTGTCCTAATTTGAATCTTACTTACTGATTGTTAATAGAATATGTATTGTTGTACATTATGTGGTGGATAATAAGGTGTCGATCAATCGACAAAGGCTTCGACTTAATTAAAAAAAAAATCACACTCAAAATCGGTTCATTCGTTCAGGAGCTATGGTGCCATAGACATACTGACAGAGCCACTCTGTGCAGGAAGTGGAAAGAAGGTTGTTATACGCCCTTCCTTTTGCGTCAGTGATTAAAAAAGAAAAAATTATATGAATATTTCTGAAATTGGAAACGGATACGTTATTTTAAAACCAGAGCGATTCTGTAATAGTGGAGTAAGATACAATTGTCTCCATAGTTAACTTGTACATATAACATAAATTATTTTTAAATTAAATTACTAAAAAAAATACTTAATTAAAGCAAATAAATTAAGAACTTTTTATTTAATTTAAATTTAATATTGAAGATTAAGTCATAACCTATTATTTAATATAGGTCAAGCTAAGACAGTGAATACGACTAGAAAATAACAAGAAGTAAATGTCTATACGATGCAACAAGTGTTTACGTTTCACTTGTGTAGTGAAAAATGAGCGATCCACTTTACTTTATTGCAAAAAAGCAAATAATTATTACGAGTTGTGACACAATAAATAAAGTACAGACATTTTTTATATATATATATTTTTTACATCTTCAAGTATTTTGCCGCATACCAGGATAACCAGGCTCCGTTTCATACTTTCCGTCCAATTTTCGAGATTACTTTGCATGTGCAGTCACAGAACACGATGTCGTACTTTGCTTCGTAATATAAGAACAAAACAAAACTTAAATATGAAAATTATTTAACTGTTATCATTTCCCAAGTGGGAAAGGAAGCAACAATCAGCACGTTTACAGAGACTTGATTTCAATATGCCACGATGACCCATTAGGGTCTACTATCACTTTAGTAAAGTATTTGACTACAATTTGAGCTTTAGAAATTAAAAATGCAATACTTATAAGAAATCTGTAACTGATCACTGTCAAATTGAATATGTATTTTAAAAAAACTTGTACGGGACGCTTATTAATGTTTTAGGTCCCAAATTAGTGATTTTTAAAACATTTTGTTTGTTAATCTGTGAATTTGTACGCGCCAATCTCTGAAACGGCTAACCAGATTTAAATGTAGTTTTCACTATTGTATTTTGACAACCTTCACTCAACATTTAATGTTTGTTTTATTTAAATTGGTTAAAACAAATTATTTACGTCAATTTAAATATTATTAATTTACGTCAATTTAAAATATTATGTTCGACAAAATTGCTACACTATTTTTATTCATATTTTTTTAATGTATAGATATATTGTCTTAAAATTGATAAAGAACAAGAAAGTAGTTGAGAATGGTAATATTGAAGCGGGCGAAGCTGCGGGCGGATTGCTAGGCTACTATAAGTGTCAATTATAAAATATATATTTACCTGTATGTGGAAAAACATACTTTTGACGTACATAGTAAGTAGAATCCGGCTCTAACTAGTTCGAAAATAGACAATTAATCATACATGAAAAAATGTAATAAATATAATTACATTATAATTAAATACTACTAGCAAGAAATGAAAGTGTGATAGGTAGATATACAATTATATTACTTAGAAAAAATATATATTGAATCAGCTACATTCATTAGTAGCTATGGCTTTTAAATCGAGCAAAACAAATCGCTAACCTTGTCGGATACGCCATTGATAGTGAAAAACCATGGAAGGAGTTAGATGAACCTTCACTGCTCATTGCGTTTTAAATATATATATACATAAATATATACATACTTGTTTCCCCATTCTCCACAGTTCGATAATGAATAGTTTTCTTTTGCGTGATTAATTTTATTATTTTCAATAACGTTGGATTTGCAGGGAATTCTCTTCTAGTACTTCTCTCAATTACATTAACCAAAAACAAACTAAATGCGATGCTCCTAGTCGTTTTACCTGAGCATTGAAAATAAATATATGGATGGTTTGGTTATGTTACACATATAGCGTTTGACTGTATTAACACGTATTACTTATGAGGGCCAATCGCCGTTCAACGGTAGTTCCTATTATATACTTTTCTTTACACTTCTCCACTCTGGTACACAAATGCAGGGTTGATTGTCGACAAATGTATGAGAAATCTTGTACCATGCTACGTATAGAAATATATTTTTTAGTTTGACCGACATTAGGAAGATAAATATAGAAAGAGAAATATACAGGTAAAATAAGAAATCTCTTTTTAAGCATACTTCTTTCATTATACTCTCATATAAAATACAAGCTGAGCCCTAAAATGATACTTAAATTTTACGTTCGTAACGAACAATCTGTAATTTGTATAAAATGTAAATAAGGAAGTAAAACTAACTTGAAAATACCCTATTTTATTATATAATAAACAACGATATTTTTTTGTTTTAACAACATTTAGTGATCAATAAACATTACAGTGCGTGACGGTCGCCCCTCGTAAACAGTTACTTAAAATTAGCTACGCCGTTATTTAGTTTTTAAAGAATTAGACTTTTTATGAAATATCTTTATACAATCAATTGGATGAGAAGACTTAAATATTACAAGTAAAAACTATTCTAAATATTTTAATGGTTCATATAAAAAAAGATATGAATTGAATAACACGCAATTTACAGATTTGAAGCAATCTATCTCAATAAATAGGTTATCGAGTGTATATTAAAGAAGTATTAATTTTTTGTATACCTAAATGTAAATAAAGTATGCAATAAATGTAAATGTAGTATGCAATGTATCTTAACAGGAGATAAGGAAACGTATTTGGTACCTACTAGGTTTTTTCTTGATCTATTTTAGTTATTCGAGTTTCAGAAAAATATTAGAGAACTCGTTTAATATAGTAAATATATTAATTAATATTCTGTGTGAGAAGTTTAAGGCCATTGTAGTGCAGTGTGTTGGTGACAATGACAGTGACTGTAGTGGATTTGAATATTTTAATTATTTTCATTTTCCCACATTTGTTTTGCCAAAGCAAGACATAGGTATTTCATTCCTCCAGTCAAGTCTCGAATTCAAAATGAATAGAGAGAACCGAGTGTCTTGTTTTTAAGATCTTTCTGCCTACTCAACTTTGTGAAATAAGAACACAAAGTAAAAATAATATATGATGCATATTATTACGCAAAAAGTTTCAGCTTATTTGGACATAAGGTGAAAGTGTGTTATAAGATAAATTTATAGGCATCTTGCATCCTTTATCAATATGTTATAACCAACACTTTATTATGTAGGCGGATGTTATTATGGAGAAGATTATTTATTTATTTATTTACGATCGTCAACAGAAGAAACAATCAATAGACTACATGTTTTTTTAATCATAGACAATCACAACATGTTCTATTGAAATAAAAAATATATATTATAGATAAGAAATTAAAAAGTAATAAAATGTATTTAACTAACATAATTCTAATACATTAACAAATTCTTACAAAAATTCAATAAATATAAATAAATTAGATGTTTTGATATAGTGTGAAACAAATCAAGTCGTCTTTTTTTTAGGGTAACTTTTGCTGCCTGCATAATAAATTTGCTTATTTCGACCGATTATATAACATTAATCTTAGAAGCGTGACAACAAAACGCAATGAACGACACTTTTTCTGTCTTCACGCTGTAGTTTAAAAGACACTCAGTTTCACCGCCGTCTTCCGCCGAATTTGGAAAAGAGGCGTTACACTATGCCGCGTTTGGTTTGCTACTAAAGTAAATAAATTCTAATCTATACTTATAATAAATCTGTAGAGAGGTCAATTCTGTACATGAAATATATTTACAAAATAAGTAGCAGGGGGTGATTAGTGTTCGATACTGATGCCAAAAATGCAGTTAAAAAAATTTTTGTCTGTCTGTCTGTCTGTTTGTATGTTATTTATAGAAAAAAAAACTACTCGACGGATTTTAACGAAACTTAGCACAATTATTCTTTATACTCCTGGGCAGGTAATAGTATACTTTTCATCACACTACAATGAATAGGAGCAGAGCAGTGAAAGGAAATGTTGAGAAAATGGGAGAAGTTGCTTGATTTTTTAAGCTTCCGTCGCGTGTGCAGCCTTAATGGTTAGAGCTACATAGAAACTATGTATAACGGAAATATTCTACATAAAAATACACGAAAAATATTCCAAGACAGCATATATCTATCTTTTATAGTTAACTCACAATAACACGCATAACTCTCGATAGCTTAGCAGTTCGGAGATTTCTTATTATATTTGTTTACTTTTACGTTTATAAAACCAATAATGCTCACCATCATTCCTAATTAAAAAAAAATAAACATTAGCACCAATTCAATAAAAAAAGAATCATTGAAATCGGTATAGAAACACCAAACTTATACTTACTTACATGAAATACGCCAACAAGACATCGCGCGTGAATAGTGAATCAAGCTATAAGGATTATTTTTGCGTAACGGTTGCCGCGCTCGACGGGGCTCGCGGCGGCAGAGTATAATATTTTATAAACCGTGCTTATCAGCGCGACTTTTTGTCTTTAAATAGTTTATTTTAATTTCTTTTGTTGTTATTTTCTAAATTAGTTTTAGTTTTGTTTAAATTCTTAACTATTAATAGTTCCTATTTTATTTCTTTTTAAGTAGATTTAGATTCGATTTTTAGATTAGATAATAGATAGATAGATTAGATTATTGTTAGATTTTTAGTTACTGATAGGTTAGTTTTGGGCATTTTATGTTTAGTTTTTTTTTGTATTGAGTAGATAAAAGCGTAGGTAGGTACTTTTATTAATTATAGTATTCATAGGTATTTTTATTTATTTTTAAGTGAAGTAGGTATAGGTAGATATTGCCTACTATCTACCTATACTGCACACGTGTTTTAGCTTTATTTTCATTTCTTTTTTTTTTGTACCTAAGTTGTAGATAGGTAGGTACATATTTCTTAGTTTAATTCTATTAGAATATTAGGTATTTAAGTTTAAATAGGCACTTAGATTTATATTTTTTTATTATATAGCAGCTGTACTTAGAACATCTAAGGTTTTTTTTTGTATTAGCATAGGTACTTTGATTAATTACAGTAGTTGTAGGTATTTCTTATTATTCATTTTTAAGTGAAGTAGGTAAGTGTAGATAGTATTGCACACGCATTAAGTATAGCTTTATTTTCATTTTTTATTCTTTTGTAATTTGTAGGTACCTACGTACATATTTATAATTCGATTAGAATATTATTTTAGTTTTAATAGGCACTTAGATTTATATTCTATTTATTATATACTTAGCTATAGTTAGGACCTCTGACGTAAGTTTTTTGTTGGGTAACTAAATAGAATTTAAGTTACCGTCGATTAAAAATAAAATAAACGATGCCACCTAAAAAACGACCATCTTTATCTCGAACTTCGAGTCAAGCTAGGAGAATGAGAATGACGCGTTCTCAAGAATCGGAAGAGGAAAGAGCACATCGGTTAAACTCTATGAGAGTTAGTGCCTCAACGTCTCGAGCTAATGAAAGCTCTCCAGAAAGAGAGATGCGATTAGCAGCTGAAAGAGCGAGGCGAGCTACAACACGGGCTTCTCAAAGCTCTTCTCAACGAGAGCTAAGGCGTTCCATTGACCGGAAACAACATGTGTTATCCCGAGAAGCTGAAACTGCTTTACAACGAGAATTGCGACTCACAGCTGACCGCGAACGGCATACATTATCTCGCGAGTCTGAAACTTTCACTGAGAGGGAATTACGGCTTACAGCTGACCGCGAACGTCATATTTTATCTCGCGAGTCCGAAACCTTCACTGAGAGGGAATTACGGCTTACAGCTGACCGCGAACGTCATATTTTATCTCGCGAGTCCGAAACTTTCACTGAGAGGGAATTACGGCTTACAGCTGATCGTGAACGTCATATTTTGTCTCGAGAATCTGAAACTTTTACTCAATATCAAGACCGTTTGACAAATGATAGGGCGCACCATAACATGATTCGATCTCTTGAAGATGAACATGAGCATGAACAACGACTAGAGTCGGGACGCGATTATTACAATTCTTTGAGACAAGAACAATTGATTACTTTATCTAATGAAAGATTAAGAATTGAAAATATTCGGTCGCTTGAAACAGAAGAACAGCGAGAGGCCCGTCTTACTGCAGATAGATTTCGACATGGTCTTAATGACTTAGATATACACGTGGTAGATCAATCTACAAATTCGGTGGCGTGGTCCGATAAATATAAAAGTGGGTTTGCTTATAACCTCACAATTGATTACAGATCATCTTCTGAAATAGGCGATATGAACGTAGTATGTTCCTTTTGTAATGCTTCGAAGTGGAGGAAGGAGTCTGCTGGTTTCTGTTGTTCTGGAGGTAAAATAAATTTGCCTTCGTTCGAAGACCCACCGGAACCTTTAAAATCACTACTTTTAGGGGAACATTTGCAATCCAAACAGTTTTTAGATAATATTCGCACTTATAATAGTGCATTCCAAATAACATTATTTGGTGCTAAACAAATCTCAGAAGGCCCTTTCATGCCTACTTTTAAGGTACAAGGTCAGGTTTATCATTTGATAGGGTCCCTTTTGCCTGAAGAACAACCTAAATTTCTTCAAATATATTTTGTATCCGATTACAACGAACAGTCGAATATAAGAAATCAATATTTTCCGAATTTAAATACTGAACTCATTTCACAACTTCAGAACATGTTACATCAGGTTAATTCGTACGTATGCAGCTTTAAATCGGCATTAGAAGCCCTTTCTCAAGATGGTAATAACAATTATAAAATTGTTATAAATGCCAATAAGCGTCCAACTCAGGAACACCCTGGGCGTCATAACGTTCCATCCACGAATGAAGTTGCTGTAGTACTGGTCGACCAGGAATGTGAAAGGCGTGATATCGTTATACGTTCCAGAGACAATCGTTTGCAACGTATTTTCGAAACCCACAGGGCTTACGACAGTTTGCAATATCCTATGATATACTGTCGAGGGGAAGATGGTTATAATTTCGCTGTATACCAAACCGATCCGCGCACAGGCGCACCTAATTATAATAAAAAGGTGTCATGCCTTCAATTTTATTGTTACCACCTGCAAGTGAGACGGAATAGATTGGTATACATTCAACATTTTCGTGGCTTATTTAATCAGTTTATTGTTGACATGTACGCAAAAATTGAAACCGAAAGATTAGTTTATATACGATCTAATCAAAGGCAGCTGCGCGCTGAAGAATACATGCACCTTCGCGATGCCATGCAGCAAGATAACGATACTGTGAATATGGGTCGTTTAGTTATTTTACCCTCTTCTTTTACTGGTGGTCCACGCTACATGCATGAACGTACTCAAGACGCTTTTTGTTACGTAAGAAAATATGGACGTCCCGACTTATTTGTTACTGTAACTACCAATCCCAAGTGGGATGAAATCACTCGGGAGCTTCTTGAGGGTCAGGCACCGCATGACCGCCATGATATTATTGCAAGAGTGTTTCATTTAAAATTAAAATCAATGATAGATCTTCTTACCAAAGATAACATTTTTGGAGAAGTATTGTGTTATATGTATAGTGTTGAGTGGCAAAAACGCGGCTTACCTCACGCACATATCTTGCTTTGGTTAAAAGATAAGGTTCGACCTAATGATGTAGACAGATTAATCAGTGCTGAAATTCCAGATCCGACTGCAGATCCCCTGTTATACGACATTGTTAAAACTCATATGATACATGGTCCATGTGGTGCATTTAACGCAAATGCTCCTTGCATGCAAGACGGTCGTTGCACTAAAAGGTATCCAAAAGCATTAGTGGATGAAACTGTAACAGGACATGATGGATACCCATTATATCGTCGCCGTTCAAGAGACAATGGTGGTTTTACTGTTGAAAAGCGAATGTCTGGACAACAGGTTACTTTAGATAATAGGTGGGTCGTTCCGTATTCGCCTGTATTGTCCAGAGCATTTCAAGCTCACATAAATGTAGAAATGTGTAATAGTGTAGAGTCAATTAAATATATTTGTAAGTACATTAACAAGGGCAGTGACCAAGCTACGTTTGCGTTAAGAAATGAACATGATGAAGTTACTAAATTTCAGTCAGGCAGATATATCAGCTCTTCAGAAGCTGTGTGGCGGATCTTAAGTTTTAATATTCACGAAAGATATCCACCTGTGACCCATCTGGATGTTCATCTGGAAGGCGTATCAACGTATATATTTTAACGCCGAAAATGTTACAGAACGATTAGAGAACCCTAGACAAACAACTTTATTGGCATTCTTTCGACTTTGCCAAACTGATAATTTCGCAAAGTCTCTTTTGTATGAAGAAGTTCCATCGTATTATACCTACGATAAACAACGAGGTGTCTTTAACCGTAGACGCCGAGGCAGGCCTGTAGATGGCGAGACAGGTATTTTCAAAGAACATGTTCTTGGTAGAGTGTATACTGTTCATCCTAACAACGCAGAGTGTTTTTATTTGAGATTATTATTACATACAGTGCGAGGACCAACATCATTTATAGATTTGAGAAAAGTAGACGATGTTGTTTATCTAACTTATCATGCAGCTTGCCAAGCGCGTCATTTGCTTGAAAACGATCAACATTGGGATGACGCTTTAGCGGAATCCTGTGTTAGTGATAATCCACGACGGTTACGCCATTTATTTGTAACATTACTCACATTTTGTAATTTATCTGATCCTGTCCAATTATGGGAAAAATATAAAGAAAAATTTGCAGAAGACTTTCTTCGGAATTTATCTCACAATAATGAAGGCGCAACTAATGATAATTTTCGAGATCTGGCTATAAATCAGTGCTTATTAGCTCTTCAGGAAGACTTAACAGCAGTAGGCGGTAAATCACTTTGTGAATATGGTTTGCCAACGCCAACCTCAGTCGGAGAGGTTACCAATAGGGAATATTCCGCAGAGATTGGTTACAACCCAATGGAACTGCTGGTAACATTAGAAAACGGTGTCCCAATGATGACTGCAGAACAACGCTTAGTCTATGATCGCGTGTGCGAGAGTGTGCAGAATAATTTAGGAACAATATGGTTTTTAGATGCACCTGGAGGAACTGGGAAAACTTTTTTGACTAAATTAATATTAGCTTATGTTCGAAATCAGCGTAAAATCGCTCTTGCCGTGGCTTCATCAGGTATAGCTGCAACATTGCTACCAGGAGGTAAGACTGCTCACACTATGTTTAAAATACCAATTGATTTAGATCGCACGGAAAGTCCAACCTGTAGTATTTCAAGAAATAGCGACAAAGCTAAGGTATTGCGTGAGTGTAATTTAATCGTATGGGATGAATGTACGATGGCCCATCGAAAAGGAGTAGAAGCAGTAGACAGAACTCTAAGGGACATAAGACAAAATGATCGACCAATGGGCGGTATTACGGTTTTATTTTGTGGTGATTTCCGACAAACCTTACCGGTAATACCACGGGGAACCCGAGCTGATGAGATTAGGGCTTGCCTGAAAAGCTCTTATTTGTGGCGTGATATACAATCGGTGCATTTGACTATAAATATGCGAGTGAGAACTGGAGACAACGCAGATAATCGTGAATTTTCTGATACATTATTGAAGATTGGTGAAGGTACCTATCCACAACTACACCAAGGAAAACTTATTCTGACACCTGAGTTATGTTGTATAGTGCAATCCCAACAACATCTTATATCTTCGGTTTACGGTGACATAACAATTATATTAAATAGGGACAATTCTTGGCTTTGCGAAAGGTCCATTTTGACTCCTCGCAATGACCAGGCATCTGAAATTAATAATAAAATACTGTCTAATATACAGGGAGAAAGCAAAGTTTATAGTTCAATAAATAGAATGGTTGATGAACAAGAAGTCACTAATTACTCATATAATTTGCCTGCCTTCTCATATAATTTGTTTAACAATTGGCATATCGATAATTCTGCTCCGAAATTTAAGACCACCTCAACTTTGCAATGGAACTCGGCTAAAAGTAACCCAGTTGCAACAAAATGTAATCGAGGCTCAAATTTTAACAGGTTGCGGTGAAGGAGAAACTGTCTTTATTCCCAGAATTCCCATAATACCAAATAATTTTCCATTCCAATTTAAAAGAACGCAATTCTCAGTATCGGTGTGCTATGCCATGACTATCAATAAAGCTCAAGGGCAGACTTTTCGTGTTGCTGGAGTAGATCTCGGTGTTAGCTGTTTCTCGCATGGTCAATTATACGTCGCTCTTTCCCGGGTTAGCAATTCTAGGAATCTTTACGTTCACGTGCCGGACGGGTCGACTCTTAACATAGTCTACCCAGAAGCTTTGCGCTGAAACATTTCAATTTGATCTAAAATATTAGCAATATATTATCTTAATAAAAAACAAGGACTTACACGCTGACCGAGTCGTGGGTATAGCGTGGGTATATTATAATATTCTGCGGTTACTTATATTTTTCAACAGTTTTGTGGATTGGCATATTATATTACTATTGCCCTTCTAAAATACGAAAGTGAATCTGCCTGTTACGTCAAAACTATGAGGGAGGACATCTGCTAATTTTTTTTCGAAAAACGACGGAAACGCGGACGAAGTCGCGGGCAAAAGCTAGTATTCAATATTTCATTGCCACGATTAGGGATCAAACTCACAACCTGTCCCGCCACAGGTCTCAACAGGCCTCATAAAGTAGAATAAACATATTTTACTTTGATATTTTACCTATATATGATTATTTTTTTCGACTAATATCTGTTAGATTTGCTCTTTACTAAACAAATACTTGGAGATAACCGCTTCTTGTCATGGTTATCAGGTGAAACTACGTTAATATGTTTTAATCGCAAGTAGATGTTGAAATTTGTCTGAAAAATACCATAAAATCTTTGTAAACTGTCAAAATTTATAAAAATATAGAGTATCATACCATTCCAATAGTTATATTAAGTATTTTGATGCTTAAATAATTTTTAATCTTAAATACTATCCTACATTACATTTCCAAAGTAAGCTATATTTATGTTGATGTTATCACAGTCAATCGCTAATCGCTGGAAATGTTGTAATAGAACTTGTGTTAATTGGTCGCACACGATTGCTTCTCATAACAATATTGATATTGGTAACACATTAAGGTACATACATATGATTATTTTTAAATTATATCAATTATCTATATATCTTTTTTTTTAACATGAGCATATTATGTACTAAAGGTGGTACGCCACGGCATATGTACCAAAGGTGGCGCTGAGTTCTGCCTTGAAAATGTCTATAAAATATGATAGGATAGTTACAAGAATGGTTTCTGTTACGAAGATTCACTGACTATAAATGACCTAAATATATTTATATAAAAAAAACTATAGTTACTAGTTACAACTACAAACAGTACAAATTTCATCACTAAATAAAGATCGTCACTTTAATTCCGGCGAAACACCTACGGTAGTTGAATGTTAATGAAAAGCGATGGTTAATACATTTTCCTGTTGACTTGTACATCGTATAACCACTTTATACGTCCTTAGGTCAAGACATAAGTTTTCCTTATATGCTACAAGATTTTAAATGACTCTTTATTACTTTTTATAGCTTAAAATTCTAAGCTTAAAATTCTAAATGTTAATATAAAATAAGGATAATTTTTATTTTATAAAAAGTAGAAGAGGATCTACTATCATAAATATTAGAATTATTATCAATTTACATATTAGATCAGGTATGTAAATCAGGTGATCAGATTGGGGGGTTCCATTCAAACTCGAACTCTATTTAATATAATCATTTCTTCGCTCTGGTATCAAGGCAAACCGTGGCGTTGAGTTCCTCCTCTCAATCCGCACTGCCACAAATTAAACGAAAAATTAGGAATGGAACGAAATGTTTTAACACCAGTTTCCCAAATTTCCTCTGTCTACCCTACCATAGGCAGGATACAGCATGGAGCAAGTCAAAGCGAGCAAATACGTGCAGGTCTACGTGGACGTGGACGTCTAGACACTAGTTTTAATATAACTAGAAAAACAAAAGATTAATAAACGCATTCAAAAACTTTGCTGATACGAGTATATGGCCATACGTCATTTAGGACATATTATGTATTTAAATAAATGAAAATAAAGCTATTAAAACAATATCGGTTGTCGTGACTACTTCAACGAAAGATACGCCACGTTCATTTTACCTGTATTACCATTCAATTTGTTATCTTACATCCACATGGCCATTTTCTTAAAATTATTATTATAAAAAGTAATAATAACATTTAAATTGTCATTCTCTAGCCCTAGGTTTGAACACATTTCGAAATATTATCTCATAAAATGTTGTGCGTAGCATTATTATTGTTCTGGTTTTTTTTTCTGCTTCACCCTATATCCCGGACACAGCAGTATAAGCAAAGGAAACTGAGAAACTCAGTGTTAAGACACTCCTTTCCATTATTGTTTAATGCTTGTAAAAACAGTGTTTTTGTTCTATAACCGGGTAGTCTAAACAGTAGGTACATAGGCCATAATGGATAATGTAAATCAGCACACTGATATATTATAGTACATAGTAGTTAAACTGCAATAATTAAGAAAATTATTCTTGATGAATATTGTTTCGAGTTCCATTAATTTTTACTGATGGCGAATACGTAACGTAAAAGTTATATATAAAGATCCAAAATATCTTATAAGTACCTGATCATGATGTAGGAATTCTAAGAACTAGGTATTTCTTTAGGCAATAAATAATAAACAAAGTTTAGAGGCCTGTCGTGGCGCAGCTGCGCAGCGGCACAAGCGTGTGATTGTAACCGACAGATTTTGGGTTCGATCCCCGGTCGAGAAAATGTAATATTTAATATTTTCAATTTAAAATATTTAATGTTTCATTTCTTCGCTCTGGTAATAAAGCAAAAGCGCGGCGTTGAGTTCCGCCACTCAACACGCAATGCCTCAAATTCGGCGGAAAGTGGGGAAACGAAGTGGAACGGAGTGTCTTAACACTAGGTTCCCGGATTCCCTCTGCCTACCCTGCCTCGTGCGGGATACAGCGTGAAGCTAAGTAAGTTAGTAAGTTTAGATAACTTATCATTTCAAGAATTTAAAACTTCTCAGGCTCAATATGCTTCATAATTTAATCTTTTTTCTATTTAAAAATGGAAGAACTAGTGTAGTGAAAAATTTTAGTTTACCTGTGAAGCGCATCCGGAAAAAAATCAAACAGTTTCTTAGTTATTTTATCCCTATTGTACAAGGATGATTTTACAAAGAACTTCCTTACACTGACCTCGCCTCTACACCAACAACAAAAGAAATGTATGAATCACTACAGTAATTAAATATTAATGTTAAAACAGCATTTCCTGGTCGTGGTTATAAAAATGCTATAATATTAATAATTTTATTTTTAAATGGAAAAACAAAATAATCAAATTATGGACAGGTGGATCACACCCACAACATAATTTCAAATTTAATTCGCTCTGGTTAAAAGGCAAAGCACGACGTGAGTGGGTACCGCCACTCCATACGCTGTGCCTTTAATTTGACGGAAAGCCAACATAAGGAAGTAAAATCTTCAGTTTATTTCATTATAGATCAGTTTATAGCATTTACTATTTTTAAAGTATGAAATATACAAATTTAGTTTAAAATTAGTATTTTTCTTTTCTAAGTATGTAATAACACTTTAAAAATCGTAAACATCAATTATAAATAGCGTTCTGTCTTCCAAACGATAATTCTAACGAATTGTCTTTGTGCAGTGGATATTTGTGAAAACCACCCTACAGAGATACTAACAACATAAATCAGTTATAGCAAGCGTATAAAAATTTCGACATAGCTTGATGAGAACGTATGGCATAGTTAGTCAGAGCGCTTTGTTTCCAAGAGGCGCGGTTTCAAACCTGCTACGTTCAATTTTTTATACGTTTTTAAAATTAGTAGTTTATGTCCATTCCATAGCGCATCTTCCGACTATTAACTTAACATTGTAAGCTTTCTTTCCATGTCTTAAAACACCATATGATGTGAAGAACATTTGTAATCTGTATGTATACTTCTACCCAAATATTATAAAGTTGAACAATTAGTTTAGCCTCGCTAATTTTAAGAACTACTGGTTTGAATTGAAGAATATGCTTTTTAAAAGAAGAAGTCTTTAGGCTTATATTCTTCTGGAGGCAATGTTGGTTTGACATTGAGTCAAGTTTCATTAACAATAGTTATTTTCATTTGAGTATGCAGGTTTTCATTTGAGGCCTGTCGTGGCGCAGCGGCACAAGAGTGTGACTGTAATCGACAGGTTCTGGGTTCGATTCCCAGTCGAGGAAATGAAATATTTAATATTTTCAATTTGAATATTTAATGTTTCATTTCTTCGCTCTGGTAATAAGGCAAAGGGCGGCGCTGAGTTCCGCCACTCAACACGCAATGCCTCAAATTGTCATAACACTAGGTTTCACTTCCTTTCCCTCTGCCTACCCTGCCTAGTGCGGGATACAGCGTGAAGCTGAAAAAAAAAGAAAATAAAAAAAATAAATAAAAAAAAAAAGTATGCAGGTAGAGCCACACGTAACAGGTAGTTTGTATTACAAATATCACATATCCTCACAATAAATAAAAATAAATTAACAATTTACATAAATGAATGCGAATGACATTTAAATTTTGTTTAATATTTTAATAATTTATGATCTGATATTTTATTTCTATATAACCGGGGAGTACCCCTCGAAGTTGGAAACTTGTAATCGTCGACCGCAAGAATACATTAATAAATAAATAAAAATTCTTTAGTATATTGGATTAAATTGTCGACAAACTTGATATTAATAATGATTATTCTCAGCTTTACGCTGTATATGTATATATGTATATATATATATATATATATATATATATATATATATATATATATATATATATATATATATATATATATATATGTATATATATATATATATATATATATATATATATATATATATATATATATATATATATATATATATATATATATATATATATATATATATATATATATATATATATATATATATATATATATATATATATATATATATACATATATATATATATATATATATATATATATATATATATATATATATATATATATATATATATATATATATATATATATATATATATATATATATATGTATATACTTGTATTATTACTTAATTTTCCTACAAATTTTGAAGTAACCTAAGTGTTTTCCTTTCAAACTTACAAATCTATCATGACAAATTATTCGTATGTAAATAAATTATTAGTTAGGTTTTGAAAACGGATTAATGATTAATGTAATGTATTGCATCCATAAAACATGCATTAATATGTAAAATAAAATAATTCAGCACATGTTACACACGTGATCTTTTCCAAGATATTTAACATATTTAAATATATTCATAAGCAATTGTGGTAACTACTAAGATTGAATAACTCAGTGGTTTTTCCTCTTTCGATATTTTTTATAGATACAGTTAACCTTTTGATAATAGTGGCAATTGAATTTTACTGGAGAAGTGTTTAAAAGGCAGAAATAATAATTTTGTGTCCTCCTTCTCATACGAGGCACTTTTTAGTTCCACCGTTAAAGGAACATTTGAAATGGTTGAAAAAAGTGAAATGATTATTAGAAGCAGATAATTGTACATTGCATCCCGGAAATAGCAGAAGATTGTGAAAAATATCGGGAAACATTGAGATTTAAAATAAAATAATGTACCATTTATGTATTAAGCTTTTGTTTTAAATAACATTATTATCATATTGAATATATCGAAATATCCAATATTTATATATTATTCAGCCACTTCATAAGCTATACAAATAATTGCTTGTGAGTGGAAATTCCAAGGTAATATATCAAATATGTATGTAGTGAAAAACTTTAAAGTTATACTAATTTATTTCCCAAATTATATATGATTTAGTATATTTATATGCACATAATATCATGTATTGTATAAATATTTATAAATTATCAATATTGGGTTTGTTTTTAATTTAGGTTGAATTTGGTCTGATATTTTAAATATTTATGACATAATAATGAATTACATTACTACGAGCATGTAGTTACTTTTACTTTCAATAATTTCAGACGAAACACCATAGCTATGTGGACTGTAAACGCGAAGGTTTTGGGTTCGACCCCATTTGGGGGACCACTTTTTGTCTCCATTTTGGTAACAAGACAATTGGTAACGTAGCTCATCGTCACTTATCACATAGTCTCAAGGATTGCGCCGCAAATTGGGGAGGAAGTGTCTCAACACGAAGTTCCCTTTGCCTACCCTCCACTTGAGGGACTAAACGATAGATATTGATAAATATTTAGACGATATAGAAGTTTAGAACTGCGTTTACTAAACGCGAAGTAAACCAGGTGTTAAGACTCTCCGTTCTTTATGTTCAATTTATTTTGGACGTAATATGAATATGAAAAAGAATATCTATATATAAAATTATGATTTTCTGTAAAAGTCTGACATGTGAAGAGTGAAGCTCGTAAGTAACGATGATGGATACGTATGTACTTAGGCTCAATTTTTGGGTCAACGTGCAAATTATCGGGTTGAATGAACCACAATGAACAGGTTTTATAGCTACTGGTTTCCCATAATAATGCTGAACTTGCAACTTAACTTAAATTTTGATAGTTATATGTAAAAGTATTGCTGAAGATAATCATTAAAGATATAGCAAAAACTGATTATTATATTATTAACAACGATGATTTGTATTATTTTACTATACTTTTCGTTCGATGTCGGTTTTTATAATTTACATCATAAAATTTTTCCATTACTTTAACTTCCGCTTAGTTGACTATATATACTTTATGAGAATATTCAAAAAGAATATTACTATAGTCTACGTAAGGATTAATATTTTAAAAACATATATAACGTCATACTTTGCTTATAAAGGATTTTTTCATTCTCTTCCAGATCTATTTTCAGCTCCTCACACTCAGGGTACGCAGAGGTACTTTGTGAACCTAGTGTTCACTCACTTTGTTTCTTATTTATACATTTTTTTTAAAGTGTTATTCTTCACTTAGGACAGAAAATATTAATTTTAAATGTAAAAACACTTTGTTCCGTTTCCCACATTTTGCCGTAATTGAGGCCGCACTGATCGCCCCTCTTTGCCTTGTTACCAGAGCAAAGAAATAAAAATATAAACAATTTAATTTTATAATGTTGAATATTTCATCTCTTTGAGTGAAGGTCGAATCCACAACTGGACGCTTTTACAGTCACACGCTTGTGCCCCTGCGCCATGACAGGCCTTTCTTCTTCTAATGTTGGTAAAGAGGTTAACATGATTTTTTTATATTAAAGTGATTAGGTATAGATAGAAATATATTTAAACGTATTCCTAAAATAAATACAGCCTTCACGCGCCATTAAGCAGTTGATGCACTTGACTTTATTCCTATAGTGTTAAAACTAGATTGTAAAGTTAGTTATTGACTCATCTTTCTTTACTTGTCAGTAGCTGTAAGGCTCTATTAGTTCGAGTATATGGATATGTATATGTATATGTATATGTATATGTATATGTATATGTATATGTATATGTATATGTATATGTATATGTATATGTATATGTACCTATTTGTTTATGTATATGTGTATATATATTCTTAAGTGTAATAATTACGTTTATATTCCTATGCATAGGTAAGTGGCAAAAAGATACGTATTTTTATGAACAACCAATCCTTGTAGTAAAAGCAATAAAAGTCTAAAAAATAATGGGTACCATCAAAATCCCAACTGTACAAAATATTTTCACGTGTCGTGGCATAATAAGGCCTAGAACTTGGAAAATTACCCATTAAACGCTATAAATACGTGACTAGAAACTATATTATATGAACCTTCCTTTATGTCCTATTAACATCGTTGCAATAAAACTACTGTAGTATCTTATAATAAATTTTATAAATTACCTTAGAAGTTATAAAATATACATACATTTTGTGTCAATCGTTAAAAAAATCATTTAGCTTCATGAGTATCCCGCATATATCAAGATATTTCAGTTTCACGCTTTATCCTGCACGTTAAAGAGTAGGCAGTATAGTGGGGCAGGGAATAAGTGATAAGACACATCGTTCTGTAACTAATTTTCCGCCGAATTTGAGCCATTGTGATTTCAGTGGCGAAACTCAACGTCGCAGGGTAGGTAAGTAACTGGATAATTTCATGTTTTACACCGTCAATTTTTATTTAATAGAAACACGATCTTACGGTTTGCTACAAAAATGTGATCAAGTAAAAGGGATACAGATCGTATCACCTTATCTTTTATTCTATCCAATTTAACTTCCTACATTGTACAATATTTGAGGCTATGCTATCCTTAGTCTAAAATGTAATGAAAATATAATATTATTTAAATAATTATAACAAGTGTCCAACCATTGTTAAATACTCGCTAATAATTATTTATTTAATCAGCTGGCTCTTGTACGTTTGCGACGGCGGTGGGCGACTTTCAAAAACAATAAATTTCATATAATAAACCTGTAGTATTAAATGTTATTAGTGTTAAACGTCATGACCATATAAGCGCTTAACAAGTTCAATAGGATTGGCAATGGCAAAGGTCATGTGAAACTCTTTACTTTCGAAAGTCTGGTATTCTGGAAATTTCAGTACTAAAATATACTTTTTTACTATTGAAAGAGCATCTCGGTGTACAGATATTATGATACATTGAGCTAATGCTATATTATAACAAAAATAAGTTTTTCATATGTTTTTTACTTAACGCATAGAGCGTTAAGTACGCACATAGCTCAGTAGGCAGAGGGACTTGAGATCGTAGTGTTAAGATAGTCAATTTCGTTGCCCACTTTCCGAAGAAATTGTAGTATTGCGTGTTGAGAGGTGGAACCTAACGCCGCGCGTTGCCTTGTTACCAGAGCGAAGAAATGAAAACATTAAATATTTAATTTGAAAATATTAAATATTTTGTTTCCTTGTGCCGCTGCTCCACGACAGACCTCATGACTGTTCATCATGGTTTGAAAACAAAATTAAACATTCATTCTCATATTAACATGACTTATTATAGCAAATCTCACCGAAAGATTTTATTTTTGATTCTGTATGAAAAAATAATACGATCAAATCAAATATATATCAAAGACTGGTAATATATTTTGATTCAAATTAAAATATTATTAAAATCAAAATAAGAAATTACAAGCTTAATTTTTTTAACGTCAAACAATTTACCAATTTACTAAAGTTACTGCCTCAGACGAACCGACGCCCGAGAAGAACCGGCGAAAGAAACTCAGCGGAATATGTCTTTTTTTTTAATCAAAACTTTACATCGTATTGTTATAATTGACAATGATACATTAAGAATAGCCTGGAGCGAGCATTGTATTGGCAAGGCGTGTTATCATTTATAAAATTGTAAATTTGTAATAACCATTAACACATAAACGGTTTTTCACTCTCTCTACTCAGCTTCAAGCTGTATCCCGCACGTGGCAGGGTAGGCAGAGGGAACTTGGGAACCTAATGTTATGACACTCTGTTCCCCACTTTCCGCCGAATCTGAGGTATGGTGTGCGGAGTTGCGGAACTCAACGCCGCTATAATTTTTATAAATTTTGAAATAGAAAAATCCTGGCCATTTTCTGAGATCCTATTGCAAAAGCGTACATACTGTCCTAATACCTGATTGATTACATCTCGTACTATATTTCAAAAGCCCATTGCATATTAATTAAGCATATTAGGGGCCATCCATTATTCACGTGAGGGGGGGAGGGCATTCGGCGAAAATCACGGAAAATCACAGAGGGTTTGCAGTAAGATATCAGGTGTACGTACATATAATTAATTAATAAGTTAAAACCTCACCACGTATCACCAAAGGAGCAAGGGGGTAAAATATGCTACAAAAACCATCACGTGATTAACGGACGGCCCCTTATATAAGCTTATTACATATTTTATTATTATAACCTTTTACATATTTTATTGCTGGCACCAAATAAACGAATTAATATAATCAATGTCCAATTTGTTTAATTTAATGTATGTCTAACATAGAGTTTTAAAATATTACATGCTTTTATTTCAAATTTATTATTCATTTATGCATGGAACAGTTTCAACAGTTTAGTACCTATGCCATTTGATGAACATATGTTTATTATATAATGTAACATGAAAAAATATCCACTTTAGATATTTTTCTAAACAAGTATGGAAATAATGTGTTGTTTCAGCATTTACTTATACGTTAACATTTGAAGATAAATTAACAGTGACACCAAAGTTGTAATCATTAAAAAAAGACCATCATTGCTTAATTAATATTAATTACCTGCTCGTATCAATTACCTTTATACAAATTACTCATTTTATATTTCTATTACTTTCTCCTTTACTTGGAAATCAATATTAATATTTGTGATTTGAATATAAATTAAAATTAAAATCGAAACTCTGTGGATATAATATTAAAAAATTAAGCCTGTCGTGGCGCAGAGGCACAAGCATGTGACTTTAGACGCGATAGACATAAAGTATCCTTTTTTTTATCGTAGGGGAAATCTTCAAAAAGATACCCAGTTTGGGGCATAAAACCAGGCTATGTGGGATTCCTACCCACTAAAACCCCTCCGGTTGTCGATCCTCAATACAGTTGAAAGGCAACGGGAAATCGAATGAACCGCATCCGCTACCCTTCCCATATGTGCTAACGCTCACCGCACTTTTATAAAACACCTTATCTACTCATATGAAATTACTTAGTTTAAGATGACAGGCACACCAGTAACCCCATTCAGTACTCATAAAGTATCCTAACCCTAGGTTCCCTCTGCCAACCCTGTTAAAACAAAACGAAATATTCGCTCACCTGTAACAACAATAGAAACAACATTTAATGCCTTTATTTCAGGTGATCCAATATAATAAATAATAATTGTTTTTCATCAATATTTTTCTAATGTCATCATCATAGAGTTCATATCTTATTCCTATTACAAATTTCCTATTACAAATTATTGACAACTCAATAGAAAGACCTCTGTCGTATATACATATTATATGTGGTATATATTGTAAAGCTAAGTAAGCAAATAAAATCAAAATTCTTTAAAGAGGCACTCCAATTTTATATATATTATGTACTTCTCTTATCAAAGCTACAATGGCATTATGGAAGGATTTTCGTTTATAGCAATGACAACGCTAGTAGCGTATTATGTCAATATTATCTATGCTTCAAACCACATCCGGGTTCTATTGTCCCTTCAGTAAGATCCAAAATATTACATAATTTCTTAATTTCATGTACCAGATTATTTTCATCCGTCTAGTAAAGTAAAAAATTGGTGACATTATTTTAAATATTTTTAGGAAGTTTGATTTTAATTTCATTTTATTTTGATATAGCTTTTTATATTATTGTCGCAATTTTAAAAAGTCAGTGTACAAAAAACCTATCCGCATCCATGGCAACATCTGAGAAATGCGTCAAGATAAAAAAAATTGAGCAACAATATGTAAAAACGTTACATTTCGTGCGAAATAATATCTCAAGGATGTTGAGATTATGTCATTCAAACATTTATGTATCTGTGTTTAAGATTGCGACATTAGATCGTATCTATATTTTTATAATATGTAATATCTATGTCATAAGAATGCATTTCCTACTAGAATTCCCAGAATAGTAGTGACAGATAACTTATTGACGATATTCGAATGAAATAATAAATAAGTAATAAATAAGACAAAGTATGGCGTTAAGTTCTGCCAATCAACACGCAATGTCATAAAATCGGCGGAAAGTAGTGAACGGAACTTTCTTACACTATGTTTCCAAGGGCTCTCTGCCTACCTCGCAATATTTCCAGGATACCACTTGAAGCTGAAAAAAGCATGTATAAGGATTAATTAAAAACTTAATGGTCGGTGATTGCAAGTTTCCATACTGCTATAAAATGGCAAAAAAATAATTATTGAAACAAGTTATACTATCATAACTTGTCCAAACCAACTATTAACTAAAACAAGATTATTTTAAAATAACAGTCGTTATTTATTACGTTACTCCATTATTTTCCTCAAATTATAATGATTAATAAAATAATAAAAAAAAATGAACAAAAACTAAATCTTGTTTTTAAACAATTAAATAAAACACAAGACCATAAAACTTAATTATAACAAAAAATCACATCTTGCGTATATTAACTGTTTTATATTTTATCGATCTTTTTATATGTATAAATATAAATGTTAAAAAAATACATTATCAAAATAGAAGTCATAACATATTAAACCAAAATGAAAAAGCTAATTATATTATTTGTAAAAGAATTATTGTTAAATCGACTTTCAAAAAAGTTTATGTTATGTAAAAGCAATACTTGGTGCATCTTAAGTCGATCAGAAATAAAATTTTACTAAGAGTATCAATCAGTACGCTCCACCCATTACCACAATAGTAGAAAACATTAAAACGAAATTATTATTATAGTTTTTTAATATAACTTGATCAAGTGACGGAACTAAAAACGTGTCGTTCGTTAAATTAGGAAGTATGATGATATACGATATATATGGAAGAAAGCGAGATTAAGCATTAAAAATAATAAGCCCATAGAATAAATAACTAACTACCTCTGGTTTTTTCGCCGATATATTTGCACACGCATATGTATATTTCGTATTATTCAAAGAAGTGCACCTCACTAGCAAAAACAGCTTGCTTATTAATATTTATATATTATATAATTTCGATCTCTATATTTGTATACAAACAAATTAGAACGGCCACGTGCAAAACGATATCGCACCCCCGGTGCAACACTGTCACTTATGTAAAAAATGGTCGATTGAGTTAACTATGTAATATGTATCCTAAAGAGTGTGTTTACTTGGTGCAATAATGTTACTTTTGTAGTAGACTTAGTTTTCTCGTAAAGACGTAAATGTCGTTGCCGTTTTGACGGGAATTGCAATACACTGGGAGCGACAACGTTTCATTGGTCAGTTGTGCCCGGTCCCCTCGCATATGCATGAGCGTCTTGGAGCTACACCGGTACTAAGGTAATTGTGACATTATATTTTTATAATTCTGGAGCAATAGTGACCTAAGATTCAGTTGTGACATTATTTCCCCAGTATTTTTATATTTAATAAAAGTTAGTTTTGTTTCTATAATGTCCTTTGTTGATAAATGACTTTATTTCTCAAACTCTTATGTTTTTGTTGAAATGAATTATGTACGAGACTATAGTAGTAGGTATTTTTAAGTAAATTGGACAACGAAATTAAGATGAATATTTTATTTTAACTGGAGTTAGATTGGGACTAACCATTTGGGGATTGTAGATAGACCAATCAATAATTTTGATATTATTATTTTGTTTTAGTTGTCTATTGTATCAATAAAATGCTGTCTCGGAGTAAAAACAAATTATTATTGCTACGTTCCACCGAAAATGAAGTTGACGAATATAAACCTTCTAATGCTGGCAATATCATGGCAACATGGCAATAAACGTTCCACATCACTCATTGAAAAATATGAACCTGACGAGTCTTCAGTTCCACCTTTTAATACTGATCAAGATGATGGCAATATAAGTTCCACAATACCCTTTAAAAAAGATGAACTTGACGTTCTTTCAGTTCCACATTCTTATTCCGAGCAATATTGCAGTACTTCAGTTATACCTACTTCAAGCTCTCCGTCCAATGATGTTGTTTTTTATAACGATAATTTAGCAGTAGAACCACAATATGAATCTCCATCTGGCGACTTCTCTGGTACTAATTCCGATGACAATTTTAAACCTGAATCTAGATCGTCTTCTACCAGCAGTTCTTAAAGTTCAAGTAGTTCTCGAGTGATAGTAGCTCTGAGAATGAAAGTGTTGAAGATTCGAAACCAATAACGTTACCGAAAAAAGGGGATGAAAACGTACTCGGAATCCTAAGAACTGGAAAAAAATGTTGCACAAAAACTAAAGAATTCTGGTCATCAATATCGATCTCTTAAAACTGGTACTAGCTAGGAAGATTGGTCCGTCTTGTACAGATAAATGTCGACTGGCCTGTTCATCTCATTTTAAAAGAAGAAAAACGAATTCTCTTCTCTCTCATCTTCACGCTATATCCTGCATTAGACAGGGTAGGCAGAAGGAACGGAAGTGAAACCTAGTGTTATGACACTTCGTTCTACTATTTGAGGCATAGCGTGTTGTGTGGCGGAGATCAACGCCGAATTTTTTGAATTCCTGTATCACACCACTCGATCGATTGAAATTAGATCCTGTGTGTATTTATATTTGGTAGACGTTACTAATAAATATCCTGGCTGTGACGTAATTTTTGATAATTGCTGTGGTCAGCAGAAAAACCGTTTCGTATTTACAATGCAATATCACTTCGTTATTACAACATTAAATGTGAATTCAATACAACATAACTTCCTGATACGTGGACATGCACAAAACGAAGGTGACACAGCACATTCCATATAATATAGAAAAAGCCATCACTAGAGCCAAAAAATCTGGGCCTATCTGTATTCCTGAACAATACATATCTATTATGCGAGGAGCAAAGAAGACAGGGAAACCGTTTCTGGTGAGAGAGATGAATTACAGCGATTTCTTCGATCTTAAGACTTTGACAGATAGTATATATTTTAACAAGAATAAAAATAGTAAGGGTAGTATAAAGTTTATTAAAAATTCCGTCAATTACCAATATCGTACAATGTATAAGACTGTTAACTGGAATGACTGTTAACTGAGAAGAGAATATAGTGGTAACAGAATCAAATTGAAAGAACTTACCTCGAGGTCCAGGTAATGCTCTTAGCACTAACGAAATCGCTTCGAAACCAGCATATACTACCAAAATATATATATATATATATATATATATATATATATATATATATATATATATATATATATATATATATATATATATATATATATATATATATATATATATATATATGATTCAAAATAAAAGTATGTAAAAGCTTTGTATTTATTGTTTATTCAATGTGATCTAACTACATTTATTATTAAATGTTAGTGCCACAACGTCACTTTTGATGGGTTTGGTAAGTTAAATCTAATCCCTTAGTATCTTTTTTCAGACCTATATGGTTTTTTTTTTATTTAATAAGTAAGTTAAGGGTCTTCTTTATAATATAAGCTTTTCATCTAGTCTTAAAATTAAAAGGTCATGTTTTATGAGGATGTCAAAGTTTTAAATGCTTCTCCTGAAAAAATGCATTTTTGCATAAGTGTCAGTGTTGCACCGGGGGTGCGATATGTTCCTTGTAAACATTTACACTTGATTGACTCGCCCGCACCGGAGAGCGTATCGTTGCATAACTTTGAAAGTACATATACGTTATAAACAAAAGTATACATGACTATTAAATGTCTGAACGAAGTCGACAAATATTTGCATTTTACTGAATCAGAGGTTCTACTAACAATTATGTTTTTTTTGATGGATTAATTAAAACTATGTAATTAATTAAATATATGATGAACATTGATGAGGTAATCTCGGTGTTTTTTTTTATCTAAACAGTTCACTAGCATTTTACAAGGTATTTATGATATTATTTTACATTTTCCGTCTATTTACAGCTACTTCGGTGTCGAACCAAAGTTATTATTTATCTTAATAGAAGTTCTTTACAATGGACATGTGTTGTGGACATTTAAAAACATCTCATGTGACACCATATAATTTGTATTGATTTTTTACAGTAAACATTATTAAACAGTTGTGATTATTGTTAAGTTGTGATTATTCCTTTAACATACAATAAATAACAGCTAAACGTCAAATAGCGATTATTTATAAGGCTATTGACTGTACCACCAACATAACCAGCCACGCTATGGAGTAACTGAACTCTTACGCCTTTCTCCAATTATTTTAATATTTCAGATAAACTTAATTAGACGGCACTACATATAAAACATTGAATAAGTAATATTTTGAATACATATATTACAAAATTTCTAAATCATATTGCCGTTAAAACAGCCCTTATTTAGATGCTAAATATGTGTATAGTAAATAAGTGGTTTACCAACAAACTCGTAAAGCCATATTTAAAAATATTCATCGTTACGCTATGGCAGGGTAGGCAGAAGGAAGTTGGTAGCATGTGTTAAAACACTTCTAACCGTTTCAAACTGTCCGCCGAATTCAAGAAGTTGCGTGTTGAGTGGCGGAACTCAACGTTAAATATTACATTGTCTTGAATGGGGATGGAACCCATGATCAGTCGCGTTGACACGCTTATGCCCCTGTGCAACGGCAGGCCTCATAATAGAATATGTTGTCTAGTAATATACTAGTCAATCTATACCTATCGATCTCAAAATCTGTTGACCAGTTTTAAATTCAGTTTTCACTATTTCGACGACTGCGACTTTCCGTCGCAATTAAGTTTTTTTTTAATTGACCTAAAAATAATAAAGTTACATCAATTTTAAATATATAATTCAGCAAAATTGCTATGAAAGTTTTATTCATTTAGATTAACTTTAATGTATAGATATAATCTTTAAAGTAAGAATGTTATTAGAATAAAAAAGTAGTTGAAAATAGTAAATAAAATATGCATAATATAAAAAGTAGTTGTTAAATATGCATTATAATAAAAAAGTTATAGTTAATATAATATTCAAGCGGGCGAAGCCGCGGGTGAAACGCAAGTAGTAATAAAAGAATATATTTAATAAAAGCGGGACATTTCAATGATTTATTATCTTTTTTTACTTTTACCTTAAACGACAGTACAGATTTATCTATTTAATCTTTCACTTATATTTCAAGTGTCAGAGTGTCACAATGAGATAATTCAAATTGAATGAAATTGTTACAGCATTAAATATTTACAATGAGATTTAAATACCTAAAGGAAAATAAGTGACTTCACTTTTCAAATTTTAACATAAAGTTTAATATTAATATTTAAATTAACGTTTACACTTTCTAGAAAGTACTTAAGTAAATATTAACCTTCGTACTTTCTTTAAATAATATATGTATATAAGCAAAATAGAATGCTCAGAGGCTGTCGTGCTGTGAGCAAGGGCAAGCGTACCACTGGGACGCAGCAGGGCACGGTTGTGGGTACGATTCCTGCTCTGATGCGTAAAATATTTAATATTTTTATTTCTTCGTTCTGGAATCAAGGTAACACGCAGCTCAAGAATGCAAATAAAAAATCCAATATTTCTTTGGAACAAATATATGTGTCTTGTCGTGGCGCAGGGGCACAAGAGTGTGACTGTAACCGACAGGTTCTGGGTTCGATCCCCAGTCGAGTCGAAATGAAATATTTAATATTTTTAATTTAAATATTTAATGTTTCATTTCTTCGCTCTGGTAATAAGGCAAAGCGCGGCGTTGAGTTCCGCCACTCAGCACGCAATGCCTCAAATTCGGCGGAAAGTGGGGAAGGGAAGTGGAATGGAGTGTCATAACACTAGGTTTCACTTCCGCTCCCTCTGCCTACCCTGCCTAGTGCGGGATACAGCGTGAAGCTGAAAAAAATATATATATATCCTAATGATAACGGAGGATCTTGACACTAGGTTCCGGGGTTCCCCGGTATTTGTGGAATACGTAGTGTTAAGCTAAAAAAATTGAGTGAATACTACACGCTGTGCTACAAGGTCTTATAGTTGAACAGAATTATCAATCATTCATTACATTGCAAAATCGCTTACGCCAACAATTACATGGTACACTAGCATAGATAAGTACAGCATTCTTCCGTTCATGAATTCATAATGTTAGTAAAAATGTTAAATGCCATTGTGTTTTTTTTTTCTGATAACTCTAACGTTTAACTATAAAATAACATTGGATTGAATAATGAAACAGACAATTTATTGATTTAATGGTTTTGCAGTTAAGTAAATAAATAAGGTGGTTTATATAGATAGTAATTTTCCTGCTTTCCATTATCGCAGTTATTAAACTTGACATCAAAACTAGTATTTCCTATAGTATTATAGGCACTATAACACAGAAATAGAAAACAAAGAAAATATGGAGAGGTAGCGAAGCCGTCGTAGCACAGTGCTTAACACGATTGTTGAAGGTTCATTACCCGTTAAGGAACAGATTATTTTCGTGTTTTCGATCTTCTAGGTTAATCTTGGCATTGAATTTCGCTAATCAACACGTCATGTCTCATAAATTTGGAAAAAATATGAATCGGTGTGTCTTAACGCTAAATTTCTCCTACCCTGATATAAAACGGGAAAAAGCGGAAATTAAAAGTTTGTCAGTTTGTGTGAGTTGCGTGAGTACAAAATTATTTTTTTCAGTTTCTAGCTGTATCCCGTACATGTCAGGGTAGGCATAGGGAACTTGGGAACCTAGTTTTAAGACACTCTTTTCCGTTCCCCACTTTTACCATCACTTGCCAGGCTCAGACTCATCGCCGCGCTTTGCCTACAATAGCGAATGAAAATATGAAATACTTCATATCCTCGAATGGGAATCACATCAACTGCCACATTCATGGCCTTGACACTCCCTATAACTATGTAGAATTTCAATAATTAGACATACTACATATAACATCAGTCATATATGTAATATGTATTAAATAAATATAGGCAAATTTAGTTCAGTATTTGCTTTAAGCGATTACGATTGTCAAAGTACAGACGACACGACGGATGCGTAAACAGACGGGGTAGTGATCCATTATTTGTAGATGATTTAAAATTCTTATTTCAAGTGGAAACACGGAATGAAACAACACCTTAATTTGCACAAAAAATGTTTGCGCGTTTTAGTTTCTTTTGTGACTCATCTACATATGTATTTAAGTATAGAAGAATTTTAGATATAGTAGAACTTTTCAACTGAGGGATTCTGTAGGAATTTCTTATTTTCTTTTTAATTTATCCTAAAAATAAGCTAAGAGCGATTTATTTATACTGTCACGCAGTAAGTAGTCAGCTTCCTTTATCAATAATAACAAAGGGCTTATATATCGAGAAATCAAATTTAAAATCGAAGAAAAAATTTAAAGGGACCTATTTCAAAACTATAAACTAGCCATAGATGACCGACAAAGATACGTCTGGACTTGACATAAATAAATTGATAAGCCGCAATAAGGCGCTAATGCCAATGTTATTAAGTACTAACCTAAGAAATTTTGACCTTCTATTTACATATAAGTAAATATTTTAGATAAAAATAATTTTCATCATTATTAAAGCCAAAAAAAACATTGAATTCCCATCGTGCATGTAAGTACTCTATCTCAAAGTATTTGAATCACTCTTACCCACTTTCTACCTTACTTTTGGAGAAATTGGCCATTAAGTGGTATAAATCGACGCCGTGCCTTGTCTACAAAAGCAGAGAAATCAAATTAATATTTAAATATTGCCGCGACTCTGCCAAAGTGCCCTTCGAATTCAGTACCATCATCTATACAATAAGTGACTGCCCCACTGAACTACAAGGTCCTAAGTTTGAAATGATAATGAATCAAATGTCAAACTATTTCTTTCTACGCAAACTAAATGAAAAATGCTAACCACGACTTGCATAATTAACAACTGCATCATGCCAGCAACACTAGAATTCAATCAGAAAAACTAAACCGCATCCTTGACATAAATTTTCATATATTGAAAAATAAACTAATGTTTCGTTCTCGGGTGACGTTTCGTAACTGTTATCGAGGTAATTGTTAATATCGATAAGCTTATTTGAAATTTTTGTTTCGTAAGTCGAGCGCACGTGGGGACATAAATGGTTTCAAGTAGGTACATATTGTATACACATAGACCATAAACAAGTATATTATATAATTAAAAAATGTGATACTAAAAATGTTTTGGTCTGTCGTGGCGCAGTGGTAGAGCGTGTGACTGTAAATTCGACAGGATGTGGGTTCGATCCCCACTCAAGGAATGAAATATTTAATATTATCTATTTAAATATTTAATGTTTTCATTTTCTTCGCTCTAGCACTTCCGCCACTCAACACGCAATGCCACGCAAATTCGGCGGAAAGTGTGGAACGGAAGTGGAGCGGAGCGTGTTAACACTAGGTTTTCACAAGTTCCCTCTACCTACCCAGTCTTGAGCGAGATACAGCGTGAAGTTAAAAGAGAGATCACTTTTTAATTAAACAAAAAATATCTTCATGCAAAGAAATACTGGAAATAAAAAGTCATTTAATTATGTAGCGTATCCATATGAAATTGATAACAACGAATTTAAATATTGCATATCGCAATTCTATACTTTTACATGTTAAAAATAATTACAAGTAACGTCTACCGTAGACAGATATATTTATACCACGTTTTTTTTCTGTTTATACATCGTATTTTATTACAAAACCAAACATTTCCATTCTCTTTCATAGTTTTGTAATATTTTGTTACCTACAACTTTACATAATAAGTGAAATAACTACTTATATTGCATATTCATCTTTTCGTAACTTAATATATCTTTACAATAATATATAATTGTTTTTAATTTTGAATTAAAATTAAAATCTTATTTTAAATTATGATCTGTTTATAAAATATGTCGTCATAATGTAGGGGCACATAAGTCCTTTTTCTCTTTCGAGACTAACTGTTTATGTTATACTGTCCTCCTTTTCTGTGTACTGTGCACAGTGTTATATTTTCATTCTTTTATTAAGAGGCAAAGCATAGCTTTGAGTTTCACCACTCAACATTCAATATACCAAAGAATTACGCGGAAACTGGAGAGCGTGGCGTGTCTTAACACTAGTTTTCTGCCTTCTCTGTTGTAAAAAAAAAACATGTTGATGAAAAAATATTTAATAAGTATGCTAACTTCTATATATATATATGTATATATATATAAAAGTATGTTAATAAAAGAGAATTATATACGAGTACCTTTGTGGCTCCCGTTTTATTATCAATAATTGAATACTTTATTAGCCATTGTTAAAGCTGAGAAATAAAATAACAGTTATATATTGACGTCACATATATTATACAATTCATAATTTATATGAAATTATCGTTTATTTGTATTAACAAAGGTGTAATTATATTGACTTTTATGTTATACTGTTTCTATTTGACCTATTGCCTATAATTTAAACGGACTATTTACAAGCGCGGCGTTCCGTCACACAACGTCATCACGAAATGTCTCGATAATTTGGCTGTGCTTGGGGAACGAAGTGTATTAATATTCCTAGTCAAAAGTAAAGCCACTTGCTTCACGAATGAGTATTATTATGACTTTAAAATATTACAGTAAGAAAAGGTGTACAACCTTGCGGAAGCCGCATTGTTAAAAACGAACCTCAATGAAAACTTATTTGCATAACATAGATGCGTGCTAAACATTGGGAGCTCATGCAGGCTAACTATGAAAGTATTATTAGAAAAATATGATGACATATATTTCAAAATTGTCTACGCACTGGATTGTAAATAGGCCGACATTTATTTTTAACTACACAGCTTGTAGGCAAAGGGATTTTGGGAACCTAATGTTAAGACACTGTTCCGTTTCCCAATTTCCGCAGAATTTGAGGCGTTGCGTTAATTTCAGTGCTGGAACACAACGCCTCTTAGCCTTGTTATCAGAGCGAAGAAATAAAAATGTAATGTATCATTTTCTCGAGTGACGCTCATTTCAATTTGTCGCGGTTACAGTTGTTGTCGCCTCTGCGCCACAACAAGCCTCATTTTTTGATAACCCGATGGCTAAAACTATAGTTAGTCCAAAATATTTTTTTACTTTGCAACCTGTTTAGGTCATTAAATATATCTTTTTTAAAGTCCACGCACATAACAGGGCACTTAACACTTCCCGCGGAATTTGATTGGCGGAATTCACCATCGCTTTCCCTTATTTTTAGAGTAAAAAACTGTGTCTCTTTACGGTCCTACAGCGTATTTTACTAATTGTATCCTTAACTCTTAATGTAATATTGTAATTACTTTCTTTCTTTTTTTCTTAGCTTCACGCTGTGTCCCGCACGAGGCAGAGTAGGCAGAGGGAACCCGGGAACCTAGTGTAAAGACACTCCGTTCCACTTCCGTTCCCCATTTTCCGCCGAATTTGAGGCATTGCGTGTTGAGAGGCGGGACTCAACGCCGTTTAATTACATTACTTAATGTAATGTATTCATTTCAAAGCATGACGTTGAGTTCCGCCACCCAACACAACTCAGCTAATTCTCAGTAATCTCGCGGAAAGTGGGGAACGGACTGTCTTAATTGAAACGGAGTGTTTTAACACCTGGTACCTTCTGCCTACCCTACCATGTTGGAGATAAAGCGCGACGTGAAAAAATACACAATAATTATGATTTTTTCAATAACCTTAACAAAAATTAAAATCTTAGCATTTTTTTTATATTATTAATACAAATTTAGTCTACTTAAATACATATTCTACTATGTACATGTTACATGTACACTATGTACATATTTTTTATGTAGAATCATCGCAAAAATCTATACTCATAATTTATCTGTAACTGATCACTTCCTGTTCATGGAAGAAATGTTGAAAAAAATGTAATAGGTAAGGCTCAAGACAGTAGTTTTAATTTTTTTCTGTTTGTATGCGCTAATCTCAGAAACGCCTAACCGGATTTAAAAACAGTTTTCACTTTTGTGGCAACCAAAATGTTGAAGGAATATTTAGTGTTTTTTATTGAAATCGGTTTACAAATACAAAAAGTTACGTCAATTTATAATATTTATTACGACAATAATAAATATTTTTCTATTCACTTAAAAAAAAATTTGAAATTTAAATTTTAGTAAGTATACATTGTCTTAAAAGTGATAAACTTATTAGAACAAAAACGAAATTGAGATTAATAAATAAGGCAGGCGAATTACTAGTTGTTGAATATATATTTTTAATGTTAACTAAACTGTTTAAAAGCGCGGAGCACTTAAGGAAATATTTTTGTAGGGAGTGGGTATAGATATATTTTATTGCATAAAAATATATATGTATAAATTTTAATATAATAGATATTAAAATTGGACTTGGCTGTTCTTAGTATGTATGCGATTTATAATAATGCAAGTGTCTAATCAAGATAATTTAAATTTAATTATATCATTAAATGTTGAGACATACACGCGAAGAACACTTTCATTGTTAATGTTTCAAAATATTTATAAGTTATAATTGCAAATGATATCAATAATTACTGTCGTTAAAAATGGCGGTATGGACAAAAACGCGCAACTTTAACTACAACGTTAAGATTTGGAACGATTTTAAATGCAAAAAATTGTAATTATCATTTTAAAGAAGTGAAGAACATTATTTTAGCAAAATAATAAAAAAAAACTTACGTGGCGTGTCGGAAATGTCATCCATAATCGCCAACTTGCTGGGTCTTTTATCATCTTCAGGCTTCAACCCCATTTTCACTGATACGATTTATTAAAAATATTAAAAACAAAAAAAAAATTACGCACTCAATACAATTCACAATTTATTTATTATTAAAAATCCTTCTAACAGGGAGAAAATTTAATTTTATTTTATTATATATTATTAAGTTTAGTATCGGGTATTTGCGTCAGTTTGTCATGCTGCCGGGCGGCACGCGTTACACCGCACGAAGGTTTCTGTGGACTGTCACGGCGGAATGGTGCAACCTTGTTTTTAAGCCACGCGATGATAATGATAACTTGATAGATCTTTGAAATTGACATGTGAGTGTTGAATCTAATCCATGTGATGTATGTATCACACTTAACAGATATTATTGTATTGCGAATAATCTGATGGTAGCCGGAAGATGTCATTTATTTCATTGTTAAATTAAATAATAAATAATTACGGATAAGGGTATCGGTATATTTTTACAATGCAAATATACATAATAATATATATCATATTCACATTGTAATATTGTAATGTTTTTAAGTCATTGAACCCTGTACGTAAGTTTTGATGGCATTAACCAAACATGTGGTGTGACATACTGGTACAATGGAAAGCAACACTGAGTGCAATGAGTTGGTCATGCTATTGCTTGATTTTGCTTATTTACATTTTTACACATTATGTTGGTATTTTATGAATCACAAAGACATGTTAGTGATTATAATGTGATTTTTTGTTAAAGAAAGCGCATTTTGAGATTTAAATGATCTTAAAAATACTACTATATAGGTACATAAATACAGTACAATATATTTACATATGAACTATAGGACACCTACATACCACAACATATAAAAATTATGAACGCAACTTACACACGTATGCTTAATGGTTATTTCAATAATACAATATTAAAATATAATCTACTATTTCATAAAGTAAATAAATACTTGACTTAAAACACAAAAATTAAACTTTATAGTTACTATTATCTTTAAAACCATAAAAATATTTTATAAGTGACAAGGTTTTCACAGCGTCGATATGCAAATTATTAATTAAAGTACAAATAGAAAAAGAAGATAATAATAATTCTCAATAGTTATTTATAATATTACCGACGACGACAAGGTTCTTGCAAAGCAATCTACTAATTTCTTATTCATTTTTGGGGACTTTTTCTTTTATTTCTCTTTAGCTTAGCAAAAAAGAAAAAAAAAGAAATAAATTTAACGATTCCATCCGATCAACGGTTATCGTGTAAGTTATCTAATAATCGCTTATAATATATACATAAAGAGCAAAACAGTAGTTTTTGACAAATTAACACAATTTTTACATATTGAATATATTATTATATCATTAAATATATAAAAGAAATATTATATATAGTTATTTATTAATATAAAGATATAAAAAAACATAAATTTACTATGTGGCGCCAAATTACATGGTTACTTTCAAGGCTACCTCATTTAATTGTAAGTACCTACCCAAATTAATTTTAACGCCATATTTTCTGTGAATTAATTATGCCGCATAAAGTAAAAGCGGCAGAAAATATAAGTAACAAGACTCCTCATTCCCCGCGTTTCTGAAGTTTGTTTTATTAAGCGTTAAATTTGTCCTATTTTAAATGGAACAATTTCAAATGGATTAATCGTGTATATTGGTTTTTAAAACCGTTCTAAACGTCGGGTTTCCAAAAATATTTAAAACTCATATATATTGTAGCTTCACGTTGCATGCCTTCGGGAACTTAGGAAACTAGTGTTAAGACACTAGGTTCGTAAATGCTCTGTGTCTTTTATTTTAGTCTTCTATATAATGTAAAAATAATGTTGCGTCTTTTTTATTTAAATATTCTACCTATAGTATACAAAGTGATCACTGAAATAAAATATAGATAAGGACGCCCTTGCTTGCTTTTCCTTTTACATGATAAAAATAGTTAAAATATATATATATATATATATCAACATTAATTGCTGTGTACATAGGTTCATTAATATTATGTACACTGCACAGGTACTGAGTAATTAGAAGAACAAATAAGGAAATACTTTTAGTAAATTTTATGCGTTACTTTCTATATAAATATTCAACAAAACAGTTAATAAGTCAATATATACTAGGTTTTTTACCAAAATGATTTCTAACGCAATTATTTATTGAGATATAATCATGTTTTTATATACGTTTTGATAATTACATTGATTGTTTGATTTACGAAGACTGCAAAAACATTTTTAGCAAAAAAAAAATCGCAAACAAACTCATCGTGCTCTAATCAAGAAAACTAAGCGACGCAGTGGATCATACAATTCCTACATTTCACCTTATATACTCCAGGTCAACTCGGTGCCATAAACTAAAAAAAAATGTATGGCTGCCAATACGTTTACTTGAAAAAAGGTTTAAGATTTTTAAGATGAAGCAATCAATTAAATTACGTGTAATTAAGGTTTTTAAAATCTTTAAATTAATTAATATTTAATAACGAGTTGCGTCTCTTCGCACTTCTCTCAATTTTATATATCGAGTTATATATCGAACGGCAATTCCTTCATATAATAAAATATATAAAAGAATTAAATAATAACCGTTGAAATTAACAACGTGCATAAATAAACTCCCAATTGCATCACTACGGCGTCGATGGACATTATCTAAAAAAAATGGCATTATTCACATTTAAGTATTCAGGAGCCGTCAGACTCTGAGTGAAACGGGTCAACTTAACGAGTTACCTAATTTGGAGCCGCACTCCTCCTGCTCTGGAACGAAACTGGTTTTCTATTGTTTTGAGAATGCTGTCTCAACATGACATATTTGCCACTAATGTTCTCATTATTTACTTATCTTTAATAATATTATAAAGCTGAAGAATACATTTGGACGAATGTTTTTTTTTTGTATATTATTTAGTCCATATCACGCAATGCAATTTTATTATTACGAAATTGTGTAGTAACCTAGTATTCCGTTCTGATCTTTATTAACGTTCTGAACATGCCAGTTGATCAAAGCACGGCGTTTATTTTTGCCACTCAACAAGCGGTGCATCAGCTTATATATTTATATTCACATATATTTACGGTTCAAATTTGGCGGAAAGTGGGGAATGGAAGTGGAACGGAGTGTCTTAACACTAGGTTCCCGGGTTCCCTCTGCCTACCCAGCCTCGTGCGGGATACAGTGTGAAGCATTTATATATATATATATATATATATATATATATATATATATATATATATATATATATATATATATATATATATATATATATATATATATATATATATATATATATATATATATATATATATATATATATATATATATATATATATATATATATATATATATATATATATATATATATAAATATATATATTTACGGGACGAAATAAACTTACCAATTAGTTATTCATAAGTAAATGTACTTAAGTACTTTTATTTATAAAGGACATTTTCTTTTCAAAACCTTTTCTTTCCTTCATTTTTGGAACGCTGTAAATTGCCGATACTGTTTATGTTATAATTTCTTTCAATTTGTTATTATAATTTTAATTTCCGATTCGGATCATGTTTATCATAACAAGGTATAACATGTACAGTAATGTATAATACAATTTTACTTAAAACTCGTGGGAAGGGAAATCATACATATATTACTACATGTTTGTTACCGGCAATAAAGGCTAAAATTTGAAAAATAATAAAATGGTAAATAAAATTAAAATAAAGCTACGGTTTTTGTCAACAACATGAATAAATTTGTAGTCTGTCAACACTGGTCCATGCGTTTACAGTCTGTCCATGTCATAATTAAACACTAATGTTTTATATGAGATCATATACATAATGTTATGGAGATATGAATGAATGAAATGAATCTTTTTAGCTAAGAATTTAGTAGCGAGATTCTATTTTTTATGACGTTGTTGTGGCGTTGGCGGTGCGCGATGGTGAAACGGAGATACAGATAAGCTATAGGTATATTCCCTAATATGTGTTTTCCCTAATATATTTCCCTATATATCTATATATATATATATATATATATATATATATATATATATATGTATATATATATATATATATATATATATATATATATATATATATATATATATATATATATATACAAATTCTATAAAACAAAGAACCTACATAATTAATCGCACCAATTTCTGATTCTACCAAATTATCCCGTGATAAACAATTGAAATATCCAAAATATATGTATAAATTTATTTAAATTACTTATGGAAGTCTAGTCTTGATTGTTACCTCACTTTAAACATATCGACGTTTCTATGGTCAAAATTATCTCGAAGGCATAGCTTAGGTACACATTTTCTTTTGAATATCCCAACAATATCGCAGGAAAAAAAAATCTATATAAAGCATGGCGTCGTGTTCTGATATATTATAACTGTTTTCTTGATATTTTTATTTTGTCTTAAATAAAACATCCTACTCACTTTTTATTAGTAAAACAAAGCAGCTTATCTAACAAACATACTACAAACCTAACTAAGTTAGTCAACATACACAAGTGTATGTTGACTAACATAGTTAGGTTGAACAAAGTTATAAATAGATATATATTATGTGTATTTATTATCTAATCTTAAGTGTATAAATCTCCACAGAGTAGTAGAGTTTCCAATTTATTCCTAAATACTTATTGACTTACACCGACAATATAATCGACATTTTCAAACTGTATCATTAAAAGAGAAATTTATTGTAGCCTACAATTTGTAGGTATATAAGATTTTAATTGATTGTTTTGTAATTTATGTACCATACGTAAATTACTTATCCAAATATCATCTATTTAAAACTGTAATTTACTTATTTAGCTTCACGCTATATCCCTAGCGAGGTAGGCAGAGAGAACGGAGCGCCAAACGCTACAGTCTCGGCGTACCTCTTTCACCTCGTGCTCTCAAAATGAGTGGAGAAAATAAGAGTAACAAAAAAGTTTAAGTTTCGCAGATATCTCAGTGAAAAAATTTAAGCATTTAAGCAGGGTTTTCTGAATTTTGCATGCAACTCGCTGCTTACTCAAAACCTTTAAGGGGTTTTCCGTCGACCGCAAAAGATTTAATATTATTACTTGTAGGTAATTTCAGTTTAATTTTTTTTTAATAAATAAAACTTTTTTATCTTTGCATGTAAGGAATCTTATAGTACCTAATTTAAAAAAAAACACCACAATTTCTGTCAATTTGAACCATTACGGCGCCGTATGTGTTTACATAAATTGAAGAAAGCAATAAATATTTTAACTGTAACATGCGATATAATTAATGGACTTATTTTTAGCTTTACACTGTATCCAGCAAATAGCATGTAGCATAAAAAAGTTACTTTTCAAAAATTCTATGAAAATATTTTTTTTTAGAAATTTCATCCAATTTTAAAAATGAGAAAGTTTTGGTCTTTGTTATTTTTTACCGAGTCGACTCTATGCCTCTCTCTGTTTATCTCTCTCATCCTCCAGTGAAACAAACAGGATACTTACTAAAGGCTACATATTTTATTACGCTTACTTCTAGAACATTTAGAAAAATTCTATAAAAAGACTATAAAAATATAAAAGACATTGTAAATAGAATAGTGGGCCTATTCTATTTACAATGTCTTTTATATTTTTATATAGTCTTTTTATAGAATTTTTGTCGCATTTTTAAATTAAACACAAAGCAAAACAGTTTGCAGAACAAATCTCAAATAACGATTACGAATTATAAAACGGATTGTGCTTTACAGATTAAGCACATTTAAAAATAATCCCTCTCGTCATAAACATTATGACGATGATATGGTATGTCAGATTAGACCAAATGAGCTGAAAAGTATTAGGTCTATTATATAGCATAATAAGTTGCTAAATTTTGTTCCATAAAGTGGAGATCTCGAAACTTTATTATCTTAAAATATTAGAATTTATATAGTCTAATATAATGAATGATAATACCAAGTATGTTTTGTAATACATTACTTTAACTGGTGAATTCGAGGATATGAGGTGATTCGAGGCCTGTCGTGGCGCAGCGGCACAAGCGTGTGGCTGTCAACTATAGCTTGTAGATTCTATCTCCAATCGAGGAAATGAAATATTTAATATTTTTCATTTAAATGTTTAATATTTTTATTTCCTCGCTCTGGTAACTAGGCAAAGCCCAGCGTTGAGTTCCCTCTGCCTATCCTGCCTTGTGAGGAATACAGCGTGAAGCTGTGTGAGTAAGTGAGTGAATCTTTATCTATTGTGCGAAGTAAATTGCCAATACTAAACTGTGAATCAACTAACAATACTATATGATGGAATGTCTAGTAAGTAAAAGAAAATGTCAATGAAATATTTACATTATGTATGTTTTCATATAAGGTTTCCTTTTTATGTTACTTCTCTTCTTCAGAATTCAAGACGCTACGAATTAGCGGTGGACCTTAACGCAACAGAAACAACAATCAGCGAACTTGGTAGAACTCAACGCCGCGTTTTGCCTTGTTACCACAGCGAAGAAATTAAAATATTAAATATTTAAATAAAAAATATTAAATATTTCAGTTACTCGAGTAAAGTGATTGAACCCACAAAATGGCACGTTTTTTAGTCACATGATTGTGTCTTTGCGCCAAGACAGGCCGAGTGTGGCGTCGTAATAATATTTTCTATTTAAATATTTATTTTTTTCATTTTCTTCGCTCTGGTAACAAAACAAAGCGCGGCGTAAAGCTCCGCCAGACAACATGTAATGCCTCAAAATCGGCGAAAGGTGTGGAGTGGGGAAAGGAGCATAGTGTCTTAACACAAGGTTCCCAAGTCCCCTAGGCAGAGGGAACTTGGGAACCTTGTCATATGCATGATACAGCTTGAAACCGTGTAAATAGATATATGTTAAAGTGGTAACCGTGGTAAAAAACTAAGAGTAAATCATTCGTCTGCTGAGTGCCAGATAATATTTTATCGATTTGATTGAGCTGCAAGTTATATAGATTGACAGTGATATCTCTTGAAACAATTGGCCTACTGTCAATGTAAATACTCGTAAATGTCTCTCTTCGTTTTTAAGCTCTATTAGTTCAGTACAATAATTTCTTTTGGCTCTAATAGGCGAATAAAAAGTTTATAAGTATTTCATCTTTAAGAAAAAAATATGATTTAGCAATACAAAAGAAAACATGCCCAAAATACGAAAAAGAAATGATCACGCTCGTAGACTTTAATAAACTAACGTAAATGAGCAATTTTTTGTACAAAATGATTGTTTTTTCAATTAAAGACTTTTGATCAAACTTAATAATTATTTCAACCAAATTTCAATATTAAAATAGTAAATTTTTAATTAGGTAAGTAGTAAAATCGAGAAAACTGTAATTAGGAAAGTAGTAAAATTTTAATTACTAAATACGAACGACAAATCTTAACCCGCTTAAGACTACAATATCATTATGTCTTAGGTTGTGGGTTGGATCTCCAGTCTAGGAAATGAAACATAAATATTTTTAAATTAAATAAATATGTAATGTAATTATTTCGCTCTGGTAATAGCGCAAAGCGCGGCGTTGAAACCACCACTGAACACGTAATGTCTCAAATGCGGCGGAAAGTGGATAGCTAAACGGTGCGTTTAGCTTACCCTCTTCTTTTGTCTTCATTATTGACATAAAGAATATGATAACTCAATTAACGATTTTCAGGTTTACGCACATAGCAGGGTAGGCAGATGAAATTTGGAAAGTTAGTGTTAAAACTTCGTTTCCCAATTTCCGCCACACCAGAGTCATTGTGTTTTGAGTGGCAACACTCAACCTCACAATTTCTCTTGTAAACAGAACGAAAAAGAATTGTTTTTATTTCATCGAGTGGGGTTCGAACCCACAACCTTGACTTTGACTGGAAACATGACATGTTGAAGGTACGCTTGTGCTAATGAGCCATGATAGGGCTCAAAAGTAAATTTCAATAATTATATTTTCATAAATCGTGGCCTGTCGTGGCGCAGCGGCACACTCGCGTGTCTGTAAGCAATAGGTTAGGAAATAAAATATTTAAGTTTTCGACTTAAATATTTAATGTTTTCATTTCTTTGCTCTGGTACAAGGCAAATTACGGCGTTGAGTTCCGCCACTTAATACGCAATGCCTCAAATTCGTCGGAAAGTGGGGAACGGAAATAGAATGGAGTGTCTTAACACTAGGTTCCTAAGTTCCCTCTGCCTACCCTGCCATGTGCGGGATAAAGCGTGAAGCTAAGTCATATTTTCATAAATATACATATTATGACTTAATAGTAGCAATAATTCCTAATATACCACCGATGAACATTGTAACATAATATTGATTAAACATTTCAATTAAATAACAAGTTATTAAGAGCATTGTAAAGATATCGTATCACTGCAAGTGTTTAGTAAACGATTACAGGCTTAGAAAGTAGAGCTCGTTAGTGTCGAGGGGGATAGATAGATAATGGTATAATTTTAGTGAAAACTTTCACGTTCATAAATCAAGCTTCAAGTATTTCTTAACTTTATTAATCAATATTAAGATACTTTCCGAGATCTCCGTAACGCATCGGCACAAGCGTGCTTCTGTAAACGCAAGAGTTGAGAGTTAGGTTCCAATTCAGGGTAATAAAAGTAGTTACCTCGATCTGGTAACTCGCAAGGCATCCTCAAGAATTTGGTGGTAACGGCGCGGCGGTAAATGGCGGCGGCAAATAATCCTAATGTTTAAAGAAGTGTCTTAAACATGATTTCTATGTTCACTCTAACATGAAGAAAAATAAAGACATTTTTTTTTTAATTTTTTATTGCTTAGGCTGTTCATAAATGTTTAATTTAATTTAATTTTGAAACATTTTTATGATTCTCTGCAGTACAAATCCCAGTATTCTACTGTCAGATAACTGATAACTGATATGCACTACGTTATGTCTGTAAATCAGCTGTTATATGATTAATATTTTATATAACCTTTAATAATTTATTACAATTTAAGAAAAAATACTAAAGCATGGCTTTTTAAATTTTGATTGCTATTTTATGCATTTTCCTTTAAGTAAATAATAAATAAATGATTTAAAATCAAGATGGCTACAAAATAAATAAAATTTTGCATATTCAATATACACAGACGTCATTTATTGTAATAGATCGCTTATCGGTGTGTTTATTTCTTTATACAACTATTTATCAATTCTGAAAATCAATAGAATCGATCAATCAGTCAATCAATTTATAAGTATATTTTTTAAAATGAATACAAATAAAATTCGATTATTATATACTGTAATAATGACTGACTTATTATAGCTATATATAGAAATCAATTATTTATAGCAAGATTTTGCTTGTGTCAAAAAAGAGTTCTTATAAAAAAAACTTGTTTTCACTTACGCGGTACATCTATCACTCTTCCGCTGCTTTCTGACTGCTGTCCACTTTCAGACATTTTTGAAACAGCATATGTTTAATTACTTTTGTTTTAACATTTTTATACGTTCAAAGAGTTCAGTATTTATAGAAAAATGTGATTTGACGAATGAATGATTTACTTTCAATTTTTGCCAAAAGCCGAGTCTACATACCGAAACTTCTACAGCTGTTTTGCAAAATGGTGAAAAATATGTTTGTAGATTCTGTTGTTCATAGTGTTAATTAAAAATATATTTTTATGGTAGATGTCATCACACGTTATCTTTTAGCTTCTTATTTGGTATATACGGACGTAGCAAGGCCAAGATCTGGTGCCAAGACATTCTACTACTGTATTTTGTTCGGCGGAACTTACCGCCGCGTTTAGTCTTAAAAGAGAGCGGGACAATGAAAACAGTACATTCTTCCGTGTAGGGGTCGGTCGGACTCCAAGGCGCAATGATGGCATAAATATTGATTTATAAACAAATAAGTTTTTAGATTATGTTTGTACAAGTTCTTATGATAATGTTCATAATATGCGAATTAAAGCTATATTTTTTATTATTATTTTCATCCTAACATTGTATGGTCACATTTTTTTTTATTTTGTTTTTTTTTAGTGAACTTAATTTTTAGTGTAAACTTTGCTTTATAAAATATTACGCAACATCATTATTTTGACAACTTATTTTAGAATACTCATTTTTATTTTAGAGTACTAACTTTTTTAAATAACCTAAAAGGTTATTTAAAATTGTTTCTCGCAATTCATAAATGTTGACTAGTACTCATTTTTAACATTATTAAAGTATGTGGTGTCAACAATCTACACGTGCTGAAAAAAATACTTTTTTTAGCGAATATTTATAAAAATATGTAGCTTAGACCACTATCTAAGTCATACGCGTTCAATTTTTTATAAAAAATATTTCGATAGTATTAATTTTTGCATAATACTTATATATTTTTCTAATTGAAGTCACTCGCTTTCAAATTTACATAATTTATTATTATAATACTTAACAAAATCTTGGTTTTTTAATATAAGTAGTCAAGAAGTAAGTAAATCTTTGTTATCTTTTACGATGACGGAAATTAACTGTAATCTACATTAAATTCGTCACGTGCCATTTAATAAAGCTACTTAATTTTTTCTTAGAAGCTAAGCGAACCTGAAAATCATAAATACTTCTTTTAATATGCATTGTAATTTGTGTGATGTGAATCATCACTATTTATGAATATACAGTACTGATTCAGTGCTATTGTTTTTTGTGTGATGCTATAAGATCGCAATGCTGTTCAGCATAGGGGAGAGTGGGGCTGAAACTGCCGGGGGTAAAAGAGAGTTCCATTGGGTTATTTAGCGTTGAATGCTCCTTTATAGTTCAGCACAAATGGTAAACGGTGACGTAAGTAAATATATTCATGTCAGTACTTTGTGGTCTCATGCTTTCTATGCTTTTGAATTGAAAGTTTTTGCAAAATCCTAGATTTATCTACAAAAAATAATCAGTTATTGCTTTTGTCAAGTATTTGTAAGAAATGGACTACAGTATCATAGCCTTATAATATTTAATGTGGGACTAATAGTGCTAAGGCAATCTGTCCCCTAGAAGTCACTAAAAAGTTATATTATGATTTGCCTTTCAAATTGATTTATGTTACGTCTTTTATTGGTAATAAGGGAAAAATCATTTTAGACGCGCACTGCGTGGTCGCTTACTTAATTGGAGATTTATTTATATCTTTCTACCGCTGTTGCCAAAATAGTTATTTTTTAAACTGTTAAACATTTGTAGACATATTTCGTATGTATACTAAATTTGACTATCAATGAACTACAAATTTACATACATTGTAGCTCTTTAATGTGCTTGATGTAAGGTAAGTATTTGCAAAAATCAGCAACTTCAGCCGCTCTCTCCTCTACATATCGTAAAACAAATAAGTTACACCTATTGACGTCATTTTACAATAACGTCAGGTTAATTTTCCACGCTTTACTTTATTTTCTTTTATCTACCATCGCAAAACGAATCATAATACTTTTAAAAAGCTGACTCAAAGACATTTCTTTTTTTTTTTTTTCATTTATTGAACCGTCCATCGCAATGGTAAATTTGTGTAAGGCTCCATAATATACCATAAAGTATTATATATTTATATAACTCTTTATTTTTATATTAAAAGGCCGTGGATGATGTCATATGTAGAAAACTCACAAAAATAAATTTTAAGTTTATTTGAAACATAGTTATATCTAAACTTTATCAATGTAAATATTAATACCTATTGAAATTAAAATATAAGTATAAAAACCAGTTAAAGTGAACAATGCTATTTCATTTAATTATTAAATAGGCATATAAAAATAGATACTTAAGATAATCAAATAGGCGAATTGAAAGCCTAAGCCGCATATAGCATCTGACGTTTGCGACAAAAACACTTAAGATAAAAGTAATCCCTAAAGACACGAGAATATCTGAGTGACGCATAAAAAACTAACCAATGGGTGGTCTTGTATGGCAGCACGCCTCCGGGTCATGAGCGTCATGCTGCCAGATCATGCGCAACGCATGAAGATATTTCACTGAAAGATGTGTAAAACGTGATCAAATATCGCTAAGTCCTTGCCACGCCTCCTCTTTGACGTGAAGCTGTTTTCTTATACAGATGATAGGATTATATGGTTATACAAGAAGTAGGTACGAACTTTTCTTTAGGCTATTATAAAATTATATATAAATGTTTCTTTAGTATAGTAGAGTAGTAAAACATTCTTCATTGGGCCCCTAGACAATAATTTTAAACAGTTAATTTAAATATGTTTCATAAATGTCAGCGCTGCTGTTGCTTGATTTTTTTTGACGTTTACCTTTATAGTTCCGTTTACAGTAAATGTTTAGCGTAGACACGAGACACGTTTTCTACGCTACGCTCATATTTTTTAATAAAAAAAACTGACTTAACACAATATCAAATATATATATATATATATATATATATATATATATATATATATATATATATATATATATATATATATATATATATATATATATATATATATATATACAGAAAGTGAACGATATTATATAAATGAGTATTTTCTATGAAATGAACCGTAAAATAATGGTATTACTACTGTGATATACAGCAAACATTGCACTAATCCAACGTTAAACGTAAATTATCTTGAATAAGCTTATATTCAACAAACATAGTAATAAATATTAATATTGTATAAGAATTACAATGAATGACTGTATTTGTAAGTATAAAAGAAAAACTATATAAAATGATTTTATTTTTATTATTATAGATGTGAAAATTTGTGAGATAAGAATGTGTTTGTTTCAACTTCACACAAAAACTATTGAACGGATTCAAATAAAACTTTATACAAATATAACTTATTTGTCAAAATAACACATAGACTATTTGACGGAAGGGAGTGTAATCATACTAGGTGCCTAAGTTCCTTGTAAAGGTAGGCCGGGTAAGCAGAGGAGACTTGGGAAGTTAGCTAAGAAGAAGCAAAGTGCCAAGTGAGGGATACGACATGAAGCTGATTGATTATTAACTATAATCAAAAAAATCTTTGTAAAGCTTTTAAATTTCAACAAAAAAATATTATTCTAAAACATGTTAAATATGCTCATATATATAAGTTGTTGTAATCTTACTACAACATAGTACTTATCGTCTACAATTAAGCTAACAAAGTCATTATATTGTAATTGTTTTCCATACTTATCCATATATATCACTATAGCATGTGCTTTGTTAGGTTGTATATTATTATATACCTGCTAGATGGTATAAAAAAATCCAATATCGATACTTACCGTTTTCTGTTTTTGGCTTAAACGAAGACATTGCGGGCAGCGCAACGCCACGTCCAGTCAGTTGTGTCCAGTTTTACCAGAATGGAGCGAGTCGTGAAAATAATACAATTACAATCTCTATTATTAGGATTTAACACAACCACCGTGATTTGCGATTTTTACAGCCGAAACCAAAAAAGTATTGTTTTGGCTTGCCATACACACCGATACAACCTTTACTAAAAGCTCCACTCGGTTATCAATTTCTATATCTGTTCAATTTCAAATCAGTCAAGCGCTACGCCATCTTATCTGCAAAGTGAAATTAAAATAATTCAAACTTATCAGTTCTGACCCTATCCGTTACGTTCATAGTCAAACGGTACGGTATCGATATCTCGTAAATTATAATGTTAATATAAACAACAATTTCATATAAGTAAATCATATATAATTTCAAGCGTCTCATATTCTTAAGCACTAAAATTATTTAGGAATAAAATAGGAATCTGTTTTTAGGAATGAACATGAAATATTACTTTTTTTTGTTTTAAATCAATATTATTGTAATAAAAGTCACAAAACAGTATCGCAAATAAATCTTTTCCATTTTTTCTAGAACTTACACTAAATAATTTAGAACCTTTAAATATTAAATATTTTACCTAACTGTAAAACGAGTACATCAATTTGTACTTATTTAGAAAACGTATAAAGAAATTAACGTAACGGGATTTGAACCCGCGCTTCGCTTCTGTTTCTTGAGCGCTTCTTGGATCTTTCATAAGAGTGAATTAACACATTAAAAATAGTAAAAATACCTCAATTTAACCAAACATATGTATATATTTTGTTTTGCTCATTATAAGCTATGCAATCAATAAATCATATATTCAGAAGCACAAGGCAATGATTTTAAATTAAAATATTGCCCCGTTATTTTACTATCCGGCATATTTCTTCTTAAAAACGTTTAAACACTGCAAGTACACTTGATCTCTTTAGACAAAAATCTTTTTACTAGAGAAATGTTTTGTTTTAATAATCCATATTAAGAATACACACTACACTCACATAGATCATTCATCATCACAATGAACTAATATATAAAACTTTACCAAATTAGGTTGAAATAGAAAAAAAAGATGAATAGTGTGATAAGGAATGATTTTTATAGATAATTATCTGTAGCATGACCTCAGGGATAACTTGGTGTTGAGTGGTAGCGGTTTGACGTATTTTAAAAAATATATGTTATTTTATTAAAACGAAAATAAATAACTCAACATCAAATGCCTCTAATTCGTAGGAAATTGGGTAGCAGAAATGTCTTAATGGGAGTTGGGAATCTCTACACTAAGGTCCCTAGTTATCTCTGTATACCCTGCAAAGTTAGGGATAGAGCAGGACTGAAGCTGAAAGAAAATGTACCTTTTTTAAGTCAATACAATCTAATTATGTATTTTTATTATAAATTTAAATTCATGAAGTAAAACAATGACTATTATTATTATATTTCTTTTATACAAGCTCTTTTGCTTAAAAGGTAAAGAATATATCTCTTAATCATTCTTTAATGTATTGAATTAATTAAAAAAAAATTAAGAGTTAATTTAAATATAAATTAAGAATGACTTTATCTCAAAATACAAGTACAACTTAACATATGTACAAAAGTTGATTTATTACATATAAAATATATAAATACAAGAAAATCCTTATTCAAGACTAAAATAACATTCTTATGTCAATAGTCAAAAGTCTGTTTCTAACACAATAACCTCACGTAATGGGAATACTATTAGCGCAACAGTTGAAATACTTTGTGTAATTAGACTGATATTGTTAAATGAAACGTGTTTAATCATCTCTTATAGACATTTGGCTTGACAATTTGAATATGCAAAGGTATTGTTAGAGCTTGAGCAATATATCAATCTCATAATGAAGGACATTGCTAAAATTTCTAATATTGTTTTTTTTGTTTGTCACAGTATGTTTATTATGTATCAGTAATGCCACGAATGTTTTTTACGAATATATTTTAATGTAAAATTATATGTTTAATATAGATAATATAAAAAGCAAAGTGATAACTTGTTTATTTTCATTGTTAAATAATAAATCATTTAATAAAATTTTCAATAAGGTCGATCTAACCTTGAAGAGACTATTTATTTATTCTCTTGAAAACATATTTATGAATTACACCTTTATAACAAATACAACTAATAAAAACTATTTTAAGATTATTTAATATACAAATTTACATTAATTAAAAAAAATATATCACATTTATAATTTTGTATGAAAAATATTTTGTATTAATATTAAGACTATTGAAATAAATAAACCAAAAACAAATATTAAACTAAATTATAACTAACATAAATTCTTTATTTAGTTTTTTTAACACAACATTTCATTAATCTTTTTTTTATTTCTCATAAAAGTAGCATAGTTATAGTCTGTGGTAATCCAAAAATAGAATGTTTTATTATTGTTTGTCAATATAGAATATATTTGATATTGAAAGTATATAAAATGTGCCCAATCATAATATCATCAATAGAAACAATCTCTGCCTTCATTGGTTAAAAAAGTTTCCAGTATAAAGTTGCCAATTTGGTGCAGCAATAATAATGTCAAAAGATAGGGTTACTATTTTAATTGCCGTCCACTAGGTTTTAATAACATTGTTAAAACATAATAAAAAGTCTTAAATATTTTTAAGGTAAATTATATTATAATAGATATTTATTTATAATTAATTGTCCTATAATATTAGGTCTAAAATTAAGAATTACTTATCTATAAAATCATTTTTATCACACAAAATCAAACATAAGTCATTGAATGTCTTATCGATATTATTTACGTTGTTCAGCCTTTATTATTATTGCAAATAATTAAATAATATTACATTTAAGACAATTTAAAGGAAAACAACGATTTAATAAAGGTAACATTACTTTGACAGTGCAGACTGCTGACAGAACAGTGCGTCATAAGAGAGTAGTGATCTGTGGGAACAAGTTGAAGTAACAGACCGTTCGATTAGTTGGAATTCTTTTGTCCGCCATTTTGCATTTCTTAAACGTTGTGCGTTGCTACATATTTTTGTAATTATTAGAATTTGATTTAAATAAAACTGTGATAATTTAGTGTTTAAGTGTAGTTTTATATACTGTTTTTATTTATTGACTTTTGTGAGTTTATTTGTTAGCTTAATAATGGGTAGGAAGAAGAAGAAGGCATCCAAACCATGGTGCTGGTATCCTTTACAAATTATATATTTGGATTACAACATAATATTTATTCGATCTTATGTAAAAAACACTAGCCTACTTTTTATTCATTTTTATAAGGTGTATTTTGTAAATAATTATCTTAGCACATCATTCAGGTATTGTAATAGGGAATTTGACGATGAAAAGATTCTGATACAACATCAAAAGGCAAAGCATTTTAAATGTCATATATGTCACAAGAAATTGTACACGGGACCCGGACTGTCAATACACTGTATGCAGGTACGCCCGCCCTATATTCTTGGCAAACGCCCCGCCCGCCCACGCCTTCTCTCTGCAGTATTTTTTCACTAGTCTGCTTATAGGTTGAGATATTTTGGCTCATATCATGCGCCATATTGTGCTCTTACGTTAGTAAAACGTAAATATCTATCCTTATTTAACTTTTTTCAACAAAATATTGATTCTGTTTATACATTTGTATATATTTTTTCAGGTTCACAAAGAAGCCATAGATAAAGTTCCAAATTCATTACCAAATAGATCAAATATAGAAATAGAAATATATGGAATGGAAGGTATACCTCCTGAAGATGTGAAAGAACATGAGAAACAAAAGACAGGTATAAAAACTTTTAATGGGTTTTGGCAGTTTTTGGATCATAAAGTATGTACAATCATGTTTTTATCTTAAATAACTTATGCTTGGGACACTGTAGCCATAGATGTAAATTGATGTGTAGCATTAGTGTTCCCACAAGGTAGGTTTGTTAAAAGTAAAATACCTGTGCAAATTTTACCAAAAGTCCAATCCCTTAGGTGGGGGGAAAGGTTCAGACAGTGATGACGATGAGCCTGCAGCAAAGAAAAAAGCAACTCCGGCACTGGTAAGAGCTATTTATTTTTATTATTTAAACTTCAGTGAAATATAATGAGGGATGTTATGGAGCACCGTAACTGTAACTGAAGGTATTGGATAACCAAAATAAATAACTATCTATAATTTATTGGATATGGGTACAATCTAAATGTGACTTGACACAAAAAAAAAGTAAGAAGAAATTTTTTTACTAGACAAAGATAAACAACAAAACTACTAATTAATTGATTCGTCAAAATTTTATATCTAAAATTTCATATTTTCATCTTTAATTATTTGAAACCCATTTATTATCTCAATATTTTTATATGTATTTAATATACATACACTGCCATATAGTATTATTCTTATACTGCGTCCAGATATGAAATGTTACATTTTTAACGTCTCCAATAATAATGAACTAATTGGATTACAGGCTAAAGTGAAACCAGTAAGTAATTGCATTGAGTTTGTACTAATTCTTATATTTACAATTTGTAAATATGAATGTTAATCTGGTCCATAGTATTGTGATACAATGTATTAGATAGATTTTTCTACTGTTACAGTTACACTGTTGGTTTTATTTAGTTTTATTTACTTTGTTATTTATTATATGGTATGTTATAGGCGATATGAAAATATACAGTAAGTTAAATGTATATTCTTGCTAATGAGAGTTTACAAATTTTAATGACTACCAATTTAAACTAATGATGTTAGTACCATTATTCCAAATTATAAATCGTAAATATATTATTTTGATTGAATACAAAATAAATAATATCTTACTGTTATATATATAAATATAACTATATGAGATTTATGTCACAGTTGGGTCCTGGACCTTCATCGGTCACTCCAGGGATCCTGCCGACCCCCATGGGACCGGTACCCCCAGGGATGTACCATGCTCCCATGCCAATGAATCCTATGATGCAGCATTTTATGCAGGCTCCTAGGTGAGATGAATACAGTTTATTTTTCCTAAGTGACTTAACTTTTATTTATATAAATAGTAGAACAGTGACAAACTGTAAGACTGATAATTCTTAAATCAATTTCTATTTGGAATTCATTATTTTTGTTGCTTTGCCATTTGTAAGAATTGCAATGTTTCATATTTGAGATCGGTAAAAAGTAGAAAACATAGTGTTACACTAAAAACAATGAATTATTGTATTGTACTATGCAGTAAGTGTAAAATAGAAATAATCATTGAAATTTTATTATTATTTTATTAGATTTTTTTATCATTACGCTATAAGCAGAGGGAACTTGGGAAAGTAGTGTTAAGAATCTGTATTCCCATTTAGGCACTTTACACATCTAATTGAAACCACTTCCCAATTTCTGCCAAATTGTGGAAGCATTGAATGTTGAGTTGCGGAACTGAACGCCATGCTTTCTTTGCCTCATTACCAGAAACGATATGGAAATATTTTATATTTTATTGACTCAAGTGGAAATGGAACTCGCAACCTATCATTGCTTGGCTTATAGATAATTGCATGTGCTATGACTGGCCCATAAATTATACTATAGTCATAAAAATGGATAAGGATTCTTTTGTACATTGTGATGTAAAGCCAATTTATGAGACCATATCATATTTGATAATTTTTAGTTTTTTAATTTGTTTCTCCCATTACTATTATTAATGTATTAATATTTTCTTTTCCACATTTTAACTAAACAAAAACAGTTTTAACAATTACAGAATGATGATGCCAGGCATGAGGCCGCTATTCCCCGCGGCCAGCGTGGCCACCTCACAGCCGAGCAAACCTACTTTCCCGGCATACAGGTAGAATATTAATTATTTATTGAACTGTTAACTAAACAACCTTTTGCTTTCATTTTTTTTTAAATTAAATGTTAATAATCATTGACCTTATAGTAAAGTACGACTAAAGATCAGATTTATTATCTAACTTTACTCAACACTTCCGTCAGCTTCACGCTGAATCCCGCACATGGCAGGGTAGGCAGAGGGAACTTAGGGACTAGTGTTAAGACACTGTTCCACTTCTGTTACCCACTTTTTGAGGCATTGCATGTTGAGTGGTGGAACTTAATGCCTCGCTTTGCCTTGTATTTAGTTAAATTAAATATATTATTTAAACATTTAATATTTACTAAACTTAAATTTAAAAAGCGTATAAAAATTTTGAACGAAGCAGGATTTGAACCCGCGCCTCTGGAATACCGTTCCAGTACGTATTCCAGAGGCGCGGGTTCAAATCCTGCTTCGTTCAAAATTTTTATACGCTTTTTAAATTTAAGTTTAGTATTTTCTGTCCTAAGTGTGGAATAACACTTTAAAACATAGTAAAAATAATAAATATTTAATTTGAAAATATTAAATATTTCATTTCCTTGAGTAAGGATCAAACCCACAACCTGTCGTTTAAAGTTACACGCTTGTGCCTCTGCACCAAGGTAGGCCTCTACTCAACACTTAATAAACTTAAAATCATTTGAAGATACTTGTATTCATCAATTATTTAAAAAAAATATTTAAAAGGTTCAAAAGTTTATAATGTTATAAATAGTAAAGTATTAAATATAATACAATTATTTTCCATAATTAATTAAATGTAAATTAAATAAAAAGATATTTATACTTTTTCGTATCTTTAACTTAAAAATTGAAAATATTTATTTCTATATACATACATTTATACGATAAATTTATTTATTTAAAGCTAATATTATCGAATCCACAGTAATGCAACGATAAGTGCACCGCCAACAACTTCAAGCTCAGATCCAAAGGAGAATGGCGAAGTTAAACCGCCAGCTGCCAACGCCTGTCCCTTAGTCACAGCCACGGGGGCGGGGTCAAAGATCATACATCCACCTGAAGATGTGTCCTTGGAGGAGATCAGAGCGAGACACGTCAAGTATAGACCTAAGCCTAAACCAGATGCCCCCGTGACCCCAGCGCCTCCCATGATCACACCCAGTACGAGTCAGGCTGAGGTGAGTTTAATTTTTTTATACTTAAAATGCGATTAAACTGAGTAATTGATGTTCCTAAGTGTTATATAATAATTATTCATTTGAATAAGTTTCTACTGTAACATCATTTATGTTTTCTATATATTTGTGTAAGATGATAATCTGATCTTAAACAATGGACTCTAAGATAATTATGATTGTTATAAACAATTGTATTGTAATATACATTATACTACACATTACATTACATTTACATACATACTTATCTTAGTTGAATATTTAAAAAATCTATGTAGATTTTTATAATGAAAAAATTGAAATATATATTTTGCATATATTTTTTTAGGATTTCTAATGGGCTCTCTTGGTGACTTGTGTAAGGAAAATTATGGAATTAAATGATATGTTCAGTATCTTGTTCACTCTATGACTACAACCACAATACAATAGTAACTTGACATTTAAAAACGCTTGCAAAGTTTAATTTTAATAAAGATAAAAAAAGCAACACTTCCTAACTCCTAACTCTGTTGGGTGACTTTCACAAGACATAGAGTGTGAAGCTATAAAGACAGTAAAACATTTTTATAGTTTAATAATTGAAATATTCTCCTGATATACTCAAAAACGAAGCTTTATAGCTTAGTTTACTTTAGTGATAGTAAGAGTGTGTGTGTGTTGCGGCAGGTGGCGGCGCACATGTCGGCGGCGGTGGCGGCGGCGCGGCACATGCGGCGGCCCATGATGCAGCCCGTGGTGCTGCCGCAGGTGCGCGTGGGCGTGCCCGTGTCCGTGCCGCCCGTCATGGGCATGCTGCCCGTCATGCCGCAGTTCAACCTCATGCGCCCGCTGCAGCCCGGTCAGTACCCCTGAACCAACCCAACACATACGTGTGTGTGGACTTTTAATCATAATTAATGTTAGTCTTAGAGTTAATTATGATTAAAAAATATATTATCAATTTATTAATTACTGGTATGGATTTGATGTTGATTATATATATTTCATTGTTGTATTATATCCAAATGTCTGTTATATTTTTGTTTTATACCTAAATAATATAAGACTGCATATTGGAACATTCCAGAACACTGTCTGATGTGATTAGAATCTACACCATTATTTTTGTATGGATTTCCCCTCATATGTTGTAAGGACGTGTGTCAGTCACGGTACCGACTACTCATTTGTATTAATTTGATCGTGTTGTTGTTTAGTGAACAAATATTTTTGTAAGAACTCTCTCACCAGGTGACACCCTACATGTAACTGTATGTAATACTTGCTGTACGAAACAGAATGTGATTGTTAACATATCCGCGTGGCAAATGGAGTGAGTGTTGCATTTAATATGAAATAAAGCTTACGACCTTCGTGTAATTTTATTTGTGTTTTCCACGGCAGCTCCGAACAGTGCTCACATGTGGTATATATAAACGAGGCGGCCTCCGCGGCTCGAGGCCCGGACCGCGACCGACTTACTAACGCCCCGAGCGGTAACTCATATTGCAATACCTCCGCTATCTAATTACTGTAACGTACTGTCCGCTCGTAGTATAAGGCGGCGGTCGGGTAGTTGGTCGGCGGGTGTCGGGTGGGTACACTAATATTATTTACGTACAGTAGTTTGTCGCTTTACAATACATGTGCATGCGGAGCCGGCGGCCGCGCAGCACCACGCTGCGGCGAGCCGGCGAGTACTTTGGAACGTGTGACTTTTCATGTGAACTATATATTATATATATATAATTAATTAATTATGTATTTTGTCAGCGGCGGATTTACGATGCGCCGCTGCTTAGGCCATGTTTCTCACCTTTTTTCTAGATAATATCTATCTTGTTTTGTTTTCGACTCTTGTATATTGTATTGAGTGGTCGCGCGGGAGCGGGCGGGCGCGCGCGACAGGCGATTGTGCGCAGTCACCGCGGCCGCGGGTCGCGCGTTGGACGAGAGTCCCCTGTCGCGTGGCGCGCCGCCCTCGCTCACGCCGCCGTCGCCTTGCGCAGGTATGCTGCTGCCGGGCGGCATGGGCGCCATGGGCAGCATGGGCGGCATGGGCAGCATGGGCGGGATGGGCGGCGTCATGCCGGTGGGCGTGTTCCCGGGCGGCGTGGTGGGCGGCATGCAAGTGATGCAGCCGCGGTTCCGGTAGCGCAGTGCAGTGCAGGTAAGGGGCCGCCCGTACGCCGCGTCACCCGCCGGGCGGGGCGTGTGACGCGGCGGCCGGGGCCCCTGCGGGCGGGCCGACAGTTCCCTGCGTCCGCAGGCGACGTCCGTCACAACGCGCGTTGTTGGATTGCCGGCCCGACGTGTGCGTTACGACGTGAATATGATAATGCCTTGAATTATTGATTTCTTAAGCGTTTCCACGTGAACTTGTGACGTTTGCCTATTCTTGTAGAATTTTGACCGTTTTACTCAATAAATGCTCTCGATTTGAATGTGCGCTTTTTATTTGTTAGCCTTGTCGGCTAATTATGTCTACATAATGTGCACCTTAGTATCTAGCGCTTCCGACGGTCCGTCACCTGCCACATACACGTGTGCCGGTGACGGATTACATTTTAGAGAATGATTTCATTTTGGCATCAATTTTTAACTCTTTATGTATATTCCAAATTAGTAACCTTGTTTTATTTTTTTTTTGTATTTTCATTATTAATCAAACTTCACATAATACTTAATAGCGTCGTATATTTGTAATTGTTATAATAAAAGGTCTCGAATGTATACATAACACTTCTATATTACACATCTAACTGCTAGTCTGTTTGAAGAATATCGATACCAAAACCCTATAGTAACAGGACTATATTAATTATAATTAATTCTAAAACATCTAGTATCACCATCAAACCAACGATCGAATTAAACATTCCAGTATAAGTTCACAACAGATTATTTTAATATGTAAACAAATATTAAAAGCTAAACATTAAAAATTAATCAAGTTCAACAAATTATAAATTTCTAGATACACTCATATGGCAACTCCTTATACGCTCTGAGGTCCAAATATTGTAAATTGTAAAAACATTCAGAAAAGTACTTGCTTTATGCGCTATTTGGTCTGAATATATCGAATTAAGGCCAATTTCACACTATAATGCCGGTTACGGCTCGGTCTCAGTACCGATTTTAGTTTGTTAAAATATGCATATATGAGAAACAATGAATGCACAGACATACTATCGACATACAATATATCTTATATAAGAATATTTTAACCGACTGAGATCGAACGGAAAACGAACCGCAATCGATGATGTGAATCCACCCTAAGTAATACAAATGATGTCTTAATGATACATTATTTATATAAAACTATAAAATTTGAGCGCTTCCAAGATCACAATACAACAGAACACGTCACCCCACAAACATTAACATTCACTAGTCCTATAATATATTGCTTGTATAAAATGTGGCTACGTAACTAAAGCTAACCAATCTTTTTCGATATGTAATTGTTCGTTTGGTTGCGGAGTGAATAAATAAATCACAACCCTCCCTAAGTAAGAACTCCCCATGGCATGGTCGTCGGGTAGTTTGTGTAGTGAGGACTAGTAATGGTTACAGATTCGATGCTCGATACAATACAATGTGACTAATCTAAAGAACCATCGATTAGATGTGTATGTGGCACCATACGAGAAAATATTTAATTTTAACTTTGAATACGGTAAGCTATAACATTCAACTGTAAGTATATAAAAAGTTTTCTACCACCATTATAAAGACATTCACCTCACCGCAAATTAGACCCTTTTTCTATACACCTTGCAACTAAACTATATTTAAGTTACATCAACGGCGAATATAAAATATGTATAATTTGCTATGAAGTGATGACAAATCTCAATAGGATTGATCTACCTAAATAGTAACTAGGAACCTACAATAATACCCCTCACATTTGGTATTTTAGTACACTTATGATTCAAGATTACATGTAGTATGTAAATAAACGATGACTACTAAGATTTATCAAAAAGGTCAGGGGAAGTAGAGATGTTTCTAATAATTTCAAAAGAAGGCGACGTGGACCGCACGAGGTCCGGGCACGGCGTGTTGGCGCGGGTCATGCTCTCGAAGCGCTCCCTCATGGCGGCCACGTGGCCCGCCATCACGCTGTCCCGGTCGTCGCGCTCGTCCGCCTCCGCCTCCGCCTCGCCGGCGCGCGGCGGCTCGCTCCACCTCTCCGCCACGTAGGTCTCCACCTCGGTGACGACGACCTCGGCCGGGTCCACCAGGCCGACGCGACCGTCCTCCGCGGCCTCCGAGCGCTCGTCGCAGTCGTCGTCGTCGTCGTAGGAGGTGGTCATGGTCTCGCACAGCTTGTTGATGGCGTCCACGACGTCGCGCAGGTCGCTCACGTCCTCGCCGGGCAGGGTGAGCTCGTCGATGGGCAGCGCGGCGAGGGGGGTGGGGGCGGCGACGGGGGCGGCGGGGGCGCGCGCCACCGTGTCGGCGGGGCGCAGTAGCGCGTGCGCGACGGAGAGCAGCGCGTGCGCGGGGTGCGCGTGCGGCGCGAGCGCGGCGGCGAGGCGCGCGGGCGCCGCACGCGGTCGCTAGCAGGCCGACGAGGTGCCCGACCAGCCCTCCAGCGGCACGCGCAGCGGCGGCGCCGGCGCCGGGGCCTTGCTCACTACGCGCACAGTACACACACGTGACAGTTGTTGTTTTGTTTCCCACTCGGGAAAATTAATTATTTTTATTTACTCGCTCTAGTAACAGGGCAAATCTAAGTATTCAATTCCAGCACTTAACACGCTGTTTGTTCGTAATTAGGACAGTGAAAGGATAACTAAGTATCCTAACACTAGGTTGCCTCTGCTTACCCAGGTACAAGCGGAGTTCAGTGTGAAGCTAAAAAAGGTATGTCCATAACTGCTTCATTATTATGTGACATCATTAAAAGTTATAACATCTAAAAAATAAAAACATTAGTATTTCCCTATTCCTGTAGACTTAACTATAACAAACGCTATTGTCATTTTAACAAAGCCTAACACATATTTACAATATCCTAAAACAGCAAAAAATCTGTGTATTTACATTATTAATATTATTAGAAAAGAAAAAGCACAATCTTCATATTATTGGTAAGTCAACATTTTTAGTTTGAATGTCTGGCAATCAGTGTTCCGTGTGGCGTGATACATGCGATGTGTGAAGCAAATAATGTTAGTGCACAGCTAGCTTGTTCACACGCACTATGTGTTTAACGTAAGCTAAGCTATTCATGCGATAATTAGACTTAATACTGAACACAAATGTGGATGTTATATTACGAAATAATTTTCTATCATGCATCATGCGGCCAAACCCATGCCTATAATAAAAATTACACTTACCCTTACCAAGATTCTATATAAAAAAATCTAATATATCATCGTCGAATAACTTTTTTTTTATGGAAAATAACTTGTCTAATAATTATTGATGCTGTGTTCCGGCGAAGAAATAAAACTTGCAACCACTTTTTGGCTACTTCGAGAAATTAATACAGAATAAACTCAATAGAAATGTATATTTTTCCGGACTAAAGGTAATAAAAAATCTTTGTAAGTATATATGAAACGTGAGCCCAGAACCGTACGCTGCAGTGAGTGATGGGTACAATCAATGAAATATTTAATGATATAATAATTACTCTTTTATTTTGCAAAATTAATTAATTTAAATATTATGCATAATAATAACTCATTTTATCACAATACCAGTTGCAGTTTAATGCAAAGCGTATTCTAGCGGCCACCGCAAACTGGTTACTTTCATCATTTTAATAAAAAAAATAATATATTAAGGCACTTGAGGCTGATTGTTGAGAAATGAAGTATGTAATGACAAAATAAACAATTTGCAGTAGCATTCTATTTTTAAACTGTTTAAAAATATATTGTACAGTGGCAACACCACGAATTTATATGTAACAGTTACTATGTATTTTTTTTCAAGAAAATCATTTAAACAGTTGAAAAATCGAGTTATACGACTTAAAAAAATATATTTAAATAACATAACAGTAATTTCCAAGCACAATTGCAATAATGGCACCTCACTATAATAACGATAAATCACAACAGGAATTTTACACAAACATTTTATAGGTACAACACATCTACGTGCAAGGTTTTGGCGCAAATTATACGTATAAAAAGTAAATTATAAAAAAAAATAAGCAAACAAGAGTAGCCGCATAAGGCATATATACTAAACGTATATAAAAAAAAATGTAAAAGTTTATATTATAAATAAACATACGTACAATGAACGCCCCAACCAATAAAAGTTACTACAACAATATAACTATAACATATGATTATATAATATAATGACTCAACATAGAACTATATCACTAACATAAACTTACCATTTTAATTATTTTCTTATTTTTTTACAAACAATTTTGGTCTTGTATGACTGAAATCGAACGCTTCCAAAAATTTAACGACCAATCCAATAACATTTTGATGAACCGTGAACAATGGGCAATGTATGATTTTTATGAAAATGATAAAACACGTATTGCCATATATAATTACTAATGAATCTTTCATTTTTTAACTAAATTTGGAATGACTTTCAAAATGCCTACCCCCCATATATATTTCCATATCATTATTTATCATTAAAAAATATCTGAGCAGCAAACATACACTAAAAACTAAACGCAATACAAGTCAATGAAAATTAAACAATTAAGTTCATAGAGCTTATAATAGTCTATAAAATTAAAAAAAAGATTTAAGTAGATCGATCACACATGCATACAGTCATGCACCATAACAGATAATTAAAATTCCTATAAACTATCATTCTCCAGATTTGGTACCCGACATTTATTATAATAATTGTTTATACTAAATAAACTTGTACCTAAGTATTTAACAAACTAAACGAATTATTAATATAACAATAGGAGGCCTGTCGTGGCGCACGGGCTCAAGCATGTGATTCTAGTCGTGCTAGGTTGTGGGTTCGATCCCCACTTGGGGAAATCAAATATTGAAAAAACAATTGAAATATTAATGTTCCCATTTTTTCACTCTGGTAACAACGCAAAGCGCGGCGTTGAGTTCAGCCAGAGTGTCTTAACACTAGCTTCCCAAGTTTCTTCTGTCTACCCTGCCATGTGCGGGATACACAGTGGCGTGAAGCTGAGTAAGTATATAATAATAATATTTTATAATACACTATTAAACGTCTTCGTAATTGACTAAACTGAACTAAGTCATAAAATTTGAGGCTAACGTGACAAAAGTTAATGTAATATTACTTCTTGCTAATCTCATTAGTATTGTGTGCATCATTAATTTTTGTTTTAACTGGCAGTGATTTTAATTTCAATTGATAATGTAAATACATAGAAGCTTATATGTTTTCAACAGTTCTGATACTGTTTTGTATTTTATAATGTTGCCAGATACTATTTGTGCGACCGTAAAAATATAATTAATTTTATTTGTTTATACGGCAATACTTTCAAATATATTCCTCTACATCATAAAAGCAACTGAGCATTAATTGGTGATAAAATCTAATATATCATCATCTACAACAAAATGTATATTCATTGCTTGTTGAAATATTAATTGAATATTAAATGAACTAAATTGGTTTAACGTTTATGCTTACTAAGTAATTACTAACAATGCTAAAATCTAAAAATATTTATAATATAAACTTAATTATAAAAAATGTGATTCTACAAATTTTAATAACTATAATTGTCTTTTAATGAAAGGTACATTTAAAAGCATTTTTCATATCAACAGATAGCTGACATTATCATGTCTGTCTCACTCTCACAAATCTATCGCTTAGTATCAATACTAACGCCACAACATCATTCTTCTCACTTCCAACTGACAACGCTATATCTATCTCGCTTGCACAAATTAAACGCTCAGTTGCAGTATCACTTACAAAACAAACACAATTCTGTCTCGCACAAAACAAACGAGCGAGAGGACTACCGTACCTAACTAACAAGCAGCTATCTATCTCGCTCGCACGCTACTTACCCGCGACAGTGGTGCTGCTGTACGCCTTAGTGATGCGCAGGAAGGGGTCCGGCAGCGGGAAGCTGTGCGGCGGGTTGAACATGTCCGCGAAGCGCGCCTCCAGGTCCACCGAGCGCATGGACGAGCCGCGCACGGGCGGCGCCGGCGCGCTCGCGTCGTCGCTCGTCACGCTCTGCTGTATCATTGAAATTTATTATACATAACTATGTATGCTCAGTTGCCAGACCTCCTACTAGATGAACCACTTAGTCAGTCAAGGTCACGCGGGCAGCTCAGAATCAATCCTTTAGGGACATGCCTATGTTGGTGAACAAACGCCTGGGTCGTCTCAGAACTATGTATGTACGTAGATATTTAGTTCCGGACTAAACGCAGTGTAACATAGGTTCCCTCTACCTAGTTTATATTTAGTGTATGTACTAAAAAAAATTGTAATATGTGTACTTGTCGATATTTTATAATATAGGTAGAAAGATGGTCGACTATATATATATATATATATGCATATATATATATATATATATATATATATATATATATATATATATATATATATATATATATATATATATATATATATATATATATATATATATATATATATATACATATATATATACATATATATATACATATACATATACATATACATATACACATATACATATACATATATACATATACATATACATATACATATACATATACATATACACATATACATATACATATACACATATACATATACATATACATATACATATACATATACATATACATATACATATACATATACATATATATATATATATATATATATATATATATATATATATATATATATATATATATATATATTTATTTGTCAATATAACATTATATATTAGATTGTAGTCTGCTGCTCTTCTATATATTAAGTTCATAGAGTCTTGCTTAATTGCATTGTGAACGCTAATATGACTGAAGGAATGGAAATACCTTTAAAAAATATTTTACATGTGTAAATTTAAATCTGTTTATGAATCGGAAATAATAAATTTAAAGAAATAATAAATTTCGGAAATATAAATTGAAAGAAATAATAAATTTCGGCGTAATATCACACAAAAATTTGATAAGTACTTAATTACATGATAAAAATTGACCGATTGCATCACCAAATGATTGTAAAAATTGGTGTTTTCTAACATTATTTATTAAAAGTTTGTGAGGGTAGATTGTTTATGTGGTTATTTTTGTTTTAGCTTCTCGCTGTGTCCCGCACACAGCAGGGTTAGCGGACAGAGGAAACTGGGGAACCTAGTGTTAAGACACTCCGTTCCGTTGCCCACTTTCCGCCGGTTTGACGAACTCCGTGTTTAGTGGCGAAAATGAAAACATTAAATGTTTAATTTGAAAATATTAAATATTACATTTCCTCGAGTGGACATTGAACCCACAACCTGCCCCGTTTACGGCCACACGCTTGTTCGCCTGCGCCACGACAGGCTTTGATTTTAGATCATTGCTTAAATACATTACAACAAAAGAACATGGTCACAATTGATGTACCTTTCTATAATAATAGAAAAAATTATAGCAAAAAAATTTGGAAGTCTAAGGCATTTTTGGGTCAAGTAATATAATTTGAAGTAAATATACGTATAATATATTAAAATGACTAAAATTAATGAATGATGATACTCAATCACGATGCTGGAGCATAAGCGTGCGTCTGTACACCCCACAGGTTGTAGTTCGTTTCCCACGCGAAGAAATGAAATATTTAATATTTACATTTCTCTGGTCTGGGAAGGCGGCAAAGCGGCGCAATTCCTTCACAACTAGGTACTATGTAGAAAGTAGGAAACGAAAGTATGTTAATGGAAACGAAGTGTCTTAAGACTAGGTTCCCAATTTTCTATACTGTGTGAAGTAAATTTATTTTGAAATAATAAGTGATAATCGGTAAGTAGCTATACATAATCGCTCTAGGTCGTTCTCATGTCTTATATATTTTTTTAGCTTGATGCTGTATCTCGCACATGGCAGGGTAGGCATAGGGAACTTAGGAACCTAGTGTTAAGACACTCCGTTCCCCACTTACCGCCAAATTAAAGGCATTGCGTGTTGAGTGGCGGAACTCGGCGCCTCGCTTTGCCTTCTCAGCAGAGGGAAGAAATGAAAATATTAAATATTTAATTTGAAAATGAAAATATTATAACTATTACTATTCATTTCCTCGAGTGGGGATCGAGCCCACAAAGTGTCGTTTACAGTCACACGCTTGTACTGCTGCGCCACAGGCCTCTCTTCTATTCTTATATTTGTTACGTTGTTATATAAATTTACTAACGTGAATTATTTTCTAATACTATATTATAAACTCTGTTCTTGGTCTACCATGCGAGAGAGAAAAAAATGCTACAAAAAATATCACGTGATTAATGGACGGCCCCTATAAGTAGGGAATATCATTTTTAAATATTTAATGATAATAATTTGAAGGTCAAGTGTGCACCACCTATGAGAAATCTCCCACGATGTACCAGGACACCATAATAACAACGACAAAAACGTCAAAATACCAGTCGTAGCCGCCCTGAAGTATGTACATGTGCAGACTATATATTTCCTTCCCACTTTTGATGACATTTTTCTCTAGCAAGCATTGCTCAAGAATTTATATCGAACTGTACCAAGGCAGCATAACCCGCAGGGAGCCACTATAATACTCACATGCAGGCGGTGGTGAGGGGGCGGCGGCGGCGGCGGGTGCGCTAGGGAGCGCGCTGGAGGCGCGGGGGGCGGCGGCGGCGCGCCGGGGGGAGGGGGCGGACACACGCCCGGCGGACGCAAGCCCCGGGGTGCTCTTAATGTGCCTAAATATATACATATTTACTTATTACACAAAAATCTTATCAACACATGGATAATGATTGTAAATATAATTATAATAAATTAGGGCACAAGGTAATGCATTAGGTATTAATTAAATAATTATTCATTTTATTTAGTTACAACATAAACTCTTACCGAAATGCGATGCTGGATTTTTCGTTGCCACAGTTGGGTTGGTTAAGGGAGGAGGCCGAGAGCCTGGGCCAGCACCACCCGGCGATGGTGGAGACACAGGTGGCGATCTGATATATTTAAAATATTCATATTATATTAAGTCAAGATATGTTAGTATTTAATTTTTTATCTGTGAAGTACACAATTATATGAAAACAGACTCATAAAAAACGAAGTTAACACGGACTCTCAGTTTGAATTTAAATTGATTTGGAAAATTTTTAAAAATGTCTAAAATCTTGATCTTTTATTCGGTATTCCTATATTGCCTAACAATTCCACACTCACCGAGGCATTCTCATACTTTGCGCTCGTGCAGCCAACTTTCCATTCGTAATGAGTTTTTTAGCGGGGGGCGAAGGCCTATCCGGCCTGTCTGGCGCTGGGGCAAGGGCTGGGGGCTTCGGAGCCAGGTTGGGCTTGCCATGACTCACTCGAGGTCTTTCAGATAAGTCCGATGTCGATAGGGACGCTGCTGGCGTAGGAGTGGGAGGCGCCGATGACAACGACGTCATGGAACCACCTTGAAGGTATTATAACATTTTATACATAAAAATTGTAATTTGCATTGTGGGTTTAGGGACAAAACTAAAGTGCATCACTAATTTCTGCGATATACCCAAAAATATCTAAAAACTGTGCAGAAAATGGATAACTGAAAAGAGTGAATATATGTTAGGCAAGTAAAAAAATACTATACAACCTATGAATATGGCCAAGTTAACATTTTTCTATAAAAAAAAACGAAACAGATTGTGATCATAAATCTCTCTGTATTAGGAGTTCATTACTTTAAATTGTTTTATTGTCGTATAAGCACTGTTGTTTTATCTATTAATTGTTAACAATATAAAACTATGTTAATATCGCAACATACTAATGTTCCCTTGAGTAATTACCACAATCTTCATAGAATAATAAATTATATCTACGAAATATAGTATAATTTAATCTGGTAAATCTGTACTGGGCACAACCAGATGTATACGAAAAACATATGTGTTCAAATTTTCTTCAACTGAGTGTAATGTAATATTAAAAGTTAAAACATATTACATATATTATAAGAATAAATTGACATTCGAGAACTGCATATATATTTTAATCATAATATAACAAAGTGCAGAATAAAAAAAATACTATATAATTTAAACTTACCCAAAGAAGTCTGACTTCCGGAATGCAAAGAGCTCTTGTTCCGGTGTAGCGTGGTGGCGACATGAGGCGTCAAACTATGTTCGGGCGTTTGTTGTAAATTTGAAATTCTATCCGATACGGAACCAGTCATTAGTACGGAGTCCGATGAGCTCTGAAACATAGACCGTGATTATTTTGACTAACAAGATCACAAAAGTAAAGAAAAGCACACACAAAAGATATATTTAAGCACAATATGCTTGTGCTTAGTGCACATATAAATATAAGTAAGAGTATTAATCCACTAAATGTTAACAAATAATATGTTTTGTAGTGTTTAAAAATGTCGGTCACTTCTAGTAGCCGGATGAGTAAAGGAATAAATCTCATCTCGATTAAATATATCACGAATTACAATAATAGCAACATAAGTTGATTTATTATATAATATTGTTAAATATTGGCAATAAATATATATTTTTTATATTATTTACTTAAAATAAATCTTGGAATGATTAGATGGAATAGAAAAAAAAATGTCCAAATTGGGATTAAGTATGACAACTTTCCCTTATCTAATAGAAACTACATCGTATTATAGTAAAATTCATTCATAACTAACACCGGAAGAGCATCGCGATGCACATTACAATGTAGTAATAGTGTGATTGTAAACAAAAATTTTATCAATCACTCGACGGGTGTGTAAGGTCAGTCTGATGTCGCATCTACTGGGTTACAACACAGACCGGTTTTATATGACTCATTTTAAACATATGCCTACAGATAAACAATGAATGAATGAAAAATATGAATACGAGGCAAACATCGAGAATATTTTTTTTTTAAATAAAGTTTTTATCATCATAACTCAGTTATGTCTAATAGAAAGTGATAATTATGAATGGCGTTAAGACTTTTGGCGTTCTGGGCGTTGTGATCATTTCATATACAAAGAAAATAAACATTATAATATATAAGTTATTAGTACTAAAAAGCTACCTTCTCTACGAATAAATACTATTAACTGGTGAGGCGGATTCGCCCCTTCAAAGTTATTATTAAATCTATATATAGACTATGTGTCTTATTCTCATGTATATGTTGTAGCATAGTAATGTTTCATCTAAATCCGTTCAGTAGCTTTTGCGTGACAATGGAAAACAAAATTACTATTTTCCTAACTTTTCACGTTTATGTTAAAAATATAGTTGCTTAAATCGTACCCGGTATTAAAGTACCTTGGTCGTTACTTATCAAATGCACGATCAAGTGACGTTGACCAGAGCTTATTAGTCGGGCAAATATATATATGCAAACAGTAAGTTGTAATACTTTATAGATAATCGTAAAGGCATATCCAAAGTTAAGTACTCCTTAAAGCTAAATATAGAAGGTTCTGCTCAAATTGTAGGTATCTTCGCAAATTTCTTAACTCTTACTGGACTTCTAAGTCAGCTTTGGAAAAATATAAGAAGAGTAAAACTACAGGTGAAACATGCAAGAGAGAGAGAAACGAAAATATAAAAGCTAAAACTCATGTTTATGTTAATAATGTAAAGTAGATAGCGAAGAAAGTGTAGTCCATGTCCTTTGTACTAATATTGGGAGTTGAATAAAGTAATTTGAAAATTAGAAAATTATCGAATTAAATTACAGATATAAATCTGTAATTTAATTCGATAATTTTCTAAGAGTTACTCAAGTTTTGTAGAGATTATATTTTTATTTAAAATGTTATGTTTAATTTTCCGACTGAAAAGTATTACGTCTATCTCAGAATTAAATATTATTAATTTATTAGTTGTTCCTGTGATCTCTTGTAGTATCAAACTACTTTATGTAGTTTGTTATCATTGTATTACTAAAATTTATTTTCTAAGTATCACTTCGCCAACACTGTACGATTTAGGCGACTAGTCTAGCCTTAATTGTACCTAGGCAACATTTTCTAAAAACGAGACAATAATTATTGTAATAAAATGTTGTTATATTTATACGAATGTTAATTAAAAGGCAACCAACTAGATACATTGCTATAGCGGTGTTCCTTAGGAGTTACGACATGAGCAACCTTAACCTATCAATGTCAATATGAAGATAGCTTTCAATAACATCTCCTAGTGTGTTTATTTTAAAATTTTAACTTTGTACTAATTATTACGTCTAAATACATCACCAAAGATTTAATCAAGTATTATGACATATTGCCATATAGACAACAAAGCCACAGCGACCAAAGCCTTCAACCAGAATGTACATTCAACTAGATATTATATACGTATGGGTTATTACAGCAAAACTATATATAATTCTATAGAAAATTTATTTTATATATTAAGGAATGAAGCCTTACAGGAAATATCGTGGTTTTGTGAATCAACGCGATTGACTCACTGGTGACTCAAATGATCACTTTACGATGCAAGACAGACCTAAGGGCACTCGTCTTTCTGTGGTCAGCGTTGGGTTGATTCATAACGCTATAAGGCAAAGTAAAGAAACTTTACCAATACGCTGTTTAAGTCTAATACAGGAAAACACAATATATTTCAATTTGGATATAATTTACTGTTATAGTATTAATTGCAAGAACTTTACGTTGTGGTTACAAAAGACTTATGTTGATTTGTTTCCTATAATTTTCAATTACGTCTTGAAGTAGATATAGAAATAAATCAAAGTTGCAATTGGAATAAAGAAGGAAATATTTATTTATTAATAATTCAGTTGTAACGAAATAATTCAACTTCAAAAAGCCTTAAAACTGAAACACATGTCTAAATTCTCAAAAGGAAGACACAAGGGGTTGATGAAAGCCTTTCCTTTCTTGGCAATAGCGATGTACCTATTCCGCAAGTTTGTTGGCAGCCGTTCAGTCACATCGCCGCCTTACAACGAATACTGGTCGAATGTTTTAATGAGGCACGCCTCGTTTTTATGTTATTATGTTTGAACAACTTGTTTATTTTTTACCTTAGAGTGTGCTTAAGTGAAACCACTGACTGGTCGTAGAAGAGAAATCTATCTTGTGGAATAACTTAAATATTACGAGGGCAAACGTCGTTAGAAATGTACGAATGGTGTTAATGCCCATAATGTTTCAGAATTTTTTTCTTTATTTTTAAAAATGTTACCAAAAACAAGGAGTATTTTTGTTTTAGACTAATACTCGTATGTAGGACGTATTATTTTTTTTGCTAATTTGTTAAATATAATCTTATTAAAAAACAATTAGTTAATTGCTATTATTATGAAATTAGTTTCCAAATAACCTAATATTTTTATTAAACTTCAAAATTTGTCAAAAAAATATTTATCTGCAATAATTGCATGTAGATTTTTTTAAAGTTAAAGTGCGTAAACATGAATTCTAAATTAATCTTTATATGAAACATAAACAGTTCGTTCGAATGTAAACCTGCTAAATCCGTTATTTTTATCAAATCAGAATATTTTTAATCTGGTAAAATTTTATAATTAAAAATGTGTGGTAATCGCGAAAATAACTTACCACCCTACTTAATGTAAAAATTTATTTCTTCTCATAAATTGCCCAATAACCTTTTAAAACTATAAGCCGACTAAATATTTTTACCAAAATTTCGAACATTATAAGTAAATAAACCCGATATATTTATTAACTAGATACGCTTAGCTTCCTTTTAAAGCAACGATCATAATATGTATACAACAATAGAACATCTAGGCAATAAAAACCCATGTTATTAATATTCAATGCCATGACTGCGGCGTCTCATGACTAATCTATAGAGAAGACAAGTGACAAATTTAATATTGTGATGTATACAGTGTACCTGCCATTAAGTAATCTCTAATATTACACGTTCTGACTAATGCGCGGATGTCTGGTGATTGATAAAAATATAGATATAATATACATTATATTACATTACAATGTAATGGATGATAGCTAACTAGCAACAGTCGCAAGTTAACTTGAACTTAATATCGTAACAAAGTACATATTATTTTATTGTAATCATTTTTTTAGCTTTACACAGTGGCACCACGATAGGTGACAGGATAGGCAGCTCTCTGCCATAGACCATGTATTCAAGAAAAAAATAAATATTCCATTTCCACGACAGAATATTATTATAATAAAATGATTTCAAAATAAATTGACATTATTCAGTAGAAAAAAGTTACTATGAACGTTTAGGAGTTTTGTATCCTTTTCTTTATAACCACTATCATATATGAAATGACTAAGTTCTTGTAACTAAAATACACTTTTGATAATAAATTTAAATAACTTTAAAGCAACAAAAACAATACAAGTTGAAAGCAACATGTATATCGCTAAATAGAGAACTGCAAGTAAAAAATGACGTAAAGGTTTACAAAACATGATTACGATACACAATTATAGTAGGAAGTTTCCACAAAATCAAGTGAGAATGAATTGTTAATGGCAGATAATGAAAGTGTTCTTGAGACAATCAATTCATTGTGTAGTGGTTTTATACGAACTTAGCAAGTACTAAATATCACTTCCGCATAATTTGTTACTAACATTAAGCAACAATAAAAAACACCCTTCAAGAGTTATTGCTTAATACGTTTTGAGTAAAGCTCTAATTAGAAAAAAAAATCTAGGTCTAGGTCTAGGTCTAAGTGAACTTAGACCTAGACCTAGAATGTTTTTTTTCTAATTATTTATTGTTTCTAATTTGAACGAAAAGTGAAGTGTTATCTCTCTAAGTTCTATACATCCATTATGTATAGAGCTTAGTGAGATAACACTCCACGGAAATATATGGAGATAAAATGTCGTTTACTTGAATTAATGAAAGAATGTTAAATTTTTGAGACAAAACAGATGTTTAAGGTACTGACAGACACCATGTGGCAAGCGTTGACTATTGAACATAAGAAACCAGATACTAAAAATATACAAAATAAAATTTACATTATAAGAATGAACTTTAAAAATATTACTACTGTCTTCTGGAAAATATTTAGATCAAAATGTTAAAAAATAGGTTGAGTGTACTACCCTAGTTAACGATTTGTTAGCAACGTGGATTTTGCTTACAATGAAAGCTTTATATGCGAAGTATCGTTCGTCATGAAATTCATAAAAAAAATATTCCTACTCACTCTTTTAAGGTAGTAACGTTCCATAGCCGTTTATGTAAAAGATAGAAAACATGTAGAGAACATCAGTTTTGACAAAAAGAAGGAAAGAACACGAAGAAAAATATTTTAAAACTCACGTTTTTAATTCTCGATATAATTTGTAAAATAAAATAAAATATAATCATAAAAAATTTAGTTGCAAACATTAAGAACTGAGGTTGAGCCGCTGATACGACGGCCATTTTATCTCTAAATTTTATATACTTTATCTTTGATTATATATCTTTGGTAATAAGAGCGAAAAAAAAGAATCATCATAGTGAATTAGAATTAAATACTAGCCTATATTTAGCTTATTCAAAAGATTATTATAACAGAACCCACATCCTACAATCACATTTCCATATGCCTCGTATATGGGGGACGGGGTCAATCGTTCGCATCCTGAAAAGCAATCATCCAAATTGCTCCATTAAAAGATATGCGATCCTATTATGCGACGTTGAAACGTACAAAAACTGTCATTTTCTGTTAAAAGAATATTTTTAAAGAGTATGAAAATTTGCTATTGTTATACTTTTTTTTGTGTCTGGCAATCTTTTTGTTATTTGTAGAACGTAACGGTTCTGAGTCACACTTGATAAGATATCTCGTTATCATTAGTAGAGGCACACGAGATTGGGGTGTTAACATAACAATTAATTGTTTTGCCTTTCATGAAATTTTATTGAGAATCAACAAAATATTTCAGTTGTACGTGCAAAGTTATTACTGATTAGCATTTAAGAATTTCATAACTTCGCTTGGGACGGCGGATTTCGCACTAGGAAACAATAAGTTTTAATCGTTATAACAACTTGGTTCAACGTCTAGCCGACATTATTGATTATAATGTAATAGGTAAGGCGTTGGTGCCATAACGCCATTTAGATAGCCATTATTTATAGAATATTTTATTAGTAAATTCTAATAAGAGGTCTTTCAAACAAAAACCTTCATAGCAGACAAAGAGATTCTGGTGATTCATTACTTTGTTATAAATTTTTAAAAAAATATAAAGACGTGTGTGCAATAGTGAAGATGCATTTTGATAAACCAATTAAAGAACAAAAAAAAATATTTTGTTTCCTTTTGAATCGCACAATTAATTATCGCATAATATTAAATACTATTGCCCTATAATAGCGTGGAATGTCCTAATTAAAAAAATAGCCCTCGATCCGATAAACTGAGGTTTCTCGGGTCAAAGGCTTTTTTTAATACCTCATCTTGGGAAAGTGCTGCTAACTCTTAAATTGCTAAGTCGATTTACATAAAACAACAAAGCGTTTTAGCTTTTGATATAATAAACCGCATTTAAATCGGTTCTCTTAATCGGGAGCTAAGATACATAGCTAAACAGGTCAAACTTGTATACATTCCTTTTTTTGCGTCACGGGTTAAATAAAAATTAAAACAATATGAGTTTGCATTTACAAAAATATTCATAATAATATTATATCTTCTATAAAATACACAGAGGTAAAAAAAAACTTAAAATACACACGCGCAAGGAGTCTTTTTCTTTTAATAAGTAAGCAACGAAACAGGACACCCGAGCCTGCGGGCGATTTCCATAGAAACCCTACATTCGCAATTTACGGTCGGGCTAAATACAAACATACATATATGTTATAAAGACGGTTTTTAATGAGAAAAACAAAACTATTAAATATTTATTGTATATGACGTCTTAAACAGTCTAAAATATAGTCTTCAATAAAGTGAACATTAAAATCTATCGTTATGTATATTTGAAGAACACGAAACGCATTTTTCTTTTCCGCGAAAAGTAGTATGGGTAGAGATAAAGTTATATTTTGATTCTCCCCTCATTCTCTCTTTTCAGCCCAAATTCAAGACATAGTACGTATATACGTAATGTCTATTTTCGTAGTCGTCTGTCATGACGGAACTCGACGCCGCAATTAATTTTGCCCAAGCAGGGAGATCAAAACAGTTAATTCTGGTTCCGATCGGGAATCGACCCCATTACGCTGTCTCATTCTAAGTTAAATTCTATTCAAATTCATCACAAAGTTATCATATATATAAAAAATGAAAATATTCAATTTCCCAGCTTCGCATTCAACACCGCGTTTCCGTCTCTACCAGACCGTGGTAGATAATATTCACCGGTATTCAGGACATAATTGCGCGACTATCAACCCTGCGACCTCTGATGCAGCAGCCAGTAGCAATTAGTAACAATTGAATAAAATTAATATGAATTTAACATTTTAAAATCGCATTCCGATTTGAAATAAAATAATAATTCGAAATTTATTTTACGAATTACTTTAAAAAAACATTTAAAGAAACCCTTTTCCAATATGTATAACATTGTCATTTTCTATAAAATGTGATCGTTTATAAAATGTTTCAACACGACGTGCACTGTGCAAACGTTGATGATTCATTAAATAATGCACATTTATATGTTATAATTATAACTACATTAAATATAATTAAATCACTATAATTTATTGTTCATATGACTAATATATTTTAAATATATGGCTCGTGGTGATGAAACATGATTGAAAACGCGATGGTTGTGATCTCCACTCAGAGAAATGATTTGTTTTTCCCGCAATGTCAGACATAACATGACATTTAGTTCTCTCCACAATGTCTCAAAAATTTGATGAAAAGTGGAAAACGGCACCTCCTGATCACGTTTCTTCTGTCTAGCTCTCAACATTGCAGGAGGAAGCGATAAGTTGCTAAGGAAAATATAATAAACGAACCCTATTGTATAATAAATACAAAAGTAAGAAATTATCAATAATAACAAATTTATATGTACACCTAATGTTAAGTACGTGTGGAAGTTGCGAAAAGGATTGCACCGTCCGTCATCGGTGGCAAGGTGAACTATTCCGAATATAAAACGTGTTACCAAATCGACCCCACCTACGAGCGTTATTTAGTTTATCACACGCCGCGGCTATTTTTACCTTTGCCAGAATCCGTGTGGGCAGTAAAAAATACTAAATTTATTAAGAATAATGCAATCTAATTATATTTCTTCGAGGTGGTTTTGTACAAGTTTTAGGTGAAAATAGACGTTGTTTACTTTGGAAGCACATAAACTTTGCATTGGTAGCTTTTCTTGAAAGCTTTTATTTTAGAGCTTTCAAGTTTAATTTAGATTAACTTGGGTTCATAATGGCATAGTTACACAGCAAGTGATTCATCGTGACCATTGTGGGTTCAATTCTCACTAAAGTTAATGAATTACTAATAAAATATTTTAATTTTCTCATTTTGGAAACAGGACAAAATGTGGCCTTGTGGTGCACCATTCAACATGAAATGCTTCGAAAACTTAACAGATAAAAACGGAGTGTCTTGTTATACTAGGTTCCCTATGCCCCTACCCTATTTTAAGTGGTATAGAGAAAAATTAAAAAAAAATACAAAAAAAACTAGTTTTCAACACTCTACCAGTACATACATTACATTAGGAGAGTATTTCTACTTTGGCTATCCTAAAACATAATCCACTTGACGCAACTACACGTTAAATCACGTGCTGGGGAGAACGTGAAATGAATGCTTATTTAGATTCGATCAAAAATTGCGACAAGGTCGTACTTGAACAAATTGCTTCTTTTTTCTAATACTTAAATATAAATGTTTTGATATAAAGTCTTTGTGCAAACTATTAAAATAGTGATTTTATATGAAATAATTTGAAAAAACTGGATTAATCATATGCCCACTATCATTTATTTTTTTAAAATTATTTGGATAACAGACGTTATGTATGGGTATACATACAGATTTTTGAGGGAAGATAGACGGTGAAGTAACACATCTACGATGTCAAGAATAGACATGTATTGAAGTCGGCTGTTTGTGAGCAAAGAATAAACTCAACAACTACAGATTCGTAAAACCCCACACCTCGCTAGGGAAACTGATATATTTTTAAAGTGTTCCGCAACGCTATTGAAATTATCTCAGAAAAGGCTAATTAGATTTAAATGCATCTTAATTCAATAGAGAAGATGGTTGAAACCTTGCTACTTCTGGGGCCTCATAAAAACTTTAAAGTATTGCGACTTCAAAGTTTTACCATCACACGACATGGCAAGATATAATCAAATCATTCTGCAAGAATCCAAGGCATTTAGGAAATCATTGGCGGTAGTTACGTATAATAATTATGCCAACTGACGCCCGTAGCAGAATCGAGATATAGTGTTCCGTTCCTCACTTTCCGCCGATATTGAGACATTGCATGTTGAGTAGAGAAACTCAATGCGGCGCTTTGCGTTTAATTTTTAAAATGCGAAATATTTGTAAATTATATTTAGACATAATTCTTTTAATTTTCCCCAATAACTCTTTCCTTCCTTCTTCAGACGGAATATATTCAAAATTTTCATCCTAAATTATTTAATTCGTATTTATATTCATTGCTATCGACCTGTCCGAAGGCTTCGTCCGATTGAATTATACTATTAAAATTTATTTTTTCCTTGTTCTAACGACATTATCACTTTTAATTCAATATTTATGCATTAAAAACTAAAATTTCAGCTAAATGAATCATAATTTTATTGATTTAAATTAAACAAACACTAAATGTTAAGCCCAGGTGGTCATAATATAATAGTGTAAACTGCATTTTAATCTAATAAACCGTTTCTGAGATTATCGCGTAGAAACGCAAAGGCAAAAAGACAAAAAAATCACTCTTTTCGGTCCTATTACATCCTATAAGATTTGTTAAATTATATCTTCTATGTATAGTCATTGATGGGTTACAGATTTATTATAAGTATAGATATAACGTACAAAATATTCTATAAACGAAAATCTACTAGTTGAGTCTTATATTATTGCTTTACATAAAGAATATCCACAATATTCCTTATGTACATAGTTTACTAGGACAGTCATGTCTACACAATTAGTTACGTACTATTCAGGCCTAGAAGTATATTTTAAACGAAAGTTCCTTTATTATCTTTCCACGAACAGAATGTTGCTTAGTTGAGTATAATGAGTCAAGCGATTAGAACCTAATGAGCATTTAACGGAATCATTAAACACCTTGTCAAGCCCATTCGTGAGAATCACGCAACTTCATTTCTTGAATTTCAGTGAATTTAAGAACTTTAATCATTATTCGAATAAAAAGAAAAAAAAAGTTACACCCCTTTTTTGTATTCCTTATATTAATTTTATAAAATTGAACAGTTTAATATAACTATTATAACGTATTGTAATATATTTTACCAAAAACAAAGATTTTTCATTAAAAAGAAGAATACTAGACTATATTATATAAGGCGTATCGTACGCGTAAGGTTATCAATAGAAATGGCTAGGAGCAATAGAAATGTAATAATGGAAAAAAAATCAAAAACTGGTGAGCTTGTGTTTCGGAGAGCGTTACGCACAACGCTTTTCACTTTCAGCCTCACACTGTATTCCGCACATGGCAAGGTAGGCAGAGAGCACTTGTGAACCTAGCGTTAAGACTCGTTCCGTTTCCCATCTCTCTTTCCGCCGAATTTGCTACACTGCGTGTTGAGTGGCGGAATTCAACGCCGCGCTTAAGTTTGGCGCATAAAGAAATGAAAATATTAAATATTTCACGTCGCAAATCTTCTTAATCTTCTATCTTAATTATTTCTATCTAACGAATCCGCAAGTAACAGTAAAAGTAGTTAATAAAATAGTAAATAATAAAAACGATCATAATCATAATATTACCTTCTACATTTTCTACCGATTATAACATTAGTGAAGAATTTCCTTTAAAAATAAGTTGTTTTTTTTTGTAAAATTTAACTTTCAGAGAATTCTCTATAATCAGCTTACGACGCTTATCAACAAGTATAATAGTATTGTAGAGGTATGTGCGGTGCCTGATTAACGGATAAGCCACTATCGATAGTGCCGCGGACACGTTGCCCTATTGAATTTTATATTGAAATAAATGCTTGTAAAACTCACATCAATCTTATTAACTATAGATCTAGTCTAGTTTCTTAGTATATTTAATTTAAAAAAAATTTTTTTTTTAGTAATAATAGGTGAAAGAATTAAAAAACAAAGACGTATAATAAGCTAAGTGACTAGATAAAACGGTTTGTTCAATGCTAATCAAAAATTTGATCAATGCAATGTAAAAACTTTTCATATTAAAAAAAAAATACCAAAAAGTATTTTTATAAAATATTATGTGTAAGCATACATTTATAAATTATACAACTCAGAGTAACAAGAAATGAATGTTGATAGCAATGTTTACTGCAATTTTGTAACTTTAATTGTTAAAAGCACACAATTTCTCACAGCGTTTTTGCCATAACACATGCATGTGCATAACATTTATGTACTACATTGCAACATTGATTATATTGTATATACATTTAAATATTTCAATATAAATAACTTTCATATAGAACTAATATCACCATAAACAGTTAAAATGGATAAAGTTGACAAACATGTATATTTTATACCTTCACACTGTATGTTGATTACAAAACACACTGTTGTATACAAAAGGATAGGCAAAAGTAACCTAAGTAAAGACACTCCATTTTCTATGTCGTGTTAATTTTTGAGACATTGCATTACTAGTGGTGGAATACAACACAATGCTTTGCCTTCTTTTCTAAGCCTGATAATGGAAATAATTTATTCTCCATATTGGAAATTTGATTCAAAACCATTATATTAACAATCTGATCTTGTCCCCCTGTACCATGCTCAAAGTATGTTATAAATTGCAAAATTACCAAACAAAAATTATCTTTTTTTACTTACACTCACCAAAGGCATGTGTTTCTGAACAGGTGGTTCAGGAGGTGGACCTCTTGCTTTAGCTTCACTAGGTTGCCGTCTTATCATCGGCCTGACTGGCGGAGGATCCCTGGGTGCTTCCCTCGGAGAAACTCTTGGTGACTCGCTAGGGCTCTCTCTGGCCGCTAACACTTTAGATATAGCTGCTGCAATATTCCCATCTGCCCTAGGCTGTCTGATTTTTTCAGGGGAAGTTTGTATAGGCAGTCTTGGTACATGTTGAGGTAATTGACCATTTGGAGTAGTACCTAGAATAATTTAAAATAATAAGTAAGATAAGCAAGTATTTTTTTATTCTAGATTAGCCATAATCCTATTTACAACCCTACTAATATTATAATTGTAAAAATTAGAGAGGCTGAATATTTATTCTACTTTATATATATACTTTACAGATTTAAACAAAAATTTTCAGTAATATAGCTTATAAATGCGATTAGCACTTAGGCTACAATTTTTGTAAAAAATTGTTAAATTTAGCTATAATATAACTAAGTTTAAACAAGAGATAATAGATTTCATTTGAAGTTGAGTTTGTGGTAATATTGTAAGATAGCTCTGATTGTATAAGTGATGAAGAAGGCAGTGCATCAAAAGTCAGCTCATGAAAGCTTAACACTATATCCTTTTATCCTGTCTTATATGTGTCCCACATATCATTGAGAAACTATTTCAACTAGAACTATTGAAATATAAAGTAAAAAAAATACAATAATTCATAAAAAATATTTGAATTGAGTTATAAATGATTATGATTAAAAAATCTTATTTTTACTAGTTATTATTAAATAGTTAACTTTTGAAATGTCTCAAAAGTAGGCAAATAAACTTATGTTTGTATATCAATAATAATACTTGAAAATCTTTAATATTATACATAAGATAAAATGTAATATAAAGATAAGTCATTATTTTATCATTATATCTATAATCATCCATATAATTTGTCATATTTTGTAAACTGCATTTTAATATTTTAAAGGTTTTAATAGCACAGATACACAATATATGAGTGTAAGCAATAGGATTGTAGGTTTGAATACCAGTCTAGAGAATGAATTATTAACATGTCCTTGATCTGGCAGTGTAAAATACAAAGCACAGTATTAAGTTTTGTTTCTTAATGTTATGTCTTAAAAACTAGACCAAAGAAATAGACTCTCTTGGCTCTAGGTCTCCTCTGCCTTTTCTATTCATGTGGGATAAGATGTAAAGATTAAAAATCACATATTTTACCGGCTAATTTTCCAGTAGGCCTTAACTTAGGCATGCCTCCAGCAAATAGGCCTCCCAACCCTGGCATTCCACCACCTCCGTTTGGCACAGGAGTAGCATTTTTCACACCATTTCCTACTGGAAAACCACTGTTTGGCACATTAGATACCTTTCCAGGTATATATGGTCCGCTTTTATCCACTGTTGTTGTCTTTTTTAATTGCTTTCCTTGTCTAATAGAGCTCAATAGAGCATTGCGATTGTCTGATGAACCGCCTTTCGAATTTCCAAAAACCGGCGGAGGTGGTGGACCAGGAGGTGGTGGAGGTCCAGGAGGAGGTGGTGGTCTCGGCGCCATGGTTGAACACTAAATGAAATTATTATCCACTAAACGCCATAAAAACTGAGACGATTAAACAATTTACTTGTGTACACTCGCTGTCCTCACAACACGAATGCACGGTGATACTGACGCGTGATAAAAACATTCAATCGTCGATACGTCATTCCACACAGACCCATGCTAATTTACATAAAATACTAAGAGCCTTGCCCTAAAATATTAATCATTATAGGAAATACGTAGGCACGACAAAATGTTTTTAACTGGTATCACCTCATTTTTTATAAGTACAAAAATGTTAAGGGACACCTTAAGTAATGGTGTATATTATCTTTCTTGTCTTTAAATAAATATTACGAGTTTTACGATCTTTCAAAATAAATCGGACTCGTAACAAGACGACTTTGAATGAGTAAAATTCATCGAATTCACAAATTGCAATATGGCCGAATACAGCTGTCAATGGTAATGTTGCCTTAGTAAATAAATAAAAATAATAGTAATTTGATAATTTAATATAACCTTCATGTTGTTTACTATAAAGAAAGTTAAAGTTCATTTATATAATAATATTTATAAGAAAAAAAGTATTAAAATAAATTAATACATGTGTAATTAATGAAAGATAAAATACAATTATTAAATTAATCAAAACTTAAAAAGGCCATTATTGAAAATATAAAATTAAATTTGTTACTAATGTAAAGTGCTCGCAGTTGCAGATACAGTATCATCAGCAAGCATAGAAGTATATTTCAAAAGATTAGAATCGTAGCTAGCCTCACTACCACCTTGCGCAAACAGAGCAGCCTTTAAAGCTGCTTCTCGTTCCGCTTCGATTCTCTCTTCATTCATTTTTATTTCCCTTTCAATATCTAATTCTTCTTTCTCTTGAGCTAATTTATTTTTAAATTCCATATTTTCCCTATATTTAACTAAGCGGGCTGATAAATATTTAATAGGGTCTGCAGGTTGATATAAAATAACATCTGCAATACATTCTCTTAAGGCTTTTCCCACTGTTAATTTTATGTATTTAAAATCCTCAGTGACGGGAACGTCACCTGGACAAGGTTCAAACATATCTAGGTGGCTCCGAATGCGTACTAGGTTACCTAAGCCGTCATTTTCATATTCACTAGCAGTATCATTCTCACGATAGACATGTTTTCCTTCATCGTTAATATAGTAGCGACCATAAGTATCATAATAATAAATGACACCATCTACTTCTTCCTTAGTTTTTAAAAGAACGCCAGAACTATCCATCATATACTCACTGGCAGTTTTATGAGCCTTATAAATTCTTTGACGTGTATTTGGGTCTAAAAAGTATCTACCACATTCGTCATAAAAATATACATGTCCTTCGTCGTCAGATAAAGGAACTAAGATATTGAGCTCATTTGGTTGATATAGAGTATCGTCATCAGGAATCTTGTAAATCTTACGACTATGTTCATCTACATAAAATGTGCCCAATTCATCGCTATATTCTTCTTTTATATCTGCTGCACTAAGTATAGAAATAATAGATTTATGGCTACGCTCGCCATAGAGAGCTATATCCCAAATGCAACAAAGTTCTGTTACTAAACGTTCACGTTCTTCATGTGGCAAAGCGTGGTTAAATATACGTAGACGATAAAAGTCTTCACATGTACACATCTCATCTACATCTAACTGCTCTAATTGTATTTCGGTTAATTCTTGTAATTTTTTCAACGTAGTTTTTAAGTTTTCGAGAGCCGTAAGTCTGTTTTCTAAAAAGTTTTTTTCCCGCCGCAACGCTGCCAAAGCTGCTGAAGTTGGTTCATTTTCGAATTTAGAAATATGATCTTCCAAGATATTTATTTTTTCTACTATTTTACTTATTTCCAAATTATGAATTGTCGTACATCTGATCATTGTGCCTAACTCTCTACCTTTTTCTTTTAAATTTTCCAACAATGCTAAAGCTGAAGGTGCTTTAGAAGTTTGTAAATCTTCAACTATTTGCTGCAATGTTTTAGTTAAATCACCAGTTAAAAGGGGAATGTTTAGGGTTATATATTTAGTTAAGTACATAGAAAGTTCGTCATAAATTTGATCAATCCAATCCAATAGTTCCTCTGTAGAATTTCTTAACTTTATTTTAAATACATCAGTACTATCATAGTTTCTGAAACATTTTAATTTTTCTAAGAGTACCTGAGTTACTTCTTTATGCATTTCCTCAACAATTTCTATATCAGAAATAAGATTAGCTTGATTTTCATTTGATAGAGACTTACCATGACTTGCCATATATTTCTGGTAATAATGGAATCTGTTTGATATAGCGTCTATAGTGAAACTTACAGCTTCAAAAACATCCTCTCTTGCAATGTCATTCATAGTTTTAGAGAATTGTTCCACCTCTTTTATTGCATGAAGCCAATTTAAATGAAAATCAACTATAACGTTCATTATTCCAATTTTAGATCCTTCTTCAAGAGCTGATCGCATTGAACACATTGTGTTAAAAATATTATCTGAATAATCATTTTGCGTCAGAAAGATTACAGGAGTTTCGTAAAATCGTTTAACCTCTTGCGTAATATCAAAAAGAAAACTAATAATGGCTTCTTTATCTATTATTATTTTCTCTGATTGCTTATCCATTTTCAATATTCTTTCACAAAATTGCAACTGATGTCTGCAAAACTAATGTTTTCATAAAAAAACAATACATTTATTTGTCATGTCATGTTTTTAAGCCCTTTAAAATAGGTATCATTTAAAAAGTCTGAATATTTTTCTTTAAAATAAAACCGACTTTCAGTAGTATTTTTATACTATATTGGTAGAAAAAAGATAAATTATAATTTTTGATAACGGTAACCCTGTACGCGTCTACGATTTGTTTCCGAAAAGGTCGTCGATGACTTTGCGATTATACAAAATTACAAAGAAAGTGTAGCTGTTGTTGTGTCATTTTAATATACACTTTTTAAATAGTTAACATATACAGTATGGCCGGTGCAATGTTATTCGAGAGGTCACGAGTTTCATCGTCAAACAGAGACGAAGACGTCCGCATGACCGACAAAATGGTTAGCACTGGAGAGCTCCCTGAAGATGACGAGGAAAATATCAGAGCAAAGGAGCAAGGAATATTAAACCTCGGCGAAAAGTACAAGAAAGAAGGCAAAGCTAAAGAGCTTGCTGAATTAATAAAAGCAACCAGACCATTCCTTAGTCTGATAAGTAAGGCTAAGGCTGCTAAACTTGTCCGATCTCTTGTTGACTTCTTCTTGGATTTGGAAGCTGGAATTGGTATAGAAGTGCAGCTATGCAAAGAATGTATAGAATGGGCCAAAGAAGAAAGACGCACGTTCTTAAGACAGTCCCTCGAGGCAAGACTCATCGCGCTCTATTTCGACACCGGTATGTACACAGAGGCCTTAGATTTAGCCACCGCATTGTTGAAAGAGTTAAAGAAGTTAGATGACAAAAATTTATTAGTGGAAGTACTGCTTTTAGAGAGTAAAACTTATCATGCACTTAGTAATTTACCGAAAGCCCGTGCGTCATTGACGTCAGCAAGAACCACAGCTAATGCTATCTACTGTCCCCCAAAAATGCAAGCAGCCCTCGATCTGCAGTCTGGTATACTTCATGCTGCAGATGAGAGAGATTTTAAAACAGCTTATTCTTACTTTTATGAGGCCTTTGAAGGTTATGATGGAGCAGATAGTCCTAAAGCTCTTACTGCACTTAAATATATGTTGTTGTCTAAAATAATGCTTAATCAAGCTGAGGAAGTGGGTACAGTGTGTAGTAGTAAAGCAGCTCTCAAATATGCTGGTAAAGAATTGGAAGCAATGAGAGCTGTTGCGACCGCCTCACACAAAAGATCCTTAGCCGATTTTCAGGCAGCATTAAAAACTTTTAAACCTGAGCTGGAAGAAGATGCAGTGGTCAGAGCTCACTTAGGAGCACTATATGACACCATGTTGGAACAAAACTTATGTCGTATTGTAGAGCCTTATATGCGTGTACAAGTAGACCATGTAGCTAAATGTATCCGTCTACCAGTTGTCCAAGTAGAGAAAAAACTATCACAAATGATTCTTGATAAGAAGCTCAATGGAATTCTAGACCAGGGTGAAGGTGTTTTGATTGTTTTTGATGAATCCCCTCTCGAGAAGACCTATGAGACAGTTCTAGAAACCATCCATCATATGAGCAAAGTTGTTGATACTCTCTATCAGAAAGCTAAGAAACTTTCATAGGCCCATGTAAATTTGTTATAGCATTAAAAATAAAATATATATCAGATAAACGTAAAGTTTCAGTTCAAATAATGTAAATTAATGCTATTTTTTATGCTAAATTTCATTAACATAATTTTCTAAAGCTAAACAAGTTGACACTACTATAGAATATTAACAGAGAAAATATATACAGTTTTCCGTTTATTGTATTGTATTATTAAATCTTAAAATGTTAATCAGTTAATATACTAATTTCATTTTATTGTTCTTTTTTAACTTAAGCTAGTGAAAAATTGTAATATTCTGTTTTTTTTTGAGAATAAAAGGTGTTCTCCAAATATTGTTTGTTTATTGTTTTCAACATTTTTACAATTTTATTGCACACTAAGGACACAAACATATATTAAAAGATATATTTTACATAAATATATCAGGAATCAAACATTCAACTTTTCCAAGAGAAAGGTTAATTTCATCACAAATTTTATATATTTTTATAAATAATATTGTTTACTATAGTATTTAACCCACTCTCATTTTGCAAGTCATTTTATTTTAGTTGTTGGCACACTTGTTGCATCCTATTTAAATGGTTGAATCATCAGTACACTGCACTTGAGACACTATGACCTTAATGTTAATTTTATTTATGAACATATTTTACATTTTCAGTATAATTTAATATAAGCAGTTTCACTTTTTGTCTGGTATAGTGGTTAAATAACACCGCACTGCCCAGAGCAGAGAAATCAAAATACTCAAACTCAGCTTCACACTGTATCCCGTACATGGCAGGGAAGGCAGAGTGAACATGGGAACCTAGTGTTAAGGCACTCCGTTCCCCACTTTCTGCCAAATTTGAGGCATTGTGTGTCGAGTGGCGGTACCGCGCGCGTTACGCCTCAAAACGAATCAAAATAATATAAAATTTATAAGTCACATTTACAGTCAAACGCTATCCCACTGAGCCATGACGGCGATATAAGTGGAATCAGCTAGTGATCTATATTTTTGAATATTTATGTTAGCATTATTAACCAAATAGATTGATGTCAATTGAAAAATTTTCTGGTAAATAAGAAACATTACTCAGTTAAATAGAATTTATTTCACAATCTCTATTACTGCATACAAACTTTTTATATTAGAAAAATATCAAAAAATATGTTTAATTTGATAGTACTATAGTAAAAGGCCACTTGAGCAATAAATATATATATATATATATATATATATATATATATATATATATATATATATATATATATATATATATATATATATATATATATATATATATATTGCTCAAGTGGCCTTTTACTATAATTTTTTATAAAAATTACATCAAAGTATAAAGACCGGTGTGCCATATTACTTCAGATTTAAGCAGATCATATAGAAAACAAAGTATTTTTTATTTATAATTATGCATATAGTATTTTAACATTTATTATTTTAGTTTTACTATTTTTTAAAGTGTATACATGTAAACGTTATTCTGTCTATTAAGATGTCCTCTCTCGTAAGGCACATTCTACCTCGGGTTTCAGAAGTCTTCGCGTGCTTTAGGCCTCGCAAGATTGGACTGACAGCAGTGTTTTGAATATTAATCTACTTTCTTTGTCAACATTTCTGGCCAAAACTCGACGATCCTACTATATGTTTAAACGTTATTCCGTCTGTTGAACTCTTCTGTGTCGTGAGGCACGTCCCATCTGGGGTTCCAGAAGCCTTCGGGCGTTTTAGGCCTCACGGGGTTGGAGCGACCGCGGTGCTTCGAGCATTCTTCTATTTTCTTAGCTAACATCTCTGGGTTATCTTTGTAGAGATCTGTCAGGAACTGTTGATTTACAGATTATTGTTAAAAAATAAAAAGAGTTTATAGAAATATTTTTTATATTAATATTAAAACGAGTTCAACAACTAGGTTCCCAAGTTCCCCCTGCTTACCCTGCCACGTTTGGTATACAGCGTGAAGCTGAGTGAGTGAGTGATTTTAAAACACATTCAGCTCGTAGGGGTAGGCAGAGGGAATTTGGAAATCTTGTGTTACCGCACACGTTCCCATTATGACACTTCCGTTCAAAACGTTCAAAGTCAACGCCGTGCTTTACCAGAGTGAAAAAAATATATATTTTTTTCTGATTGCCCTTCAACATTATAATATAATAACTTTTACCATAAAATTTTATTGTCGTTCAAAACAATTTTATTCAGGAAAATTAATTGAGACCTACACAATATTGTTTTTTTTTTTTATAAATTTCCTATAAATACACCAGACACATAGTTTATATGATTATCACATAATTTTGTACAGTCTCAGTTTCGTATATACAAAATACTGACAGTCACAAAAAACCTATAAAGATTTCTTTTCTAGCTATCATTATATATATGAAGTAAATGAGAAGTTCTGGGATCGATCACTGAGTTGAGTTACGTTAATATAGATTGCGTGGTGAACGAAGTGTCTTTATACTAGGTTCTCCCTGCTCACCCTGTTACGGAACCCTAAAAATATATAAAATAAATATTAATTAAAATTTGAATAGTAACATACAGGCATACAGTCGTCACAACACCAACCGGGCAGAGCTCTTTTCTCCGCCTTTTTCCGAACTGCCATTTCTTTATACTGCGGCTCTAAGTCAGGCCTACATCTGTAATAATATATTTTTTATTTAAATGAAAATGAATTGCTTCGCGATTCTAGAATAAAATGAGTAATATATATATATATATATATATATATATATATATATATATATATATATATATATATATATATATATATATATATATAATATATATATATATATATATATATATATATATATATATATATATATATATATATATATATATATATATATATATATATATATATATATAAAATAAACCTTTTATTATTGTCATTTGGTTTGTTGACACTTTGCTTCGGTAATATAGACATACTGGATTCCATTTCTTGTGAATTTACTATATTTAAATTTTCTGCTAGCGGACTTTTGTTTGTACTGAAAACAAAAACAAAATAAAAATGTATGAATATTTATTTATAGACTAATTTATTTAAAATTTAGGGAATGTATGTGAGTAGATATGAACAGACATGACACTGCCATTCATTTAATTTTATTTAATATTTAAATAAAATAACTTTATTGCTTGTTCCGGTGATGATACAAGTGTGGTGTTAAGTTTTACAACTCAACGGCGGAAAGTGAGTATATAGAATAGAAGTATAGAAACTATAGAAGTGTCTCGATGGGAACAGATTTAGCAATAGGTTCCCATGTTACCTCTGTCTACCCTGGAAAGCAGCGTGAAACTAAAAAGCACAGTAGTTCCTGAGATTTACTTATTCAACCAACAAAAAAAAAAATAGTATTAAAGTATAGATTAAGGAATTATTCATTATTGACAAAAATAAATTAATAATTATTACCTGCAATTTATTATATTTTTATTTGTGTTTTTGTTGATTTGTTGTAAAAGTGACATACTCTCATCAGGAAAATGTGTTTCATCATTTGATTTATTTTGTTTGTTTGATTTGTTAAATCTATAAACATATGAAATATATAATCAGTATATAGTTGTATGATATTTTTTACATTAATTATAATTTAATGTATACATATATATACGCGGGGGGAGGTCCAAAAGTTCGTGTAATAGAGAGGATGGAGTGGGGTAGGGGCGTTCTCTTAGTGTCATACGAATCGGAGACTCATCATTAGTATAAATACCGAGTTTCAACCCGATTGCGTCCTCTCACCGATCTCATTCCTGGCATTATAGATGTTGCTAGGCAAGCCGCGTCCAAATTCACGACCCACATACAACATACACGCAAAGCTGCTTAAAAGAGATCCCATCTGCTCAAGGGGAAATTTGAGATTCCAGAAAAGCTCAGGGAGCTAATAAGACGCAAAAACGCAGCCACTAGAGCTCACGATGCGTGCCCGAATGCTGCAAACCGAAAAAATCTAAATAATCTTAGGAAAAGAGTCGAATCCCAATTTGAACAGCTCAGAAGCGAGTGTTGGGAAAGTCGACAAGGGCTCACGCCATCGTCCGAAGCTTTCTGGGCGCTGTCGAGAACCTTTCGATCCGACACCGTGGCGACTATGATTCCTCTAACTAAACCCGACAACAGAATCCCGGCCGATGACACTGATGAAGCGGAATGCCTCGCGGACAGTTAAGAGTTGCAATGCTCACCGAGCGGTCTGCCATGTGACCCGGATCACTTGTCGGAAGTAGAGTCCGAGGTTGCAGAGTAGGCTTTAACGCCCACGACCGGCGAACAGTTCGCCCTACCGACGTGGACGAAGTTAAGTCCATTTTGAAGGACCTTAGTCCCAAAAAGGGCCCGGGCCTGACAAAGTATCGAACAAGGCCTTTAAAAATCTCCCGATTCAATTCATCTCTTTGTTGGTCCACATATTTAACGCGCTCCTAGTAGTCTGTTCCTTCCCTATCAAGTGGAAGGAAGCAATAGTCACAGGTATCCGTATCCGCAAGCCCAAAAAAACCGCCAACCTTCCCTCTAGATACATTCCCATCAGCGTTATTAGCTGTCTAGGGAAAGTATACTAGAGGATAATCTTGATTAAATAAATAAATGATATTTTAAAGAAATAGTCGAGATGAAGCAACTGCTCGCTGATTAACGAACAGTTCGGCTTTAGATCTCATTCGTCCATACACCAAGTTCTCCGGTTATCGGAATACATTATAGCGTTCATAGGTCTACCCGCAGTGATACGGCCGCTATATTTCTAGGTATCGCCAAATCCTTCGACAAGGTTTCGCACACAGTCACCTCTTCAAGCTCCGTCGTATGGCCCTGCCTCCTCTCGTGCACATCATACGTGAATATCTGTCGAATCGTTCTTTTAGATATAGGATAGAAGGTTTTAATGTTATGTAACCTTATCATCCGCTCGCTCCGTCCGCGCCTGAGTCCCTCAAGGCTTCACGTTATTTCCCATCCTATACGCGCTCTACACCAGCGACATTGTTTTCTTACAAAATAAACCGATCCCCTGGAAGCCCAAGGTCAGGTCGCACATCACGTATGTAAAAAACAAAGTAACATCCGTCATGAAGAGGCTGTACCCACTGATTTGCAAGTGGAGTAAAATGTCGCATCGGAACAAGTTGCCTATCATGTCCCATGCTTGTGTTGCGCTCGCGGACTCCAAGATATACCTCCTCCAGAGAGCACACTCAAGGAATTCTGCAATGGCTTACCTAACGTTACTTTTACTTTTTTCCTTCGCAGGTCGCATTCCTTAGTCTCAAGACATATTCGCCGTCGCCGTAAGAGGCTACAAGGCCAGTCCTTTCTCATTGCACGTCTCATTTGAATAAATCATTTATGGGAAACAGTGCCCTAATAAATCAATGATTTACAAGTGGCATGGTCTTTATAAACATGGTCGAGAGTCAATTGACGACGGCCCCGCTCAGGAAGGCCAGTTGAGGCCACCACATCGGATATCGTCGAAAAAGTGCAGGAAATTTTACTAGAGGGTGCCCGTTTGAAGAAAAAACAATTATCTGCATTAGTTGGGAGTATCAAATATCACCATTTTGCGAATCCTACACGATCACCTGGGTATGAGAAAAGTCAGTGTAAGATGGGTACCGAGTCTTAGAAATAGCAGCGCGTCGATGCGTCGAAGTATTTTTTAGAGTTGTGTGGAGATAACCGGCACAGATTTTGGACCGACTTGTTACGAGAGATGAAACATGGGTTCATCTCTTGGAGCCTGAGTTCAAACAAGAGGCCATGCAATGGCATAAAAAGGGGACACTACCACCAAAGAAATTTTAATTTTACAGCCCGATTGTGCACATGTGCCGCTGTAGGCACTACTTTTTACTATATATGTATATTTTAATTTATTTCTGTTGTTATAAATAAAAATATATGTATTTTTCTTTCCTAAGTGTGGAATAAAACTTTCAAGTAATTTTTAAATTAAAGAAATAACGACACCAAAAAACAGGTATCCTTTAGGTATCCCTATTTTTTATTATCTTATTAAAAATAATAAAAAAAATATATTGTCCACAGATAAAATAAAACTATGAAACTAATTTAAAAAAACAAAACCAACTTACCTTTGCGGATACTTTTGTAGAATATTAATAGAATCTTCCATTTGTTTTATGTCAATATCAATCATTGCCGGTTCGTTTTCTTCGTTGCTGGTGTCTCTTTCTAATTTAAGTTTCACTGCTGAAGGTATTTTAAACTTGTTAGGACTGTCTTTTGTGAAGGAGTTACTGCTGAAAAAATTAAACAATATCGGTTTTTTTTTCTGCCAGAGGAAATTTAAGCCATGTGTTAGCCTGTCGTGGCGCAGCGGCACAAGGGTGTGACTGTAACCGACAGGTTGTGTGTGGGTTCGATTCGCACTCGAAAAAGTGAAATATTTAATGTTTTCATCTCTTCGCTCTGATTACAAGGCAAAACGCGGCGTTGAGTTCCGCCACTCAATATGCAATGCCTCAAATTCGGCGAAAAGTGGGGAACGGAGTGCCGTAACACTAGGTTCCCAAGTTCCCTCTGCCTATCCTGCCATGTGCGGAATACAGCGTGAACCTGAGTAAAATTATAATTTTATCGTGGATGTGTTTAGTGGCCGGACTCAACGCCGCGCTTGGCCTTGTTACTAAAGGGAAAAAAAATCTCAACTTCACACCAGCGGTTTCTGATATAAACACGTTCAACCAAACAAACCCTTAAATTTTATAATAATACTATTATTTTCTTATTGTATTTTTCCTTTTTTTTTACTTTTATAAATGTAAGTTACTTCATTTCTTCTTCTTCAACTTCACGCTGTATCCCGCATGAGTCAGGGTAGCCAGAGGGAACCCGGGAACCTAGTGTTAAGACACTCCGTTCTACTTCCGTTCCCTACTTTCCCGTCCTACTTTCCCCCGAATTTGAGGCATTGCGCTTTACCTTAATACAACTGGTCTTATAAGTATATAAAAATAAGTATACATAGAATAAATATATATATTTTTAAAATCACTTACATAGTCTGGAACACAGGACCACTCGTAGGCGATGGTTGTATTGTATCATCTGTATCTAATATTTCATTCTTTATGTCTTGCTGAAAATTATAAATATCATGTCGGTTTTAAATATTTGGTGTCTACAAACATGACTCAGTTTCACGCTGTGTCCCGCACATGGCAGGGTAGGCAGAGGGAACTTGGGAACCTAGTGTTAAGACAGTCCGTTCCACTTCCGTTCCCCACTTTCATGTTTATAAACATGACAAGAACATTATAAGCCCTACATTAAACAATCACATTAATGAAATTGTTTTAGTAATAAATATATTAACAGACAAAGCCAGTAACAAAATTAAACATTTATATACTATCTTTTCTTTTTTTCCTTCTTTAATTTAAACCTTTGGTATTTCATTAGGTGTTGTTCGTAAAAAAAATGTACTTAATAGAAAAATACTTCCTCACTCACTGAGCTTCACACTGTATCCCAAATATAGTAGGGTAGGCAGAGGGAACTTAGGAACCTAGTGTAAAAACACTCTGTTGCGTTTCCCACTTTCAGAAGAATTTGAGGCATTCCGTGTTGATCGACGGAACTCAACGACGAGAAAAATGACATATTAATCTAGACAGTTAAATCCCGCGCAATAAGCGATATATATAGGTTAATTAACTACTTTACCTTCCAGTTACAGTCCTATAAGATTTGGTTTAAATAATTTGGAGATAAGCCCCGACAGAAATCAAGCCAGCGAAACAAAAAAATAATTAAATAATATATATACGTTTTAGTATAGTGAATATATTTTTTAATTTTATAAATAGTAGGCATATAAAGTGAAACATTATTTTAAAATATTGATATAGATACCCGTAATTCATTTTCTAAAACATTTCTCCCCAACATTTCCGGGGAGCATGTCAGATCAACCACACTGGATGTTTTCACTTTAACCAAGTTCAATCTTGCTTGTTTCAATCTGCTCGGCGGTTTGTTTCTGGTTGGAGTTGGAAACGATAACTTTATATTTTTCTTTTCTGGTGTTGGCCTAAAAAAGAATATTTTTTTTTATATGCTGCATTCCTAATGTAGTAGGGTAGAGTAAGCAGAGGGAACTTGGGAATCTATTATTAATACACTAACTACATTAATAACATAAAAAGATATTTTAAATATGCTGCAAGCAAAATATGCAATGCAATAAGGCCCAGACATCTTAGAAACAGTGTAATTTTGTACAATTATCCATTTGAATGATCCAATCATACTGTGATAATAATGTATCAGACATTTATCATAGTTTACAATTTTTAAAATTAATTTGAAGGAGGTACAAGTCTGCTTACTAATTGGATGGAAAAAACATATGCAATTGATCTGAGAAGAAGGAATGAATTAATTTCATAAATTTGTTACTTTTGATTTCAGTTTTAGTAGCAAATGGAATTGTGTTCCGTTTCAATATATCTGAAACTTAAGTGGGAAGTCAAAAAGGGTATGTACTAAGCTTCAAGCTGTATCCCGCACATGGCAGGGTAGGAAGATGGAACTTGGGAACCTCACTAGGTATAACACTTTAAAACACTCTGTTTCACTTCCTTTCCCCACTTTCCGCCGAATTTGAGGCATTGTGTGTTGAGCGGCGGAACTCAACGACGCGTTTTGCCTTGTACCAGAGTAAAGAAATGAAAAACATTAAATATTTAAATTAAAAATATTAAATATTTCATTTCCTCGAGTGGGGATTGAACCCACAACCTGTCAGTTACTGTCACACGCTTGTACTGCTGCACCACAACAGGCCTCAAATAAAAAAGGATAGGTATTAATATAAATTATCTTTGCATATATTTTTATTAAAAATACACATTTTTGCTTACACTGTATGTATAAATATTCTGTACAGGATTTAATTAAAAATGTATGTAAGCCATAACTATATAACTTACCATGACTCAGGACATTTCTTCTTATCTTTCAAACTCAAACAATGAACATTATTTTTCTTTTTGGTAAATATTATTGGACTCCTTCTGCTTAATGGAGTTGTATCAATTTCTAATACAGATTCATCTTTATTCTCTATATTAACTTTATTTGTACTACTTAAATTTACTTGTGGATCCAATATTTCCTTTTTTGTACTGTTCTTTGTAGGTGATGGTATATTTAAAATGTTATAGATTGTGTCTAAAATTTTAAAGTCCTGTGTTTCATTTAACTTATTAAGAGCTGAAACTGAAATAAGCACATATTTGTTTTATGAAATTTATGAATTTATGTAACGATAATGATGTACTAAATATATGTAAATGAGTCATAAGTATATCATGTTATTTTGCTTAAGACTTACCAATAGATTTAAATAAATGTTCCTTATTAATTACCTCCTTTTTTAAATTTTCACAATTATTACAAATTTTCCTGTAACATACATTTATTAAGTAATGTATTATTTTCTGTAATAAGTAAATTATAATATAAAAGAAAAATGAATAAAATATAAAAAAATCACCCATTTTGTTCTTTCTGTAATAGGATAGTTCTATAATTTTGATTTTCTATATGTAACTCTTCAAAATCACTAATTAGGTCTGAAAAATGAAATAAAATGTATTGTTTACATAATTAACAATAACAAAAAATAACAAATAAGAAAAAAAAATCAAACCTTTAAAATTAGATATAGTTTGTTGAAGTGTAGATTCCACTGCAACTATTTTGGTTATGGGGAATGTTTTCCTATCTTTAACAGGTAAACAAATAGTTTCATTAATAAGGCTCATCTTAGATTATTTCGTATATTTTTATGCTTAGTTCATAACTTTTAAAAATTTTCTTAATTTGTAACATTAATGACTAATTTGATTTCGGTTTTTAGTTTTTTTTTGTCATTTGTTTATTATTAGAGTAAAAGTAATGCTTTTAGCGCGCCAATACAACACTGAAGAAGAGCAACTCCTTTCAAATTCAATGGATTAATCGAGCTGTTTTAAGCAATTGTCAATGTCAATGTCATTGTCATTTAAATGTTGACTTTTTTCTAAAACCACAATTTACATTTGTGGTGTCTAATATGAGCAACAATACTTCGATTAGGATATTATTTATTTTAATTTATTATATTACTATTGAATTAATATTTTTCATTATATTACGAAACAATAAAAGAATATACTCTTTCCTCCGAATTCCTCTTTATACAGGAATCCTCTTTCACATTAATATCTTCTCATAAAAATATCTAGTTTTGTTTCATCAATTTCATATTCTTAATTTCTTTCCTTATTCTCCTAAATTTTGTATTTATGGACACATATATGATTTTTTTACCTTTTAACATTATATTTTATTATTTGTCTTTATGAGTATTTATGTCTATGTCTATAAACTCAGCATTGCCGCGAGTCGTGATTTTTGATTTGACATCTTAATGTTCTTTGACAACCAGGCAAAGAGCAAAATATATATGCCAAGAAATATTTTTCCTATAAATTTCCCCTATAAATATTTATTATTTGATAGCATTACACTTTTCACTAATTACTTTTTTATCTGGTAAGTAGTATTTGTTACAATTTTAAACAAACTTAATGTTAAAATTAGATCTAAAATAATAAACCCTCTCTATGGCCTTTGCCTGATAGTTATAAAGAAAAAGTATTTACCCTATGTCTTTTTAAGAACTATTAACGAAAAGTTTTATTTAATAAATAAATTAAGAATTCTTAAAAATATGTTAATATAAATTTAAGTTTATTTTAATTTCGCAAAGATTTTTTTATTATGTACTTTTATTGTGAGATGTATAACGTAAAGCATTTGCCTTTTCATATGGCTCTAAAAGAAAATATTAGATTTTAATTTATACTTAATAATACATATTTTCATGTGCTGGGAATGTAAACCAAATTAATTTATTAAATGTTATGAATATTTGTAATAATTGATATTTATTATGAATGAAACACTTATTATCTTACAGCTTATAAGAGGTCGTAAATATGGAAACCGACGACGATACATTTATTGTAATTGTTGGAGATGAAGATGAGGATTCATCGTTTCTCGCGCCAATTCAAATAAAACAAGAAATAAGTGATGAAGAGGATTTGAAGCCTATTGTGAAGGAATTACTTAAGGATTCCGTTTGTGAAGAAATTGAAGAATTCAATTTATCTATTATAAAAGATGAGCCTTTCGATTATTATGAAAGATGTGAAAATGAGAAAAAATACAGTTACTTAGCTACAGACAAATCCGAAGGTGATGGTGATGAAGAGTATGTTCCTGATTTTCTAGAAGAATCAATTGATAACATTAGTTACAGTAGTTCAGATGAAAATAGAAATATTATAAAAAGAAGAAAAGATAAACATAGAACTAAAATGCTCAAGCCATCTGAAAGAAAATCTTATGTTAAAGAATTGAGGAGGCTGTTCCCAGAATTGAGGGAGGATAAAAAGTTGCTAATAAGTTGTTTGGTGGAAATTATGAAGACTAGACAACCCCCACCTCCTCCACAGGACTATTATGTTATGAATGGAATTATGCTTGAGTATGAAAATTTTTATTACAACTTTATTAATTTAATTTGGAAAATATAATAATTAATAATAATGTATTTATTAGCTTTTTTCTGTCATGTCTTCATCCATCCATTTACCACTTTCCGCCCAATGTTAGTGATATTATTCATGCTGTATCTTTTTGTTGTTTGTTGGAATTAAATTAATTTATTACCCTGAGTAGGTATCAAACCTACAACTGTTGCATTTTCAACCTGAAGCTATGCTGTTGCACTACAACCGTTACATTTTCTTTTCAAGATTTGGATTTGTTTACAGATGTGTATATTGTGGGTGGCAGTCTAAGTCAATACCAGCAGCTGGTCGCCATTTTCAAGAAAAGCATGGGGAGAGATATCTGTTTTGTTATGCTTGTGGAGTAAACTTTAGAAGGTTTTAAATTCATTAAATCAATTTATATCAATTTGTTTTGAAATAGTGGCACAAGTGGTGAGACATTGTCTAAATGTTTTCATTTTGTTTTTCTGGAAACAAGACAAAGCAAGTTATCAAGTAGACCACAACATCCAATGCCTTAAGAATAGAAAGAAAATAAATGAATATTTATAGAAAATAGTCTTTATTTTGTAAAATATATATTTTCTTGTTATTTCAATATCAATTGTGTTACCTTTTTTACATTTTATAAAAATATCATATTTATACATTATTTCAGTACAACTAACCTGTATAAACATGAGAAACGTTGTTCTGCACCTGACATTAAAACAGTATTGAAGGCTCGCGCACTCTCACTCGGGAAGAAGGGTCGATCTAGACCTTTCCTACCAAAAATAGTTGAAGAAGCACCCAAAAGGTATATTTTAAATTTTGATTAATTTATATATATATATATATATATATATATATATATATATATATATATATATATATATATATATATATATATATATATATATATATATATATATATATATATATATATATATATATATATATATATATATATATATATATATATATATATATATATATGTAAAAAAAAAATTCAACACAAAAATTTTTATTCATCAAGTTTTGCTGGAGTGAACAAATCACTATTAATTGAATAGAGTATAGATAAAAAAATATTTTATGCACATTTTTTTCTAATTTCGTACTGCGTACATACATTCTAAATTTGGAAAATAAAATAAATATATCCAAGAGTAAGCCAGCGACCTTAAATACAAAAAGTTTTGAATTTGATCTCCCACTTAAGAAAATGTAATATTTATTATTTTGATTAACTTCACTCTGGTGACAAGTCATAGGCACTTCACTTAACACATAACGTCTCAGAACGGAAAGGAATGAGTGTCTTAACACGTAGGTTCCCAAGTTCCCTGTGCCTCCCCCAGGTTCCAGTGCTCGTCGTGCTCGGCGTCGTTCAGCAGCAAGTACACGCTGCGCGCGCACGCGCACCTGCACCGCGGCGAGCGCCCGCACCGCTGCGCGCACTGCGCCGCCGCCTACACCTCGCACACGGCGCTGGCGGTAAGGCTTTTCTGTCTCTTTCTCTTATATTTGTTGTGTCATTTTATATTTGTTGAATTAGTACTAACGTTCAGATGCTTATGGTTAATAAGATTTTTTTAGTTATAATGAGATTTTTTTATTTTCGTGAGTTCGTTAAAATTTAAAATAAAAAAAGAAATGACCGGAAAAATTAATGGACTTTTATTTTTTTGGAAACCTGACGTCTCGAATTAAGCAGTAGACCACGAATTTTTTCATTAATAATTTGTTTCATTATAATTTTATAAGTTAAAATATCCATGTATTGTCTTATTCCCAAGACACACAGACAACCAATCAATCAGTCAACGTATAATATAAATAATAAAGATTTTTTATTAATAAACTAATGTTTTGTGTGAATATTTAAGAGACACAAAAAGAAGCACAGCGATGAGCAGTACATCTGCGACCACTGTCAACGCAGCTTTAAACTGAAGCCCGCGCTCGTCACGCACATGGACACGCATAGAGGTGACATGTTTTTGGTTTATTTCTTATTATTTATATAACACTTTTCTTTTTATATATGCATTTTTATTGGCGGAGAGTTACGAAATAAAAATAGAGGGTTATTGGTTCGATTCCCACACGGGGCAATAAATTGTTTTATATTTTCGTTTCGTAGCTCTTGTATATGTGTATACAAAACGCGGCGTTGAGTTTCGCCTATAAAAATGCAATTAATTGCTCGAATAAAATGCGGAAAGTGTTGTGTTACAATGTGTTTGTTTTTTGTTGTAGTATCTCTTTTTTTTAATAAATTCTATTATACATATATAAGAGTGTGAAACATTTAAAAAAATGATAAAATTATACAATTTAAATAAAATAAATTCTGAAAATACTTTTGGAAAACGTATAAAAATTTGGACGTATCGGGATGTGAACCTGCGCCTCTTGCACTCCTCCTCCGCTATATTTAATTTTTTATACATTTACTAAATACATAACTATTTTTCTTAACTAAGTGTGGATTAAAACTAAAAACTAGTAAACAATAAAACTAACTTTAACACCTATATTTTAATATCTTGAGGCCTGTCGTAGCGCAAAGGCACAAACGTGTGACTGTGAACGAAGGTTGTGGGTTCGATCCCCAATCAATCTTGAGGAAAATAAATAATATTTTCAAACTAAACATTTAATATTTTCATTTCTTCGCTCTGGTAACAAGGCAAAGCGCGGCGTTGAGCTCCACCACTCAATCAATGCTTCAAATTCGGCGGAAAATGGGGAACGGGAGAGGATCGAAGTGTCTCAACATTAGGTTCCAAGGTTCCCACTGCCTACCCTGCCATGTGCGGGATACAGCGTGAAGCTGAGCTGATCTTTATATCGATTGTGTATATATTAATTAATTTTCTGATTCCTTGTTCAGCTGTGAAGAGGTTTGGCTGTGATCAATGTCCGAAGCGCTATTCTCAGAAGGCGGCGCTGCTCCTCCACGTGAACAGAGTGCACAAGAACTTGCCGCCGCCGTGCGCCTGCCAGATATGTCCTAAGAGGTGGCTCATTACACCACATACATATATTTGAGGTGTGTCGTGGTGCAGGGGAGCAAGTACACTGTAGACGCGATTTGTTGTGGGTTCGATCCCCACGCAAAGAAATTAAATATTTAATATTTTTTGTTCTGGTTACAAGGTAAAGTGCGGCGTTGAGTGTAGTGTCCACCAGTGTATTAAGGGGAACAGAGTGTCTGTCTGTCTTGTGCGGGATACGGTGTGATTTTTTAAAAAAGCACAAGCCTGTGACGCAGCGGCACAAGAGTGTGACTGTAACCGACAGGTTCTGGGTTCGATCCCCAGTAGAGGAAATTAAATATTTAATGTTTCATTTCTTCGCTCTGGTAATAAGGCAAAGCGCGGCGTTGAGTTCCGCTACTCAACACGCAATGCCTCAAATTCGGCGGAAAGTGGAGAACGGAAGTGGAACGGAGTATCTTTACACTAGGTTCCCGGGTACCCTCTGCCTACCCTGCCTTGTGCGGGATACAGTGTGAGGCTAAAAAAATAAACAATATATATTAAACATTGATTTGCAGGTATCGACGGATGTCGCTGCTAAAGGACCACATGAATAAAGCACACGGAATGATAATTATGACGCGAAAGGTATTTATTATAGAAATTTGAAAATTAGTTTTTTTTTTTAACCTTACTTTTTTATCGCATAAATATACATATATTTGGAATGACGGTCATGAAAGGAAAGTAAAATAGAAATCTAACACGAGTTGTTAATAAATGTAATAGTGTAGTGAAATATGATTTTTTAAACTTTTGTCCGTTTGTCTGCGCGAAAATCTCAGAAACGGATATTTAGATTTAAATAAAGTTTTCACTACGATATTTTGACATCTTCACTTAACATTTATTTAAATCAAAAAGTAAAAAATAAAAATGTTACGCCAATTTAAAATATACAGAATATTTCCACAAAATTGTTACAAAATTTTTATTCAGTTAATCGTTATTATATTAGTAATATATATTTTTTAACATAAATATATATTAACGATAACTCGTTTGATATGTCGAATACTTGACTTTGTACTTGAGTTAAATCTGTGACCACAGACTACTGCAAAGTGTTCTTAAGGTACATAAATGTGTTTTCATCTTTTACAAAAAATATAGGTTACAATTTATGTGGTTTTCAATCGAAATCGCGTAAATTAAAGCAATTTTGTATTAGCTGAATTGTGCCAGATGCACATTTTCGACTCGCACCTCCACACTACACACGACTCTCAATTTGCTTTGTAGCCTTCTGACGTTTACGAGAGTGTGGTTGATTCTCACCTCCTCGTGCTTTCTGAGACTCGCGTTTAAACACCGATACAAATACAGACACTTCTCTGTATTTTCTCAACCCGAATGTCAGACATTTCGTGTTGTATGACGGAGCTCAACAACGCGCTTAGTCTTAACAAAAAATGGAAGCAATTGATTCTTCCTGGGTGGTGATTGTATTAATAATGAATACAGCTTCTTGCAATTTATATGTGTATAGTAATTTTAATTTTAGGTTTTTTTATTTCGTTTAATTTTTGTTGTTTACCAAATTTTATGTCAGATATTTTTATTACGATTCTAAATGACTAGCGACTAGCGACCCGCCAACTGCTTTCTTGTTCTAATAACATTATCAACTATAAAACAATTTCTATATATTGAACACTAGAATTTCAACTAAATTGATATTTTAAATTGATGTAACTTTTTTTGACTAATATTAAAGGATGGTTGCGAATATTTAATAGTGACAGCTTTTAAATGTGATCAGCAGTTTATGAGATAAGCGCATACAAACGCACAGCAAAATATTAAAAAAATACCAATAATTTGGGCCCTATTATGTTAATAAACGTCCGCTATAGTTTTGTTTTTAAATATATTTTCTATATGCAGGCAGTGTTTAATTACAGATTATACATACAGATTATAAGTATAAATAAAAAATATGTAAAGCCTGTTATTTAATATATTTTTGAGGCTTGCCGTAGCGCAGCGGCACAAGCGTGTGACTGTAACCGACAGGTTCTGGGTTCTATCCCCAGTCGAGGAAATGAAATATTTAATATTTTCAATTTAAATATTTAATGTTTTCACTTTTTCGCTCTGGTACAAGGCTAAACACGGCGTCGAGTTCCGCCATTCAACACACAATGGCTCAAATTTGGCGGAAAGTGGGGAACGGAAGTGGAACGGAGTGTCTTAACACTAGGTTCCCAAGGTGAAGCTGAGTATTTTTAAAGGAGGTATTATTAAAATTACAGATGTTCTTCAAGAAGCTACCAACTATGTCGGACACACAGGTGAAACAAGCTAAAGTGATATTCAAGAGTGAAGTGGAGGACCCTCACTATGATATATCCAAATTTCACGTATAATTTTGTGTAATTTTCAAATGTGCCTTGTGATTTTGTAAACATTTAAAATGTTGAAGTAGTTTTTTTTTTTATTTTTTTTTTTTTTTTTTCTTTTATTTTGATTTCTATAGTATATCTTATACTAAGTGAATGTGCCTGTCGTGGCGCAGCGGCACATGCATGTGACTGTAAACGGCGGGTTGTGTGTTTGATCTCCACTAGAAATTAAATATTTAATATTTTTATTTCATTGCTCTGGTAACAAGACCAGGCGCGGCGTTCAGTTCCACCACTCGTCACACAATACTTCAAAAAATCGGCAGAAAGTGGGGGTCGAAACGGAGTGTCTTAACACTAGGTTCCCAAGTTCTCCCTGCCTACCCTGCCACGTGCAAGATACAGCGTGAAGCTAAGTACTAATGAGAGATATGAAAAAACGTGTATATTTATGTAATTCTTGGTAATTTTTTTATTAATTAAATTATTTTTTATTCTTTCTTTGATTAAAGTCAAACTATTTAAAATGAATTTTGTTTATTAGCAATGTATTACTTGGAAGTTTAGAATAATTTTAAAGTGATATACATACAATATGTATGTGAAATATTGCATACTATGTATGTAGGTATGTATGCAGTATGCATGTATGTATGTAGGTATGTATATATGTATGGATGCGTTGATTGTATAAGACTTGAATTCGCTACTATTACTTCTTGTAATAAATATGAATTTTGTTTTGTTTGTTTTTAAATAAGTAAAAATATATGAAAGATATTTACTAAGAAGTTATTTTTTATTTTATACCATAAAGGAATCTCTTATGCGAGTAAATCAGTCAAATTTGGCCATAATTCTCTCTTTTTATGGAATGTTACTCGCTGATATAAATTTAATATTTTTTTACTTCGAAAAAGAACCGTAAGATCTATTTATAATCTTAAAGATCGAGATTCTCTGCGAGATGTTTTTAAGTGTACAAGTATTCTTATGGTTGCTTCTCAATATATATTTAACAATATCTTGTGTCCGTCAACATATTCAGTGCTATAGCAAAAACAGTGACAGACACACGATAGGGACGAGAAACAAGGACTAACTTGTGACCCCTTAAGAAGTAAATAAATCGTTTATGGGTCTGAGTATACGTATGTATATATACCGGAGAAATTTAAAGTAAATGTTAAAGTAATATTAACTAAGAAAGCTAACTACTCTGTTCAAGAATATTTGAACGATACAAATGTATTTAATTAAAGTCATTTGAATTTCATGCAGCATAGTCACCATTGTATTAAACAATGAAATTGTAACCTCATGTAATGTTAAAAATAGCAACTGTTGAGTTTCTTGCCGGCTCTTCTCAGCAGAACTGCATTCCGAGCCAGGTTCAAAAATGTTCGCAAAAGTCTATTTGAATTGAATGAATATTTTGAATTTGATTAATTCTGCAAGCAAAGGCGGAGAGAATCTAGTGTAAAGACATATCTCGTTCTCTTTCTTTCTAGCCGAATGTGAGACATTGTGTGTTATGTGTATACAAATACAAAAATACAAACTCGTACAAAAATAATTCAGTTTTGACGACAAATTCTACAAATTATCAAGAGGACCAGTGTTGGCAACACCTTCATTTTATGGCCTTGAACAGATATTCCTGCGCTGTAATAACTGGCGCGGATATTTTGAAATGAAAAACTCACTTCAATACACAGGTAGCATAATTCTAAATGTATTATGTATGTATTAGAAATCGCTCGTCGTGGCGCAGCGGCACAAATGTGTGACTGCAACCGACTGGTTGTGGGTTCGATCCCCACTCGAGGAAGTGAAATATTTAATATTTTCTATTTAAATATTTAATGTTTTCATTTCTTCGCTCTGGTACAAGGCAAAAACGCGGCGTTGAGACCCGTCACTCAACTCGCAAGGTCCCAAATTTCCCGGAAAGTGGGGAACTTAAGTGGAACGGAGTGTCTTAACACCAGGTTCCCAAGTTCCCTCTGCCTGCCCTGCCATGTGCGGGATACAGCGTGAAGCTGAGAGAGAGAGAGAGAGTAGAAATTGCTTTGGAAAAGCTTACTAGGCTTGTGTCATTTATGTAATAATACTTGTTTTTTTAACGGTTTCTCATATTTTACTTTTACAATGACGGTTGCGATTATATATTATTTCAATTTAGTAATATATAATTTATTAATAATTCATTCAAAAATCCTGTTGTTAAGCAAGTAATGTATTTATTTACGATTAAACAATAATATTAAAATTTATCATCAATTGCATATAAAATTGTTTGTCCTTTGAAAATCCATATCCTCATAATTATTAAGTCTCATTGCAAATGATAGTTGAGCTATGATATTTATTTAAAACATTAACATTTTTTTTTATTCACTTCTCAATTACTGGTCCAATCACTCCCAAATGGTACAGTTAATATCTTTTTAGTTTCACACTATCCGGCACGTAGCAAGGAAGGCAAAGAGAACTTAGGACCCAAGCGTTAAGCTGTGTTTTCATTTGAACCCTTCTGTTTCAATTGAATCTACAACAGCCGCGTTTACAGTGCGAATGTACTGCGCGTGCTACTTCCACCCGACGGCCCCTATTATTTATTGATTGAAAACAATACATAATCTGTAGATATGCGTAAAATAGACAATCTTCTACGTTAGTTTATTTAAATACAAAATGTTTTTTGTTTCGGAAGTTCATATTAAATTGTACAAGTGTATTTTATTATTTAAATAATATTCTTGATCTTAACAAGAAATAATAAATATTATTGAAATAGGTAAATTAAAAAAATAACTTTTTCAACATGCAGTTACAGTTCTATAGTCTGAGTTATTAATTTATTTTATTTTGTTTTAAAAATAATATTATCATCTGCGCTTTATTTAGCAAGTCAAATAGACTTGAACTAAAAATTATAAATGTTTTATGTTTATCGTTTGCCTTAGCCATAGCTATTCAAAAAACCTTGTAGTTATTTGTTATTTGATGTTTACCAAATTAAAGTAAATATTATGGGAAATTAAGACATGATTTTAAGTTTTAATACTAAAATAATAATAATAATAATAAAAAAAACAAATATAAATTTTAGTGCAGTCCAGCAGTAACTATAAATAATATCAGAGTGAGTGCAGATCTTGTTGCTTCAGTAGTTTCTGTAAGTAACAATAATATTAGGCATTAAGAAAAGGTTTAAAAAAACACAAGTTTAATACGAAAGTGTTTTATTACGCACTTATTATTTCAACCAAATGTTTACGAAATACTCTCTATAGCATAATTGCATACACATCATAGAAGACACCACGTAATTTTATAATGTTTCTTTACATACTAGGAAAATACAAAAATATTAAGCGGTATTGGATCTACCGGGATACCTTCGTTCATATGCTAAAGTACATGCACACATGCACCGCCATTTTGGTCAGTTAACACTCCGAGACCGGGGCATGGTATTTCTACACGGCTGGTGATATAAACGCAAATGATATGTCTATTTAGAATCATGAAAAGTGATGAGGTGAGCCATGAGAGGTGAAACGCGATTCAATAATAATATTTTTAATGGAAGTCGTCTAAATTGAGTACAATGAGTGATTCTATCATTGCATGTTCCATGATACCTTGTAGAAATACCACGTTTGACAATATGGGTGCATATTTGACAGATAGATGGAAAAGCGCACATTTATATATCTTGCTTATCTCAAAAAACCGAAATCGGCCAACATTCACGAAAACTAACTTTATATTTTTCTTTATCTCACCAATACTGATCGCAATCTTAACAATGGTCCAAAAATATCTAATAGCATCCCTATACGACCGAGTAGAAAAATACATTATGTTATGCCTCACAGAATTCTAGCATTAATTTCTCACTTTAAACGTCACATGATATTTTTTCGTCGAACGGCAAATGTTGATATATATATATAAGGTCTAAGTGTGTTACAACAAACTACTGTGACAATCTCAATAAGTTCGATAGTGATTTCAAAACGTACACTCAAAATGAACAAAATTAAACACCTTTAAGGCTACAAATATGTATGTAGTGAACACGAAATTGTACCAGACATGTATGATTTGTTAAACGATTTATTTACGGGACTATAAAATATTCTATGCTATATATATACTATTATCGATATAATTTGTTGATTTTTATTTTTTTGGTATATTTTATTATTTTTAACACACTATTACAACACGGGCCTCGGACAGTGTATCTCATTTCATCTCTGTACTTACCGTTTATCCTAACAAGTTAACATATATACGATTACACGAAACAGACGTGACAAATTGCAATGCGTCTATCGTTTTTACCTTACGATTTAATTAAAAGACCTATCTGACCTCGATTATCACAAAATACATATACCATATTGAACACCAATAGTTTTATCGCGTCTAACAAGCACGAAATAATTAACCTCTAATACATGTAAAAGGTTTGTTTCAACGTGTACTTTTCGCGGCGCTAACGAAAAGCACAGATGATCTATATCAATGTGTCAATCGGTACGGCAACATCACAGAACTCTTTGCTTAGGGGCCGTCCATTAATCACGAGATATTTTTATAGAGTTTTTTAACCCTCCTTGTTGATACGTTGTGAAGTTTTAACTTATTAATTACTTACTTATATGTCCACGTGATATCTTACTGCATATTTCGCGATTTTCGCCGAAACCCCTCCGCCCTCACGTGATCAATGGACGGCCCCTTACGGTGAATTAATTTTACACTTAACATTAAAGCCAACTGAGCCTTCACAGGTAGAAGAAAGTACAAGCGTCATAACATACAGATATTTTAGGCCCATTAAAGAACAATCGTGTCTTATTGATCTAAAAGGGATACTCGGACATTATTTGTTTATGTATAATGTTGCCAGCTTCAATATATTTACAAAAATATTTTTAAAACATGAGAATTAAAAAAATAAACATATATCTAAATCACCATGTGAAGAAGGAATCAAATATTTATTCTATTAAAATTGCCTCTATATACCCCATTATATTGTTAAAATGATAGTAACTATGACAATATCTCGAGGAATCTGACAACATTATTAACATTGTGCACAATAGAAAATGACCGGGTTTTTAAAATCACAGACTTTTAGTTACACTCTCAAATATATATATATATATATATATATATATATATATATATATATATATATATATATATATATATATATATATATATATATATATATATATATATATATTTCAAATTCCGGCATTTTCTTATAATTAACTATGACAGTATTTAAGGATGTATGTTACATTACAAGTTACATGACTGCACTACACATAGACATATCGGGGAAACTATTTTATCCATTTATATTTATTATTGTAAAAAATAAATAATTTATCATCAAACGAGCGTTTCTTACAATGGATTTTATTATTAATTATTTATGTATATTACAAATTTATAACTCTAGTGGCAGTTTCAACGCTCTGATATAATAGCGATGGCAACAAATCATTGTTTTTGGTTATAATATATAAATATTAATTTAACTCCACGCACTTGTGCCTCCGATTGCAGTAACAGTAATATGTCGGTATGTGTTAGTTGAAATAAAAACAATATCTAAATATTGAATTTCTATTCTGCAGCTTGTACTTTAAATGGCACTTTATTTACTAATTTAGGATAACAACAACGTCAAGTTAACAAGAGTAAGCACAGTGAGTACAATTAATTTAATACCACGGATTTTATATCCGACAGCGCTTTTTATATATATTTTTTTTGTTTTTATTATCTTTTCTTTCGGCTAAAAAAATCTTTTACATTTAAAAATGGTTATTTCAAATTCATTAAATAGTTTCAAAGGAACGCGAACGACAAGTACATATGACATCAAAAATATGGCCAGAAAAATTTACAATTTTGAATTTGACTTAGCAGGGAAGGCCGAGGAAAACTACTGTTAAGAGGGAACAATATGTTCCACACAAACCGCAAAATGTTCGAGATATTTACGCGAGTTGAGTGGCGGAGCTAAACGCCGCGCATTGTCTATTGTTTGACAACTAAAAAAAATTGTGTATTTATATATTTTCAGTATTGATAAGCGCGGTCGGACACACAAGTAAGACAATCTTTACTCTATTGTAATCGGACGTCAACACAATTATAAACGCATTAGCGTTTCCTTTCGATCAATTCTAACGTCTGACATTGACATTGACATATATAATAAATACGCCATCTTGGTCGTTGTATGACGTACATAGATTATTAATTATGACATTTTAAAATATCAAAATTTTCATATGCCCTTATGACTATATCTGGGCATATATCGCATATATAGTCTTATATTGCATTGTTAGTCATATAATAAGTATGCAAGTATTCCGAAATCGATACATCGATATCGATAGATAATCGAAGCTCATGCATTTCTTATAATTACAACGTCATTATTATAATTGTAAATGAATTGTATATATGCATATACATATTAGGATAAAACATACGGGGTTAAATGTCTTTACTAATGTAATTACATTTTATGGAAACAATAAATGAATAATAAAACTCCTCACTCTTGACCTTTCTCGTTTATATATAAAAAAAAAGATCGATCGAATCGAATCATCTCCGACTATTTACTATCACGTTCATGAGAATATCAAATTTAAATAAAAATATTTAAGTTCCTTCTTTTCATCAACGAATTTTTAATAAATTGTTTTGAATTTATAATCAAAAATGATATATATATATATATATATATATATATATATATATATATATATATATATATATATACATATATATATATATATATATATATATATATATATATATATATATATATATACGTATGGCGCGACTAGTTTAAAAAAAAAACAACAACAATCTCGTAATGTTGAAATCATTAGGAACATACATATCTGACATCTCTGAGCAACTCTTGAGAAAATCCATCAAGAAATTCGAAACCCTACACTAACGTACTTATCACAGGTTAAGGGGACAAGAGAAAGTATTAGTGTTCTCTCGATACAGCAGTTACGTGTAAATATAAAACTAATACAACTTAAGATATCCGCATCGGCTTCGAGCGGTGAAATTTTAAAACAAAACGTTCAGATACAACTAGAAATTAGTATAAATTGTAAGCCCACGACCCGTTGGGGCTGAGATCGATACTTATATAATATATATATGTATTGTATATATAATCACTCGCGATCAAGCGCTGAAGCCTACGTCACGTCACAACAATCCATATAAAAACAATCCCGCACTTCCAGATCCCGCGAATCCATGACCGACTGTTCCAATAATAATCGTGTTTTTAAAAAATAATTTCTCTTATCGATTATCGATTCGCGAGATTGCACACTAAACATCGATAACGATGGTGAGGCGAGCGTGTCTCGCCTGTGACGTCATCACGAGGGCTCGCGCGCGCGCGGCGACCTCATGTCGGCTCACATCGCGACACCGAGCGTCGACATCGATATCGACATCGACATCGACATCGATATTAACCGCTAATTGACAGTTCGTGTCACAGCACTATAGTCCGAGCGCGGTGGTTTCAGTCCCAACCGTTCTCTTTCACCATGTGAGCGAGTTCTATTATGAACTTGCCCTCTTTATACTTCTGGCTGGATTCGAACGCGTACTCCTGAAACACGATATCGTTATTGTTAATTAAGAGAACAGAACATAAAATTATTTTTATTGTTTGGTTGTAAAGGGTTTTCAAAAAACCATATCAGTATTGAAAGACTTATAAATATTTAGATTTTCATCGTTGTTTATGTTTCTTGCTATAAGATACATTTTATAGAAATATTTCTTGTTATCTACAAATAATGATCTCAAGTGTTAATATTTTTGCACAAAATCAATACTTCTAAATAATTCTATACCATAATTAAGATATAACAAAAAAAATAGTAATTTCTTGAAAAATATTCCACATACATATTTCCAGCCGAGCATCGTCTTGCAACACTCGCAGTATATGTCTGCGACGGCGTGCAGCCCCGTCAGCAGCACGCGCTCCTCCGCCGGCCCGCAACCTACGTTGACACTGCAAATACAATAAATATTAAAATTATTATATAATTTCTTAAAAGCTTTAATAACTTTGAGGGCGGCGTTAAATTCCGCCACTCAACACGCAATGCGTCAAATTCGGCGGAAAGTGGGAACCGTATTGGAACGTAGCGTCTTAACACTAGGTTGCCTCTGCCTACCCTGCCATGTGCGGGATACAGCGTGAAGCTGAAAAAAAAAAAAACTTTGACTTACAGCTATGTCAGTGTGTTTAAATAGAAATAACTAACCATTTTGTGTCGCTAAAAATACATACGTTTTCTAAATAAGGCTTGTCTTGTCAGTTGACCTTACAAAATTTTAATACCCAAAGATTATTGCTTAGACGGGAAATCCTTATGTCCCTACAGATATATGTACTTATGATTATGATTAATGTATAAATAAGTTGTATATATACGGATCTCGACGTTGCTTGAATAAAACGTATGGCTTAGTGGTCAGTGCGTTAGGACGGTTTACAATAGTCGCGGATTCAAATCCTGCTATGTTCAAAGTTTTATGAATCTCCTAACAATAACTACTTTAATGATTCCTACATATAAAAATATATCTAATTACACTACATATTAAATTTTTATTCCAAAGCATCTTCAACCATATATAAAAGAAAATCAATGCCTCTTCATTAGGTATATGTATGTTTACGTTATATATCTTTAGTTTATAAATTATAACCAAATATAATATGAAAATTAATTTCTCCTTCACTTAGTAAATAACATTATATAGCTACTTCAAGTTTAATATCCCGTGGGATACTAGAATAGTAAATTATAATTGACTTTTCCAATAAATGTGGAAACTTTACGCAAGGATTTATATCAGAGACTGATACTATGTTACAATAGTAAATCCCTAGATGATTTTTTTTTACAAAAAATGTACTTTTAATTTACTCTCTACTCAGCTTCACGCTGTATCCCGCACGAGGCAGGGTAGGCAGAGGGAACTCGGGAACCTAGTGTAAAGACACTCCGTTCCTCTTCTGTTCCCCACTTTCCGCCGAATTTGAGGCATTGCGTGTTGAGTGGCGGAACACAACGCCGCGCTTAGCCTTATTACCAGAGCGAAGAAATGAAACATTAAATATTTAAATTGAAAATATTAAATATTTCATTTCCTCTACTGGGGATCGAACCCAGAACCTGTCGGTTACAGTCACACTCTTGTGCCGCTGCGCCACGACAGGCCTCTTATTTAATTTATGAATTTGCTACTCAACACGCAATGCCTAAAATTCGACGGAATAGAACGAAGTGCCCTAACACAAGGTTCCCAAGTTCCTTCTGCCACGTGCGGGATACAGCTGAGCTTCAGCTCAGTGGAGCTGTGTTACAAATGTGAAAGATTCTGAGGAAGGACTTTTTTCCATTTTCACGGAACATTTTACAGCACTGGACCGATTTAGATGCGTTATAGTAATAAAGCTTGTACATTTTCATAACAGATAGATTAATATTTACGAATTAATAGTGTAATTTGGCTATTATATAACAATAACCTTAAGCGGGCGAAGCCGCGTTTGAGTTACTAGCGAATAATATTTATGGTGAGGTACATATTAAATTCCAAATATAATAACGCTGTGAAATCTCCAAGGGCACCTACATATTACATGAATTTGAAACAAGCTACAACATAATGTATAACAAAATCGAAAATATTTAAAACGATAGATATTTTTAAAAATATTTTCAGAGTATACGCTAACTTTTGATATATATTGAAAATAAAAAGGAAAACTGCAAATCAGGTTTTCTATTCTATTACTTTAAATGTAAACAGCAGGGTATAGGAGCGTCGTAAAATTGAATGGCTTCTCGAGTTACGTCCTCCGATATATTATTATGTTCTTACTCAGATAACAACTTTTAAAAGTAAAAAGAACTAATGAAATATATATTGTTGTTTACAATATAAATACTAAAAATCCATAAAAAATGTAGCTCACATGTGAATTGTAGATAAATTTCGCGTGTTATAGATAAATATTCAACAAAAACAAAGTTAAAACGTCAAACGCTATTTAAAATAGCATGATCAATGAAAATAACAATTTTAAATTCAATTCATTTGCTATTTAGCTTTTAAAGAATATGGCAGAGTAAGCAGAGGGAACTTCGGAACCTAGTGTAAAGACACTCCGTTCCGTTCCCTACTTAACTTTAATATTAACTTTTAAATCTTGTATTAATACATTTCACGATTTTTGTTTTTCTCTTTTAATATAAAGAAATATCGTCTAATATAGACATTGATAGCCTAAGTATGTAATATAGCCTCAGTCAATCAAAAAGTTGAAATATTTTTTCACGCTACACATGAATACGGCCAATAAGAATTAAAATCCCGTAAATACATTATAATTTCAAGGATAATGCATGGTGTATTGCTGATGTATGAAATATGCATGGCAGTAATTTGACGTAAAGAAATAGGTCGAGCGGCGAATAACTTATTATGCTAAGTCTTCATCATTTATTAGAGTAGCTCTCTATGTGACACTTATTTCTGATCGAGAACTTTACTTCTACATATAAGTAAATTTGATATTCTAGCAAAATTTTTTAGTACAATACTCTTTAAAAATATGAAATTTTAATATTTGAAACAAATTACATTAATTTCTCCTACATTGTAATAGAGACATGTTTGAAGGTAATGATGCTTTTAAAATATTTATTATACACATAATAACTTGTGAGGCCTGTAGTGGCGCAGGGGCACCAGCGTGTGACTGTAAACGTGACAGGCTGTGGGCTCGGTCCTCACTCGGAAATGAAATATTTAACATTTTTAATATATTTTTTTATGTTTTATTTCTTGTTCTGGTAACAAGGCAAAGCGCGGTGTTGATTTACGCCAGTTAACTCGAAATGCCTCAAATTCAGCGGAAAGTAGGGACGGAATGGATTGTCTTAATACTAAGTTCCCAAGTTCCCCGTGCCTACCCTGCCATGTGCGGGATACAGCGTGAAGCTAAACAAAAATTTATAATAATTTATACTTACACTGAGTTGAACAGATATGCGCGCCCCTGGCTGCCTTGGAACGACTGTAAAACAACAATAAAAATGTCAAATTACTAAGTATAAACTACAAATGCTTTAATGATCTCATTTACGAACATCACGAACTACTGTTATAAAAAGATTGAGTACACGTGTTGTAAAAATAGCTATGTTAATTTGTTAAGTATCGTATTTGCATCATTTTACTAGATATGAAATGTTCTGTACACATTAAATTTGCAAACTTAGCAAGTACAAAGTTGGGAACTTTACGTGATAGAATTAATTGTACATCAAAACTTTACAACTTTATTAAAGTAAATGTTGTTATAGTTAAAATAGGTAGTATGAACAATTACTTTCCCTCTCCGCGTGCCAATAGCGACTAACTATTTCGTAATAATTTAGTAGTTAGTTATAATATCATTTAGCAAGTGACTCCTTTAAGACTTCGTAATAGCCTAACTATATATGTTATTGTCGAAATTCTTTTTAATGTACTGCTTCGTCTGTGTTAGTTTTGGTGGCTAGAAAATCAAGTGATTGCGTAAAGAAAATATAGCAAATAAGAGAAAATTATGTAAGAAGTACAAAGAGAAATGAGAAATACAATGAAAAAACCAAAAAGTGTCATAAATTTTTAGGAAAATTGTGAGATATAGAAAGAGTAAAAAAAAAGAGAGTCCCAAGAAGATCTCACTCTTACCTTTGATATAAGCTCGTCATGGCTCGCGAGGTGCGCGCGGCAGTGTATGCAGCTGTAGGTGCGGTGCGCCGGCGGCAGGTACGCCTGGAACGTCTTGACCGGAGTGCGCGCCGCGCTGCCCTCGCCTGCCACCCCGCCACGGTTAGTCACCCCCTCACGCATGAGTGCCTGCTAGCTACCAACACACACCCATTGTACATCGTACATACCCCCTCCCCCCCACTTGTCCCCCCAACCAGCCCTAAGTGCACTATCCGCTGACCGCCATTGAGATTGATCATGGACAAACATGTCAAAAAGCATCAACCGTCAACGTCACTGATTGAGCTTTTGAATAATGGATCGAATAGTGCCGAATATGATATGTTTTCATAGTATAGATTACATTTGGGTGTTTATTAGTTGTTAAAATTTCATCATAATCTCTATCGCGATTTTTCCTTCCTATAGTGCACGTGGGGCATTTAGTAACAGCACTCATGCGGAAACAACCAAAATAATTTAACTTAAATATAAAATCCTAACTAAGCAAAGCTCATAATACATAAAAGTAAATATAAAATCAGCGAATGATAAAAAATATATATATGTAATATACACAGTAACGTAAAAGGCTTCCTCCAACGCTCTATCAACGTGTAAGAACTAAGTTCATTAACATCTTCGGAACAAAAGAGACAATATAAATAATGAAGTGACTCAAACGATACAAAAGCGAAACTAATCTGGTCTCAAACACAAATAGCTAGCTAGAGCCACAAATTAAAATGCATCCAGGACAATGAAGCATAAATAAGCTCAGCTGACTATATGCCTTCAAATTGCCATCAATTGTGCCAATTAGAATCACTGTTCCTAGGCATTTGCGGTAGTGAGTTTGCATGGAAACTAACATCGTAATTTATACTTTATTGTAGATGAATATAGTTTTTATTGAATTGCATTCTGTTATAGTTTTTATTCAATGGTTTTATGCAAAATAAAATTAAATATTTTTCTACTTTATAAGGCATAGGAGCTTATAAACATGTAATTGTAATTAACATTACAGTAAATCAAGTCAACTTAACAGCAATTATTTGCAAGTTCTAAATATAAAATAAAGATAATTTTGTAAAATGTATTAAAAGATACAACTTTATTGTACGCTACAAGTTGTACAAGCATTTCATACAAGTTGTACACAAGCAAAACTAAAACTAACTTGCGCTGCGTGACACATGTTTAGTATTTTCTGCATGAAATTCTTATTTCATTACAAGCTTCACTTGAAATATGTTGAGACAAGAAAACTTTATAGCGTACAATTTTGCTTAAAGATAGCCTTTTCTTTTATCAAAGGTCTTAACTACTAGCGATTTTTACTATACTTTTCAATAAAAATAATCGTACAAAAAATGAATACCGCAAACATTTGAATGTCGGCACTTCGTATTAATTTATATTAATTATGTGTGAAAGGTTATTATATCAAGTATACAGTACCTGCCTGGCGCGAGCAGCACGCGCCCGCCGCCCACATGAGCCGCGCGGACCGCCGGTCACCTGCCGCGCGCGCTCCCGCACCGCGCCGCGCGCTCCTTCCTACCACCCGCCACCCTCTGCTGACAAATATACATTTATTAATTTTATATAATAACATCTAGAATTATTATATAATAGACATTTAGTCACTTTTAGATATCGATCACAAAAAGGTATTTAAACAAATAAAGCACCGCGACTTTAAATTTCCTTAGTTTTCTCTGATCCTGGAGGAATTGAAAGAGGAAAGGAGAGGAATTCCGGAAATGATACAAAAGTGAATTAGTAGAAAAGAAAAAATTATAACCTGTGAAAATTGTTTTAATTCGCAAAATATGGCTCTTGTTGAAAAAGTCTCAATCGATTTTATGTACATAGGAATAGAAATATTAAAGACACAATTGATTATCAACTTTCTCAATAAACAAGAACGTAACGTGAAGGTTGTACGACCGAAAGTTGGGTTCAAATGTCTATGAACCGATCATTGGAGCGGTGAGGCCGATAGCCGGCTCAGTGTACTGTACCAACTACTGACCACATCCTATTAACGAAATTTCCTCCCTTGGTTATTTTATATATATTTTTTGTTACTTTAGTACTATTTTGAAATAAATTTAAAATAATAAAAATAAATTAATAACCTTTTTTTTAATTACTGATTATTATTTTTAATGTATATTTTTTTGCTTTACGCTGTGTTCTGCGTATAAGAGATAGCAAAAGAAAAGGAGATGGTTCGACACTTTCCACCCAAATGGTATTTCGCAGAAAGGGAGATTAAATATAAATCTAGACTAGTCACTGTGCCGTTGTCATAGGGACAACGCCACATATAAAAAAATATAGTTAACTAAAAAATATACACTAAAAGCTTTATCCATTAAAATTTGACAAAACATTATATAAGTCGAAGACTTATACAGACATATACGTATTGCTACAAAATAGATGGTGTATTTAAAACCCATTACGAGATCGATGTAATTGAACGGAACATAAATAATTCAGTATGAGACTGGCTAACAAAGAAAACACAAATCCATATAGCGCGGATTATTTATAGAATAAGTACTTTACGTGAGTGAACATTAATTTTAATTTACAGTATGTACCTACACACTAGATAGCAATAGAATTAAGCAAACAGGGTGTGAAAAAACTAGACGCCACTCTAAATGAAGGTAAAAATTAATTACTTAAAATGTAAAATGTTGGAATTGGAGCGGATATTAGGTTTATTACTCATGGCAAATGTCATCAGTGTAATTGCGTGCATATGGACCTCGTTAGCCAATAGCACTGCTCTGTTACGATTGTATTACGAGTGGCTTTATGGCAGGTATTGGACTTAAATTTTTACTGTCCCAAAGATTTATTACTTACATAAATACCAAGATATATAGAGAACTCTATATAATAGAAATCACGTAAATATATGATTTTTGTTAATTACTTTATTTAAAATAAAAGGAAAATGATACGTTAATAATTATGACATATGATGATACTGATTAAGACTTGAACCCTACCTCACAATATAATACCTACCTCGCAATATCCTACAATACCCTACCCTACCGTACAATATAATTGCAAGAAACTAATAAATACCTAGCTGAATTTGTACGTTTGCAATTATTTTTAATCCTTCACGCTGTCGCACAGTATGCGGAGAGCCTAATGTGTGTGAGTAACCTTAGATATTTTGTTCCCCGAGAGTCCTTGAGACACTGCCCGTCGAATGGTGGAACTGGACGCCGCGCTTTGTCTTTTTATTTGACATTATAATTTATTTCTAGAGGGAATCAAACCAACAATTGTCGTGGTGACAAACCGGCGCAGTGCCACCGCCCACGCCAAATAATATTAATATGACTTTTAAATTTTTCATCTGACTGAAAGACAATGGGTTTAGAAATAAAAAAAAATCTAAATCAATTATGTTTTATCCCATTTTTACAGATTATTAACCTTTTGTAAATGGTAGGTCGAATCATAAATAAGCAAAAGCTATTAAAACAATATATAATACGACTGAAAAGATAAATTATTATAATTTATTTATATACGAACAAAAAGCTGACTTTTCCTATCTAGCCGGCAGTGCTAGTGACATTAATATAAGATTCTAGAAAGAGCTTGAACAAGCTCTACGGAGCTTAAATTTCGTCGCGTTTCATAAAAGAATAAATTGATTTGGAATGAATAAAACATAATCCTTATGAAATTGGCGTTGAATATTCAGACAACTGAAAAAAGGTTGGTAAATAAATAAATTCGTTAACGTGTCGGCTGAAGACTTAATGCCAAGCGTCAAGGATAACTCGTGGAGCGGTGCTTCGTGGGGCGGTCACGTTTCTTTCTGTTTGTTTAACATGATTCAACTTTTAAATTATGAAATGTTATTATGTTTGTACTTTAATAATAGAATCTACATGTTTATAAACAATTTCATTAGCTAAAAAAATAGACACTGTTTTACGTTAAAATTTATAACGTAATTTACGTTACTTAATAATGTTACTTAACATTCCGGAACAGTTAATTAAAAAAGTAAAATAATAAAAAAAATCGATTTTGATAACAAGATATGGCAATTTGTATGAAATACATCTTAAACACAGCAAATGCAATATCTGTTCAGACGTGCCAACATATCGACATGTTAATCGCAATAAGCAAATATCTATAATTGTACAGGAAACTGATCAATCATTAAAAGATTACTATCGCCGTTATTATTCACAGTTGCATTGAAACGCTAATGGAGATATACTATTGAGAAGCACTAAGGCGTAATAAAACACCAGATAACTCTTTTTGAATATGTTGTTAAAAAATCGATAAGTGATATTCAGTGCATATACTCGTAAAACTTATGTTTTTACAATAGTATAATAGAATATATATAAATATATATATTTAAGTTTTTTAAGAAAGACCTATTGCAACGCAGTTATCGTCGTAGCCAGACGTAAAAATTGCATTATTCATTATAATTTTATCGCAAACTATTCGGCTCTACTTAATAATATAATGATTTCCTCATAACAAGCACCATACTAAGTCAAGGGCGAGAACGAATGTACTTTATAATATTATTTATACATAGATATTGCGCAGTAGCGTAGGTATAACAAAATTAACTGACTTCTCAATCTAACCATATCGAATCCATACTCATTTTAACAATAGCATCCAATTAGGCGGGCTATTATTGTTGAAAATTTTGATGTCGATCAAAAATAGCGAACAATATAAAATCTTACTTAAATAAGAAATCTAACCAATTCACTAATGCCAAGAATTCTTAGCTTGGTAATCCATGAATTCTTTAGAAAACTTGCTAAAGGACTTAAGCCCAATACAGTCCAATGCATATTAGAGAACGCAAAAAGTTTTTGTGGTGCCTAGCTTCTTTCAGTAAGCACAAGTAGGAGAATTGCTCATAGATAGTAATAACGAAAGTGGACTGTAGAAAAATTGAAAAAGTAACTGCTAACCATAAAATGAAGTTAGAATTAATTGGGTACTATTAAATGAGACCGGAAAGTTTAAGCACTTTCACGCTTTTGAGCATAAAGCTCGTATGTGTACGACTTTCTCGGCCTCCCAAGGCATATAATATATTGGTAAAAATGCCAATATATATATATATATATATATATATATATATATATATATATATATATATATATATATATAACATATATATAACACAACATATATCAATATTACTACATATGATGATTGACGTGATCGACGACAAGAACATTAATCGATAACGTGACAACGGCTTCACTTTGTAACTAATAAAATATATTTAATATAACTGCTTGAATAATATAGTAGTGAAATAATATTTTCTAATTCTTATTTTAACATTTTGGATAAAAGCGAGTATTACTTTAATGTGCAAGCTTTTGCAACACAATGTTTAGGTAGGTATTTTGAAATAACGATAGAAATGTTGATCTTTGAGTCAAGTATTATACATTTAGATACAGATAAATATGTACAGAAAAAGCAACGAAACATCCGAATATTTTGTTTCAGTCATTAAAATATTAGTTCATGCGACATTAGACGCGAACTCATTTACCTAATAGTCTGACTTTTCATTCGACCTCAGCTTGACGATCTGGAATAATTCCAGTTAAGTTAAATCTAGGTTAAGGTCTTTGTTACTGTTACTCTTATAAAACCATTGTTTTCGAGCACGCGAAAATTACAGTCTCTATGTGGTGTAGTGTACATATTTAGAATTCCTTTTTTTATACCTTCAGGCTGTTTTGCATATAAAGCTGAGTAGGCAAAAGAACCTAGTGTTAGGACACTCCGTTCACCAACTTACGATTAATATCAGTAATCTTGCGTAATGAGAAGCAAAATTCTACGATTATATTAGATGTACATGTACGCTGTCACTTTCACCACTTTCCGTAGAATTTAAGATATTGCGTGTTGAGCGGCGGAACTCAAGGTTGCCGATAGCCTAATTTTCAAAGCGAAGAAATAAAAAAACACATATTTAATTTGAAAATATCAAATATTTTATTTCCTCGAGTGGGGATCAAACCTGTTGCGCTTACAGTCATATGCATGATTTTGCATCGCACCTCACGATTTAAATGTTAAAGTTTATTATTTAGAATTACTCATATTTCAATAATTTTTCATTAAACGGAAACGCCTGATTAATTTATGTATCCCGCACGAGGCAGGGAGGCAGAGGGAACCCGGGAACCTAGTGTTAAGACACTCCGTTCCACTTCCGTTCCCCACTTTTCGCCGAATTTGAGGTATTGTGTGTTGAGTGGCGGAACCCAACGCCGCGCTTTGCCTTATTACCAGAGCGAAGAAATGAAACATTAAATATTTAAATTGAAAATATTAAATATTTCATTTCTTCGACTGGGGATCGAACCCAGAACCTGTCGGTTACAGTCACACGCTTGTGCCGCTGCGCCACGACAGGCCTCAATAGTAGTAAACGTAGTATAATATTAATAATGATATTTAGTTAAATTTGGACTACTTTATTTCTTACATTTATATGACGTATATTATTATATCTTCTTTTTAGTATGTATTTCTTTAATTTTTTTTTTATTAAATAAGTAATAAATTATTAGTTTAAAAAAAACATGCTTGTCACAGGTTTCATCATTTTTCAATTCCACCATCAGATCATTTCGATGGTACCATACCATTACTTTGTCGTATAATTTACATATAATTGCCAAGTTTCATATCGATTGTTGTGTCGTATTAGAATTAGAATAGTAATTGTGATTTTGTTTATAGTTACAAGTAAAATACGTACATCGATTGATATCTTTTAATACGAGACATAGATAATCTAAAAAGATACATGGTAGATGATACAAAGACCATACATATTATGTATACAAATTCGCTACGTGAATATAATTCAAATAACTATTCGGGTGGTCTTATACTAAAAGTCAAACAGAATTTTAATGCGCCATATAAAAAAAATCAATTCAGCATCTACTGTAAGAACAGATGAGGCATAATTTCTAACTTAATTAACTGCAATCTGATTTCGGTTTCATCCTTTCTGAGAATTTGAAATTTAATTCTTGGTTTTAAATAATTATTTAAATGAATTTTCATCGGGGGTTTTTGCTTCATATAAATAAGCAATATTGCAACGTATTACTGCTGACTTTTATAAGTATTCTTTTACTTTTGTGTCTTTAGTAGAGATATATAGTTTTATAACCTATTTTAAGAGATTTTTTAAATTATAAAAGAGTTAGGTGTGATGAAAAAGTATGGTTCTTGCCATGTGTTTGTTAAATAAAAATGATTGTCTTAAAAATAATAAACATAATGCTGTCAGAGTCCTGTGATGATATTTTATATTTCCATTTCTTTGCTCTAACAACTACGCACGTCATTGACTTTGTTTCGACACTTAAAACGCAATACCTTAAATTCGGCGAAAACTGGTAAAAGAAGAGAGTGTCTTCACAGTACGCTCCCGAGTTCCCTCTGCCTACACTGCCATTAACGGGATATAGCCAAAAGTTGAAAAAAATAATAATAATAATGTACCTACATTTGTTACACAAAAAGCCACAAAGTAACTACTAACAAAATAAGTTACGCGTACGAGTGATGAAGCTTAAACAATTTATTATTATTTCGAGCCCCAGACTTTATATGAGTCACACATTTTGATCCACCGTCAGATATCTGGGTTTATGTCGTGAATTTTAAATAAGGCAGCGCGATATAAAATAATAAAGACCCTAACAAAATATATGTTAGTATATGACCGGCATGTAAATATTTTAAATTTGAGTACTTTTATAACCGACCTTGTATGTTATCTAGAAGGGTGATTTCAAAAATCACTTTAACATAATTAGCATTTTTTATGAATGCAATCATGGTATTTTTTACTCAGTTTCACGCTTTATCCCGCATTTTACATTGTAGACAGAGGGAACTTGGGAACCTAGTGGTAAGACACTGCGCTCCGTTCCCTACTTTCTTCCAAATTTAAATCACGAAACTCAACGCAACGCTTTGCCTTCTTACCAGAGTATTGAAATGAGAATATTAAATATTTAAATTGAAAATATTAAATATTTCATTTCCCCGAGTGGGTATCAAAACCACAACCTGCCGCAGTTAGTCATACGCTGTTTGGTATTGTTAACAATAACGAATGATACTTACAACAGTTGTATGAATTTGAAACGAAAAGAAGAAATTCAATTTTGTCTACAATGTTAAAAAATAAAGATGGCATAAAGTATTTTATATTTATATCCATCAGACAGTGAGGAAATTGCGAGGAGTTTTTAGCGACAGAACGTTAAAAAGCGTTCGGAGGCTCGCAAATGGCAGCTATTACATCGTTCACGTCGGATTACTCATTTTGCACGGTATCGGGAGCGAATCGTACACTAGCCTTTACAGTCGATCTGCTTACATATAAACAGAAATAAAAGGTTGTATTTCCAGACGTGATCACTTTTCACTGTGTTTATAGATTACTTTAGGAAATCTCTTAAAATTGAGCAATTAAAAAAAATAACGGTATCATCAATGTATATATATACTATAACTACATGCATACTATAATATAAACTTTTTTTATAACGACTTATTTTAAAAATATTTGATTCTAGCTTAAAAATAGCAATAATACTAAATTAATCAACTACTAAAATATCTTCCTTTAAATCAATATTTTCAAACAAATTTAAAAAAATATATTACATATATTTTGTTTGTGAGTAAAGAAGTTACTCAGATTATTATGGCAGATGCACATCACCAAACAAAGAAATGGAGCAAATTTGTGGAACAAAGGCGGCTTCATGGCGATTGAATTCGTACTAATATTTTAAGGTAAAGATAAGAAGAATGCTGTAAAATGTTCTTTAATGGACTCTTTACTTGTACCTCTTTACTTGAAAATGTCGATCGTTTAAATTCAACGACAGTTTCTCAATACAATCAGTCTTGTGATGCTTAAACAAAAGTTGCAATAAGAATAAGAAAAAAACAAAGTAAGAAGTTACATAAATGTTACTTTATTATAATAAGAATATTAAAATTATCATTAGTATAAATTTCACTGTACGATTAACCATTGCTTAGTTTAAACGTGAACTAGGCGTTAATATCAAATCAAATACAAGTATTTACTTCTTTAACAACAGCACGGCGTTGAGTTCGACAATTTATCAAGCAATATCTCAAAAATAAGGAATGAAAAAAGATTCAACGGATCTTAGCTCTAGGTTTCCCAAAATGTACTCTGTGCTATACAGGGAAAAGCGTAAAGCGGTTATTTTACGTTTTTCACGCTTTTCCTCAAGAGTATAATATTCAGAGGGCACCTTAAGTATGGCAACATTTACAATTACATTTATTACCATTGTTATAATATTATACATACATAATTCACGTACGGTACGGTACTGGGAAATAGTTTTTTTATTGTATGTATATAGTTATTATTTCAAATGGCTTAGTAAAAAGCAAATGCTATGTTATATTCGTTATCTGTTTATTTTCGTTTCCCGGTTCATTCAACTCTATGACACATATACCAATGTTTGTTGCTAAACAGTTTTAATTAAAGCCGTATTAGTGCGACGGCATCGTGAATATTTATTGCAATTATTCCCAAGCGGACCAGTAATTTTACACTGATTACAAAATATAAATTCGTAAATTTATTTTTGAGGCCGGCATTCGATTGTAAACTTGAAAGTTATAGGTTCGATTCTCGAGGGCAAAAAAATATTTAATTTTAGCAGTTCCTTGCACGCTCGGTAATCGAAAGCGGAAAAAAGTCGAAATAGACATGTTTTTTTTTTATATTCAGTACTAAATATATAGGTTAGTTACCTATATATTTAGTACTGTATATATATTAACTCGTTAAGAGTGTGGTTCAAATAATGTAACACCAATTAATATGCTTTTAATCATTACAAGACATAATCATTGTGGTGTAAACTCCATTTGACAAATGCCTTTGAGGCCGTAATCTTTTTCTAAAATATCATATGAAGGCCAAGAGTCGCTAGCTCATAGAGTACAAGTGTCAAGTGGGGCCGCTTATAAAAGATGCCCCATAAAAAATAACAAGGCTCTATTTTAAGTAAGCAAGTTTTCTAGGAAATTACAGAATATACATCAGAGTACATAGAACATTGTTTAAGAAGATAACGAAATAATATAAAAACACCTCAAAAATGTTACAGTATTTAACAGTAGGTACCCACTGATTCAAATCCAATAATAGCGTACAGTCTGTACATTGAGTATGTCTAAATATAAATAAAAAAAACACAATAAACAATTTATAATTTATAATAAGAAGTGAGGCCTGTCGTAGCGCAGCGGCACAAGAGTGTGACTGTAACCGACAGGTTCTGGGTTCGATCCCCAGTCGAGGAAATGAATTTTTATTTTAAATATTTAATGTTTCATTTCTTCGCTCTGGTAATAAGGCAAAGCGCGGCGTTAAATTCCGCCACTCAACACGCAATGCCTCAAATTCGGCGGAAAGTGGGAAACGAAAGTGGAACGGAGTGTCTTAACACTAGGTTCCCGGGTTCCCTCTGCCTACACTGCCTCGTGCGGGATACAGCGTGAAGCTATAAAAAAAATAATAATAATACGAAGTAAAAAATATATACATTTAATAAATATCTACTACGGATTATACTTCAAACTTATGTACTTTTAGCCTTATTTATATTTCTATACACAGTACTCTGCAGTTAAAAGTTTTAACGAGAAATTGCTATCATTAATTTAAATATAATTCCGTTATTTTATCTTTTCTACTAAGTCTGAACACCATTAAGAAATAAAGAATATAAACAAAGTGAAGCTATTCTTAGAATAATATTAAAAACACTCAGCGCGATACGTTTCAGCATCGAATAAAAGTACAGTAATAATTAGATTCACAATCAAAATCATAGACTAAACTTCAAATTTAATATATTTAAAATACGCTTGAGCAATATTATTTCAAAGTCACGTATGTTGATATGTTTAGAAAAAAAAATGGAACAAAACTTTTGTTGCGTAGAAAAATAAAAATGTACGTACGTTTCATCTGATCCATTTAAATTTCCATCGTCCATTTCTTGATTTCGTCTACCTATAGCCGATTGCAAAGACACAAGTAATGCCGAATGAGGAGCCATTACGAAAATTTTCTTATTTTTATATCTTCACTTCACAGTTGTAGAACTCGATATCAGGAAGTGCAATAGAAGTGTGCAGAGTATAAAGTCTCGCCAACGCCTAATATATTTTAGTTCGGTTATAATTAGATGCGAGATCATCTGCAGTAACCTTGTGCCTACTTACAAGTCAAGATCAATATTTATTTGTATATTAAAATAAATACTAACAATATTTGCAAACTCTCCAGACACAATAAAAAAAATAAACGTACTTGGGTAAATACATTATAATATTATATTGTAATCAAAAGTATTTTCCGAATTATATCTTCGTGCCTGTTGTGGCGCTGGGGCACAAGAGTGTCACTATTGCAAACGCGACAAATTTCGTGTTATTTAATATTTTCAATAGCATATTTAATGTTTTCATGTCTTTGCTCTGATATGCCTATGCCTATCACAATGCCGGAAAGTAGAGAACGAGACGAGTGTCGTTACACTGGTTTGCCAATGTCTCTCTGCCTACCTAGCCATGTGCGGAATATAGCGTGAAGCTGAGGAGAACATTTTCGTGAATATATCCTTGAAATTCAATCGTGGCTGAGTTAAAATAAAGTATAAAACAAATATTATTTTGGGGTTATTCGTTTGTGTGTAATTAGTTTATTTAATGCCATGATAAAGAGATAATGTTATTAATATTTTCGTATATATAGGTCGTTGATGAATTGATATCATTGGGTTCAAGCTCGATACAGATAGTAGCCCCAACTTCTTGATAAGAACAACAGCACTTATGTAACCAAGTACGTGTACTACAAAAATGCGAACAAATCTGGTCCATAATAGGACTACCACTATGGCTAGAATGCAATGAATTAGATGAAACAATACTAATATCAGCCATGCAGCTGCGTACATTTACATAATCTGACGAAGCATAATATTAACAAGCTTATATATAGAGAAATTATAAGAATATTGATCCTAATTCTCTTAGTCGGAAAGACTGTATTTGCTGCTAAAGAAGTCAGGTTTATTGACTTAGCACGTTATAATACTTGCTGAAGTAACTTCCGCATTCGATGTACTTGAAAAGGATCAAACACGTGAGGTTTATCGATTAATGATTTAACTACAAGTGGGCAATCAAAACAGTCCCACGTACCTACACGTGATACAGTCACTCAGCGACAACTTTTTAATAGAAACATAAGATGATTTATATTACATACATGTTATTTTTTTTTAAGTATATTTCCTATTTTTGTTTTTAAGATATTCAATATGGTGAACCAGTACAATGCCATCAATGCACATTTAAAATAATAATTAAATAAAAAATAACAAATTAAAATATTTTCTTTCTATACTATGTAAAAAATTGTGTGTTCATAAATTAAAATTTTTGCCCGCTTTGGAAATGTTACCGAAACCTGTTTCTCACGTTTGCAATGTAGTGTGTTACTTGATATAAATGTCACTGTATTGTTTACACGATACAATGTTTTTCGCATTCACTAAAAGTAATTTTACTCTAATGGTTAAGTTTTGTAAAAATATATGATTTTCTGGTTCCAAATATGTATAGGTAGGTTTAGATACAAAAAATATTTTTTATGTTACATATGTCATTGCAGTGACACAGATATCTACGATAAATCGATATTGATACGATATATATTTTATGCTTTTACGTGAATCACACAACAATTATCGAAAACGTTCGACAGTTGATACTTTGATTCTCTCTTGGGAAAATTATTATTTTGATTTCCTCGCTCTGGTAAAAAACTAAAGTGCAGCCTTGAGTTTCACAACTTAACGCGTTGTCTTGAAAACAAGGAACAACATTGGGTTATCTCTGCCTACTCTGCTGTTTTTAGGTGATAACGCGACGCTAAAAAACTATACATCGTTCACAAATATTTTTTTTTTTTTTTATTTTCATGATATCGATTTCAAAATTGACATAATCTGTAAAACAAAATAAACAAACATATGAACATAATTATGTCAGTAATTTACACAGATTATCTAAATGTGTTTGTTGTGGCTTATTACTGCTTATCACTGAATATTAAACAAATAATCTTTCAACGGTCCAGTTAATGTTTTTGCGTAGAATTAACGACTTGCCCTATTAAGATAAAATGTTTGATTTCTATTTACGTTATATTTATTTAATTATTTAGAATCAGATTATACGTTACTTTCAATACAGTTCTGTTTTATTCATATTTTTCTGTATTTAAATATATATATATATATATATATATATATATATATATATATATATATATATATATATATATATATATATATATATATATATATATATATATATATATATATATATATATATATATATATATATATATATATATATATATATATATATAACATCTAATCCAAGGATAGTTTGATCTCATAATAATATTTCTCTTCTAAATATAAATTAACAAACTAAACAGCGGCAGAGTCACGCGAGGAATAAGAAGTTATGCCATTATATATAGAAAATACATAGAAAAAGCATATAAATTTAGCGAGCTTTGCAGCGTTAAGTTCGATAAATATAAGTATATGCAGTAGCAAAACCGACGTTATTCACTGATTTAATTTAGCTGCTATTTCATAGCATCCAAATGTTTTCCAATTTTATTTAATTAAAGTACATTGATATGTATTGAATTAGGATTCAAAGACGTGTGTAAATTCAATTATACGTAATTTTCATAGTAGTTATATTATTTTAGCTTTACATTTTATCAATTTATAGTAAGGCAGACACTTTATCAATTTATAGTAACTTTGGAAGCTAATGTTAAGTCACTCTGTAGGCACTTTTGTTCCCTATTTTCTGTCAAATTTGAAGCATTGCGTGTTGAGTCGCGAAACTCAACACCACTCTTTACGTCGTTGGTCTATATCTATAGCTATTTAAATATTTAATATGTATATCATTTTCTTAAAAGGTGATCGAACTCAACTAAAATATGAAAGGTAAATTTGAAAAGAAGAGCCATTTATTGCAAAAATATGTTATGTAATGTAATCGATCGATTAATACAAACTGGTTACATAGAATTATACATAAAACATTTATTTTATTGTATTATAAAATGAATCTATGTATTATCTTCTCAGTTAAATATGCAAGAGTTCAAAATATATCTGCAAATCACTCTAAGAAACATGAGAGCTTGCTTCAACTTTATGGAGTTTGGTATGCAATGCTATTCAGTAGCTACTCTTACTTTGTAATTGCTACTTTTTATTTCGATTCTTTTTAAAAACTTTCAAAAACGTACGCTGCAAAACATTTCAAACAAGAATTTGCAACAAGTTTTTTTGAAAGGTATTAATTAATAGCGGAAAGCATTTGAAATGAATATTCAAAATTTTTCAACTGTGCAAAATACTGTTGCAATCGTTATTAATATAATATAATACATTATGTGTCGTGGCGTTTTAAGAAAAAAAAGTGAATATATTTAAAAAATATTTCAAAATATTTCAAGAGTTATAAAACCAAAGTCTATTGCCATATTACATAATTTTATTACTTACTTACAATATAAGTTAGATCATCATAGCATCCGAATGTGAAACATTTACCTGTAAAAAAGAAATTAATTAATTACTTTAGTAACATACAATTAGAAAGTTACGTCACAAATATAAAGTACATCCTACCAGTCTGACCGCTCTCCCGCTAACTTAGTTACTAAAAGTTCTACCAACTTAAAGTTCACTAAACTAACTTTCCGTGTAGGGGAAATGCAAGAGGCATTTTCAAATACCAATATCAAATAAACTTTAAACTATATTAATAAATGAAGTTGATTAGGTCTGTCGTGGCAAAGCGGCACAAACGTGTGACTGCAATCGACAGGCTGTGAATTCGATCCCCACTCGAGGAAATCAAATATTTATTGCTCCGGTAACAAGGTAAAGCACAGCGTCGTGTGCCGACTCTTAACACGCAATGCCTCAAATTCGGCGGAAAGTGGCAAATGGAAGTGGAACGGAGTGTCTTAACACTAGGTTCTCTCGTTCCCTTTGTCTACCCTGCCATGTGGGGAATACAGCGTGAAGCTGAATATAAATGAAATTTATTACAAATCAAGATAGCATGTTACATACATAATTTCGTATTATAATAGGTAATTGAGAATTAAAATACTAAACTACAAACATTAAACTTTGCTCTAATACAATTGGGAATAACAATTTAAGATTTAAAATGTTTCGAAACATAATGGAGACAATATAAGCGACAAATACATTTAAGTGTAAGGAGCGGATTTGAATTATCTTACCTTATCAAACACACAATATTATGAAATAAAAAGAAATACTTATTAAACATTAAAATAAATTAATTATTTTAGATGTAAACTAGAAGAAGAAGTAGTATATAAAATCCTTGTAACCGCTATAAAATTAGATTAAAAGATTTGACATTTAATAACGCGCCACATTGAATTTTTAAATTTAAAATACACTTAGTGAAAAATAAATTGGTAAATTATATATTTACACATTGGATTCATTTTTGAATTTAATTTTGTTTTCGCAAAATTTTAAAACTATATTATTTCTATAATATATTTTACAATTAATAAATTTTGTAATATATTTTTTTGTAAAATACAGATAAAATAAAATAGCCGTCAACTCTTTTGTCATGTATCTATATTTTTTTTTTATATTTATTTCAAAGTAAAATCTACAAACAAAATATCATATGAAAAAAATATTATAATAAATTTTGTTACTTTAAATAAAAACAAAATCGTTGTATTAGTTTTGAATAAATCTACACTACATTGACGCGGGTGGCCTTTATTATTATACCTCATTAATAAATTTTGTAATATATTTTTTTGTAAAATACAGATAAAATAAAATAGCCGTCAACTCTTTTGTCATGTATCTATATTTTTTTTTTATATTTTACTTCAAAGTAAAATCTACAAACAAAATATCATATGAAAAAAATATTATAATAAATTTTGTTACTTTAAATAAAAACAAAATCGTTGTATTAGTTTTGAATAAATCTACACTACATTGACGCGGGTGGCCTTTATTATTATACCTCTGTGGGAGGCGGGACCCCCGTCAATGAGTTCGATAGCATTCGCCCTTTGCATCGATGTCAGCTGTTCCTGTGTAAACAAAGGAGTTACGGGAATCGTATGATAAAATTATTAGCTTACCACGCGTGTTGCTTGGCCACATTTCTTCGAAACAAGAAGGCCACTAAAGCGTACTGTTCAGCAATAACTTTTATCATATTACATATTTATTAATAATACAATTAATGTAAAAAGTTTTTATTTAAAGATACCGCAGTGCCATTCAAATTATTTTACTTTATATATATTTATTATTTTACATTTATTATTTTATTATTATTTTTATTATACTATATTTTACTTTGACTATAATTAATAAATAACAAAGATTGTTGTTAGTGATCTATTTTCCACTCTTTTATATACTGATAAATAAAAATATATAAACTATTATAAACCTACAAGCTATCTATCGTTATATTAAAAAAATAATTTTCCTTATATTGACTAATTGCAGAATAATAATATGTATAAAATATACATATATAGGATGATAACAGAATAATGTTAAAAGCCTTATCAACCGGTTTGACCTGTTTTAATGTATGTAGGTCGATAGTCTTCCTGCTTTATTAAACACACGTATAGTTGTAAAATAATACAAAATTCACACGATTTCTGGTGTGGTTGTTCTTTCAGCATACATAAATATGTTTTAGCATATTATTATTTAATATGTACTGTCTAAGTATATATAAAAATAAAGAAGTTCCCTCCATTTACCCTGCCATGTGCGGGAAACAGCGTGAAGCCGAGTTGAGCATAAAAACACAATGCATCTTAATCTCCTCGCCTGATTTCAAGCTATGCTATAATATTATTTATATTATAGACTAATGTGAAAGAAATTGAATTGAAGTTGCAACCACAATTTTTATATAAATCGTTACTTCTGTTGTTATAAATATTGTAAGAATTAGTAAATAGTTCTAGTAGGTCATGTACAAAATTATATTGAATCCCTGTGTTGCTGAGCCCTCTAAAGCTGACACTGATGATTTTCTATCATTTTCATATTATTTTATTGCTATCGTCATCATATAGACCATCGTGGTACGTAAGTGCATGGAGTAAATGTGACAGTTATAGGTTCTATTTCTTCTCCGGGGAATGAAATATTTAATATTTTAATTTCTAACACGAAAACAGACGCATCTTAATGGAAAACTAGCTAGGTTTCCAAATTCCCTCTGCCTACTGTGCTAAACGCGGGGTACAAATTTAAAAAGACAGGAATCAAATATACATAGTACAAACATATATACACAACAAAGTTATGAACTCAATATTAATTAAGGGCAAAATGTGGTTTCAATTAGCCTGCAAGTGAACAAGAATGATATCGTTCACAAAAAAGTTAATATTGCGGTTGGTTTTAAAGTAATTAACGCTCGGTTACCTTCTCTTAAGTACGCCAACAATATTTAAATTGCTATTTAACTGCATCTTATACATATATTAGCTCTACATTAATGACCGCAATGTCAATGTACCAAATGCGGTCATATGTTCATAACAATATGTTTGTTTTGAAGAAATCTTTGAAATTGTTTATATTTCCATAATAGTTTATTTATTATATGCATTGCCATACACACAATACATACTTAAGTATAATATTGATATATTCACAATTCAAGACAATTGTTACTATACTAGTACTATACTTGTACGTGTACTTTGTTTACTATTTTTCTTTTCTAAATCAAATAAATATCTACACTCATTATATAATAATAATAATTCTACACCCATTATATAATAAAAAAAATATTTATATTTATCAAAAAAACCATTCGTTTCTTTTGATAAATATAAATATTCTTGATTTAAATCTTTATCTTTCATTTGTATTGTATGCATGCGTCGATAGATATTTTCTAACTGTGTAGTAAGGGCTATTTATTTATAATTCAATTCAATTAACTTCATGCTGTATCCCGCATATGACAGGGTAGGCAGGCAGAGGGAACTTGGGAACCTAGTGTTAAGTCATACACACTTCGTTGCGTTTCCTACCTTGAGCCGAATTTATGTTTCTATAGATAAAATTAACAGATGTACTGAAATCTACACTTAAATAAGTGTTTTAAACGCTTAGAATTGATGTAAATGTATTCAACAAATATATTCGTGATTAAAACTTTTTTTTGAACTAATTCGAAGTTCAATAAACAAGTATATAATAAAACATGATTATTTTTAAGATTCATATAAATTCGGTTAATTGCGAAACGGTAACCAAGCAAAAACAGTTTAAAGAGTTCACATTTCAAAGCCTAATTATAACAGTTACATAACTGTTCTTCAGTTTTACGAACGTACAATAATGTGGGAATTTTGCATTGTCTAGATATTTCAGCGTAAAAGATATGATTAAGCAAATGTATGTCAGGGGTTATTTATTTTTAGATTCTTCTTGAAGTTTACATTGTTATTGTTAAGTATAAATATATTATTACGTTCTTTAGCAATAGTTGACTATATATTTAAAATAATAATAATAAAATAAAATCATATCATCATCGTAAATTACATATATTTAAAAAAAAATACATGAATTGTCAATATGAGATGAAGACTACATACGGCCAAATCATATAAATTTAGTAAAAGTCGGTTACGATAAGTCCAAAATGATTACTGATGATATATTAAATCCTTTTTGATTAAGATTTAGATTGATTTATTGAAGGTTAGAGATTAATATCTATTAATAGCAATTGAGAACAATGTGCAAAAATGTATTATCAGTTTATTGAAGAAGATTAACGAAACGTTCTAGAATTATTGTACGTAATTATTACGTAACAAAGCCGTATGTAATCAACCGTGCTTATAATTATTTTAAAAATTATAATTGGATTTATATACGTTTCAAATATTTGTAATTTTGTAAGCTTAAGACGTTATTCGCATTTATACTAAACTCAGAGTCGGATCAAATGAGCAAAGTTAATGCACTCTAACAAATATAGTTTTACCTTGTATCGCGCACGCGCCATTTCCGGTAAGAATGTTTATTTGGCGTACAAAAAGAAATTGAATAATTTTGTTTGATTTGCGCTTCGCAAAGAGAAGCCGTTCGAAATAATCGTTAAACCAAAAATATTTCGAATGTATTAAGCGTAGTTCCGCTCGCTTATAATAAATATTAATGCTGGCCAAGCAAACCAAAAAAAAAACAAATAAATAAGTATATAAATGTAACGCTTATTTTGGATTTGTATACAAAAACAAAATTGATATTTTTCTCTGCATACCAGGGTAGTCACTAAGAGCCTACTGTTAAAACGACGCACTCTGCCTATGTCTGAGATATCCGAAGATAAATTCAACGCTGTTCCTTGTCCACCAAATAGGGGAAATGATAACTGCATTTTATAATAAATTTGTTCCTAAGTATTCCATTATATGAAACGATGTACATGTATAGACATTTTCTGACATATATGTATAGATAACATGTTTCATGTAATCTGTTCTAGAGTGTTATAGATTTTATTGAGCGGTACTTCAATTAAACATTATGTAGCACAATTATCAGTAAAAGATATTTACAATAACAGCAAATGAGAGCGATTGGACGTTGTACTGTATGTGATTACACTGTCATATTCGTTATAATTAGTAATAATTAAGATGTTTTTTGTAGATCGTCCGTCGTTATCTTATTTTCTCGCCCAAATGTTCATTTTTGTGCAAGACAGTATGTTGTACATATATGTATGTAAAATGTAGCAGCATTTTAATACCTACTTTTTCAACTTGAATATAAAATCTTTTGTAATATATCCAAACGCTCTAGTCAAATGAGATGTATGTGCGTTATAGAACAAGTGAATAGTCGATGTTGAAAATTTATAATAAAAAGAAATTATACCGTAAAGTACGGCACTACGTCCTTCCGTTAGGGAACGGAATATCCAATTTGTCCTTGTAACGTGTAGATATACCTATGTATAATTTGAGGCTTGTCGTGGCGCAGCGGCACAAGCGTGTGACTATAACCAGCAGGATGTGGTTTCGATCCCCACTCGAAGCAATGAATTATTTAATATTTTCAATTGAAATATTTAATGTTTCCATTTTCTTCTCTCTGGTACAAGGCAAAACGCGACGTTGAGTTCCGCCACTCAACACGCAATGCCTCAAATTCGGCGAAAAGTGGGAAATATATATAATATATACAAGCAGGGTGGTAAGCTGAGTTAGTGACTATATAATTAATATATAATGTACAAGAAGTTTATTTATATGTAATATAGAATGAAGCTTGATTTTTTAATAATTCATTCATCGGTCATTGTAATAGAATTAAATTCTAAGACGTGGATATTTATAGTTTAGTTCGACACGCAAGCGAAGTCAAGCAAACACGTATTTAATTAACCATTACACACTTTAAGTTAACCTTACACGTAACAACCACAGTATGGCACCGGGCTTTAAGAATTACTAGCATTTTATTATATTTTATTATTAATTTATGTATAACTAGCGACCCGCCTGCGGTTTCTTTCGCATGTATTATATTATTTTTATTTTTTTTAACTTAATTACTTGTTCTAGTAAAGTCACTTTTAAGACGACATCTATAAAACTGAAAATATCAACTAAGGTAATAAAAAAATCTATAGCTATTGTATCGAACCTTAAAGAACTTTAAAACTTTTTATTGAAATTGATGTAACTTTTTATTTAACAACTGATGTAAATAAAACAAACACTATATGTAGAAGTTGTTAAGTCTGGTTAGCCGTTCCTGAGATTAGTGCCTACAAACGCACAAACAAACAAACATAAAATTAAAAATCATTGTTTTGGGCCGTATAACATTCATAAAGCTCTCTAATACGAATTATTTACGCATCTTCCATGTGCAAACAGCGATCAGATACAGATTAATTATAAGTTTAGATTTAAAAATAAAATGTGATTTAACATATTTAATAACATTACTCTCTGTTCTATTCTGTTCTATGACCACGGCGTTCCGAATGTGCCAGTTGAGTACAAATAAATTTGCCAAAATATTAGTACTATGCCATCAAAATATATCAACTAAGAGTTTATTTTTGAAACTTTCCTTATTTAAGCATTATTAATACAATCAATGGGAGATTCAATAGTAAAAATCTTATATAAATAAATTAAGTACACTGCCCCAACTAGAACAATTAATACAGTCACTTAAATGAAATTAATTTATATATTTTTAGTAATTTACGAAAAGACTTATTTCTATTATAAGGTTAGAAAATGTTCCTTTCGTAAAAAGACGGAATTGCGTGAAATAACAAAAAGTTCAAAGAACTCATAAATCGTTGCGAGTACTAACGCCAAAGATTGACCAACATTAATTCTTCGTTCACGGTCATTGTCAGTCTATGAATCTCTGTAAGAAGCGTCGTATTCCAATTTAAGCACCCTATTAATATAAATGATTTTCTTTATAAAAGTCTAAGTTTTAGGTTCAATTAAAGTATTGTATTAAATATTAAATATAGCTACAATATGGTAGCATTATGTATACAATTAAGTAGAGTGCTAATTTTAATTTATTTACTCAAATATTCAATATAAATATGTAGTAATTGAATAATTATATTTAATAAATATTACATATCGTTTGTCATCTATCCAGAATTACACTTAAAATTTCAATATAAAATACTCTAATATTCTAATGAAAATACCATTACATTGAAATGTTCATACTTGTCAAGTCATTTATTCAAATTATTAAAGACACGGCGAGGGGTGAACGTGATCTAAACGAGTGACGATATCGATTCATTGCTCGGTCTCGGGTCAATGGAACAAGTTAATTGACTATTTTTATGCCTGATAAACCTTAACGCTACCTAAGAATCACTTCAAGTGATCAAACGATGCATTACCACAGCTGGTTAATGAGATAATTAATAAGGTAATATTTTTGTAACAAATTACTCGACTTGGCCAATTTAGGAAGTGCTCTAATTGAAGTTATTAGACAGAATAAATTTATCAAAACACTATAATGGAGTCGATGACTATAATAAAGGCGCTAATAAAACTACTGCACATTGAACTTAATTTCTGTGCTTACAATCTTTAAACTTTAAAAGCTATTATTGCACTAAGTAGTGGTAATAACGATAATATTAATGGCATCCAATTCAAATTCAAATAAATAAATTTGTTAGTTATCGTTCAAAACATAGACAATAATATTATAATGTAGACAATAATTGTAATTGACCGATAAATGATAAAGATAAACTAATAGTTGGAAGTTCGTCATCCATTTTCTCGATATATTCAATAACTGATAAGAATATCGTATTAGTATGCAAGTTTTTTGTATATGTAAATTAGAAATGTAACTATTTTGTCTTTTATTTGTTCATGAATGATTAATGTAGTTTTGAAATAAAATATTAAGTGACTGCAAACACAATATCCTAAATTCTTAATAATCTAAAAATTATGTCATAAACATTTTTTTAAACAGATATTAATGAATACTATTAAAGTAAAGCTCCAAATTTTCACTCAAAAAGCTTTGAAAGCTTACAGTAACTATATAAAATAATTAACAAGAACGAATTTAACGTTACGGTACATTTAGGTCAACCGTAAAGTTCAAAAAACTTCAACGCATTATCGTTTATCGGCCTTTTATTTTCAATCGACAGTTTATAACGTCTCACGTAAAAGTAATCAGTCAAGACCTATATTACTGTCGTATACGTATAATTTAGATACTGGTACTTAGATTAGATAAAAAAAGCTTAAAATTAAAATATTATATACGTATTTATACGTGTTTGTCACTTAGCGTTACAATATTATTTACTTCTTCTTATAATTATTTGTTTTATTTTATTGTATTTTGATGTACATTTTTTATAAAAGCATCGATTATATAAACACAAGTCAAAATACTTTTGTATAAGCAAAAAATTATAAGTTAATTCAAAGTTCATACTACAACGAAAAACGTACAAGTTACATAATTTTTTTTGTTATATCATAAATTTAGTAATTCAAGGTAAGTTCAAAAACCTAGACGAACACAAAAGGAGGCGGTCCTTGCGAAGCCACAAAAAAATTATAAATTGTCCAATCCAACCTGTAGGTACTGTATTTTGAAGAGCTGTCTTCAAAAAATTTATTCCAATAATGTTTTCAGTTTTTATAATGTTAAAGATAGTGAGTGATTTTTAAAAGGAAATTTCTTTTAAATATAAAACTTATGCTCATGCTACATTTGATGATCGTAATTAACAAATACGCTAAATGTGCTATTAAGTATAAATATAATAAATAATATGTGTAAAATTTTATATGAATCTTCAATGGTTTATCGAAGTAAAAGATACACATACATACATACGTTATGATAAAATAAGAATTTATACGCATTTTAAAATTTCTTTTTAATATTGATTTTTGGTGGGAAAATGCATAACCTGACAAAATATGTTGTAGCTGTTTTTTTATTTTATTTTTCATAATACTTTTATTTGATATTTACTTATAATTTTGTTTTTTTTCAGCTTCACGCTGTATTCCGCTCATGCCACTGGGGAACCCAGTGTTACGCTACTTCATTCTGTTTCCTGCTTTTTGCTGAATTTGAGACATTGCGTGTTGAGTGGCGGAACTTAACGCCGCGTTATATATTTACTTATAATAATAAAAAAAATAAAAAATATGTAGCATTTCATTTTCAGCATACTTAAAACGTACGTTTCACGAATATTAAAAATTGGTATTTAAATAATCCTGAGTCGGCAGAAAAGGCTTTGATGCCGGCACAGCAAATTGTGACTGCATTGTTGAGCTCGACACCTCTCAGCTGCTTCACAATGGCCCCGCGAACAGAATACTTCTACCAAATAGTAATAACAATATAGCTATTTTGACATAAAGAATTTCATTTCTGGAATTTTCTATTTGAAATCCTTTGTAAAGCGTGACAATAAAATATAACAGTTAAGTATTTCCTGTTAAATATTTGAAAAGTAGCATACATAATAGTATAACATTAAAAATATTTAGAAACGTTTAAATTTACTTTTCCTTTTTAAATTACAACTACTGATAAATTATATTATTAAAAAACATTTCTTCAAATCAGACAAAATAAGCCACAATACTATATTTTTTATCCTCGTTACAAAACAAAGTTAAGGTTTGAGTCACATTCGTTACGCAGTTGGCACTATTTAACTGCCAACTCCGTTGAAATTGAACGTTTAAATTTCTTGCTGTCTTTTAGATAGATACGCTCATCAACAGCGTACATTATAAATGAAAACATCGTCTTTATTAGATATAATAATATATTTTGTAAGTCTCTTTTATAACATATGTAACTAAGTTCTATAAAGGAAAATACCTACAGAAGAACTTATATCAGTATACTCAAAAACAAACAAAGAAATATCAAGCATATATAATCCTAGTTTTTAGTAATATTTATAGCTTCCATTTTCCAGCTTCACGCTGTATCCCGCACATGGCAGGGTAGGAAGAAGGATCTTGGGAACCTAGTGTTAAGACACTCTTCTGTGTTAAGACACTCAAGAATGGACCAAAACGATAACCAAATAACAAGTTCTGTTATCGAAAAATAGTTAAAATACAAAACAAAAACTTAAAAGTAGCTACATAAGACGCAAAACTAAACGGAAGAAAGAAAATCATCCAGATCTCCAAGTACGTCTAGACACGTTGATATTAAATTAAACAGAATTGTTTATTGCAACCTTTTCAATGTTTTCATTCAAAACACTATCAACGTATTTAAAAGAATCGAAATTATTTCGTGAGCAGCGGTCATTTACTGAATGTTATTGTTTTTGTTGGACCGCTCTCGTGTTAATTTGTTTGGAAAGTTATAAATAATTTTAGAACTTGCCCGACAGTCTTCAGACGTGTAAATATATTAAAGACAATAGATAAAAGGGAGAAGGTGGGGGACTAGTTCTAGAGTCTAGACTCTACGCACGTCTAGACTTCAGACGGTCTTGAATTATTGTAGAAAGTACGTACATATATTGTGCATGTATATATAAATATTATAGTAAAATATTTTATGCTTATGTGATAAGCTTGTTGTAAATATTCTTCATTACTTTTTATAATGGCAAAAGTTGTGTACCTTGTGTACTGATTGCATTATAACTCTTTATGCAGAGCCATTGCTCTGCATGATAAAGCACCATTATCAAACTTCTGCACCATTATCAAATTTTGAAATTACTAATCATAGATGATGCTATCGTGTCGCAGTTGGCATATACCTGATTGAACGTTGGATTTAAGTCCTACGATGAACAAATTATAAGTAAATATCTATATTATAAATAAGATCTTTTATTTTCGCGATTATTACACATTTTAAATGAAACTATTTAAGCCGGATTAACCCCACACATGGCAAGGTAGGCAGAGGGAACTGAGGAATTGCGTGATGAGTGGCGGAACTCAACGCCGCGCTTTGCCTTGTTACCAGAGCGATAAGTGTAAAAAAAAATATATTTAATTTGAAAATATTTCATATTTCACTTCTTCGAATGGAAATCGAAGCCACAACCTGTCGTTTACAATTTCATGATTCTGCCCCGCGCCTGACGATAGGATTCAAGTTTTAAACATTTATTCATATTATATTTAACTAAACGTATAATAGTATATTCAATCTAAACAAAAATACATATACATTATGGATAAAATATTTACCTACTTATTCCATATTATAAACACGTTCTGATGTGGGATTGAAAAATTGCGGTAAGTTCTTTGTTCATTGCAGCTTTATTAATATATCTTATTAGAAATGTGATTCACAGCTAATGTTACGCGTTTATGAAGACTTCTGTTTAGTTGAATCATTTTCAAAGGTGTTAATAGGAAATAATATCTTTAATCTTTAAAAAATATCATAGCTTAGTTTTAAACTTTAACACAAATCAATATCTTTTTTTCAGTTACACGCTTCGTTCCCCCGTTTCCCGTTGAATGGCGGTACTCAATGGCGCGCTTTGCCTTATTACCACAGCGGAGAAATGAAAAGAATAAATGTTTCATTTGAAAATATTAAATATTTTACTTCTTCGAGTGGGATTCGAACCGACAAGCTGTTCCTTACAGTGATAGCCCTTAATTAATCATTAATATTATTATTTTTACAAAAGACTTAAAAAATAGAATATGCTATTTTTTTAGGTATTGTAAGTATTGTAAGTTATTCATCATTTTAATTTTATTATCATGTACTTATTCCAAAAAACCAATAACCACCTATTTAAATAATCAAGAACAAAATCATGGCATACTAAAAAAATATCCGTACTAATTTAATGTTTTAACTGTAGGAAATATGCGTCACAATTTATTTCCACTAGCGATCCGTGAAAGGAGTCACGTAGTGAGGATCGAACAAAACAAAGAGTTTTAAAACTTTCATCAGACAAATATTTCTTGAACTGGAATTTGGCTAAGCTCTTCAGATGTTTACTCTTGAAATTTTAAGCTAACGAAGTCGCAAATGTCTAACAGCATATAATAAGAGATGATATCCTTTTAAACTCTATTAAAATGCATTTTTTAAACTAAAAAAAATATAACAAATACACAAAAAAAAGAAATGACACAAAAATGTAAGGCCATCATTACAACAAAAATCATTTAAAGCTGTAAGTTAATGGTTCTCAATCAATGTTAGGAGGACATAACTGTTAGTAATGATACGTTGTATTAACGGCGCAGTTTTCTCTTATCATCTTTGTTCACTTCCTTATTGTAGATTATATATTATGTATATATTATTTACTTATCGTATTGCTAATACACTATTTATTAGTTACAAAATAGATACAAATGTTTGTATATAAATACATAGCATATTTACTTTGCCTATTTGTGGTGGAAACGGAAAATTCTACGCATCATTTTGTACGTTTCAAGAGATACATTCGTCTATTTTAATTTCTATTTCTGTCATAACTAAATTTATATATGTGCCCTAAATTCTCTTTTTCGTTTCATCGGCAATATATCAAATACAGACTACAACTTTTCTATTTATATATATATATATATATATATATATATATATATATATATATATATATATATATATATATATATATATCTAAACAGTAGAAAAGGTTATACAAAAAATCTTTCAACAGAGCATGTTGCAAATAAAGTCCACTGGAAGCATAACGTTTATCGGAACCTACTACAGCTATGAATAAAATTTGTCTAACATGAGATTTATCTAATAATTTCTCAGCACTCAAGACGAGTCCGAGGAGGAGAACAAATCAACAGTCGGTTGAAAGGATCTTTATTGCTTCACTTCATGAATGAGCTACTTTCAGTCATTGTGTCTTTATGGCAAATTAAATGTGCTGTGTGCAGCAACATTTTGGCAGTAATCTGTTCATCAATTTTTATCTACTGATTATTTTTACTGTTACACAATTATGGTGATAAGAAAAATGGTTCAGCTTTTTTTTTATATTTTCCATACTTACATTTTTTCATCAATATTTAATAAACGAATAATTAATTTAAAACATTAAGAATTAATGTGTAGTCTTTGTTCAAATTATACTACAAAAACTGTATCAAGTATTCACGATTCACTGTATCAAGATTAATCAAGAAGAAGATGAAAAGCAAAATAAGTTACAATAAAGATGATATGATGTTACTAAAGGAAATTAAAATTACTTTCGTTTAAAGGAGACAATTTCAGTCCTTGCTCGTTTTTCGAGTTTCGACCTGATTAGAAACCGGTTACAACAAGGCGGTTACTCTGTAGTTAATCCGCAGTGAAAGTTTAGTAAACGTGTACAGGACACGTTAATTCTAGTAAAATTTTTGAGGTCGACTTTATCATTGGCCGATCGTCATTAAAATACAATTTTCTTTTTAGAAAGCTGAATAAAATAAAAAGGATGAATTTTTATTACACATATAGAATGTAAAAAAATATTATAAAACAATGTATAAATATACCAATTGTATTAACAACAACATTTAGCGTCAGCATAAATTTAAAGTCCTATCACAATTATTATAATGTGACAAAAATATTTTCATAAAATACTACATATATATATATATATATATATATATATATATATATATATATATATATATATATATATATATATATATACATAAACAACTAAATAACTTGATTATATATAAGATAGCAATGTTAAGTATGATAATATACGTGCACTTTGCAAATCGGACAAAGAGTCTTAAAGAAAAATAATTCATATTTCCTTGCTTTGAGTTATACAATGCGTGTGCGCAGTGGAATCTTGTTTTACGTTAGAACTAGCTTTTACATGTGGCTTCGCCCGCGCAGTCATATAGAAGCTATGCCGACAATAACAGAACGTTACAATAAAACGCTTAATTTTGAGGCAATATAGCTTTTCTCGGTGAATAATCTCTTTTTAGAATATTAAATATAGAATTTGTGTTTCAATATAAAAACAGGAAAACTACACAAATTTTAAACCTACAATAACTGTTCACTATACCACCATGACACTCTCTAAATTTATACAAATTATTATAATGTTAAGTAAATCACAAAGGCATAATATCGGTCAAAAGGTGATTTATCTTGGCGTGACCAATAATGAGCGTGGACATGTTACATCGATACGTCCCGTTACATTAAGCTGTTTGCACACAATTTAATTTTGCATTACTTAAAAAGGATTTCTTATTATATGATAGCTCAATGTTTTTATTACTTCTTAATAATATTAATACATTAATTCATTACCAAATGTGTAGTATATGAAAAAGGTAAAAAAAAAAAATATTACAACGACTAGTTATTTACTCTTATTTTCTATACAACAGAATAAAATAACAAAAAGGTCCGTAAAAATCGTAAATTTACGAGAACATACGTCTCTCTACATTTGTCGTGTGTAAAAGTCTTAACAAGAGCAGACATACGATGTACCGTAAGCCGTCTTGTAAGGCGACTGGCCAAAATAACTGTATCTAAATTGAGGCGAAGAAAAACAACTTTAATCTTCAGCTAATACATGGTGAATCTTATTAGCGTAATGAAATCCTATACTGTACAGTATTGTTATATAAGCTTAACGATAGCTTTACCTAACTTAGGTTATTGGTAAGATTAAAAAGGTTTGACTTTTATTTATTAATAATATATAGCGTTCTGTTGTATATAGGAAAAATATTTAAAAAGTTTATTTCTCAAAAATCTTAGCGTATGATATTATTTTAAGTACTATCTATAAAGTTTTGATATTAATTTACAATGTAACTAAAATGTGAATCATGTTTCTTATCGAATGTCATGAAAGTGTTTTCCATTGTGAATATTAAACAATAGACTGGCTCAATATTGTTATAAATGTATGTATGTATACCTACTTTTAACTTATTTATATTATATTTCAGAACTGATATTTATTAATAACTTTATCTAATATATAAAAGATAAATTTAATAATTGTGTATAGCTTATGATTCCGTACATTATTAACGTAGCCAATTAAAAAACTATTAAGACAAAGAAATCGGTATAGTAAATCATAACTTAGTATTGATAATAAAAAATGGATAGAAAAATATTAATAGAATAAAAACATCATATATTACCTTTCGAAAGTATGTTGAAAAAGTAATTGTAATTCTCAAACACACAACGTTTCCCAATACACAATAACACTAAACCACTTGCGCAGATGTTGTAAATAAATTACTGCACTAAATACAGTGTAAATCGCGTAAAAGTAACTTATAACGAAATAATATTTGATATAAATAAACGGGTGTACACGTCCGACACGTTTGAAAGCAAAACAGAAACAGAAAACAACAACACGGCTTGTCAACAAACAAAGAGGGCTCGGTCGTCTGCGCAGGCGCAAGTCGCCACGCTGCACGCACACTACTGCGCGTGTGAATGGAACACGTAAATATGGAACGCTATTATATTAAACGAAACGCGAATGTTTTTAAGTATTGTAAATAGATATACTTACTACGCTGTATAATAATTGTATTTTGTTTTTAAAATAGTATCAAGGTTGAAAAACATTTACATTAGTATGAAAAAGGCCTGTGGTGGCGCAGGCGCACAAGCTCGTAAACGCTACAGGTTGTGGGTTCGATCACCATTCGAAGAAATGAAAAATTAAATATTTTCAAATGAAATATTTAATATTTTTATTTATTCTTCGGTAAGAAAGCGAAGAACACCGTTGCGTTCCTCCACTCAACACGCAATGCCTCAAAGTCAGCGGAAAGTGGGGAACGGAACGGAGTGTCTTGACACTAAGTTCCCAAGTTCTCTCTGCCCTGCCATATGCAGGTGCGTGAGATGACCGTGAAGATGGAAAATTTTGCAAGCTACAATGTAGTATTTACTTTAATATTATAATTTTATCAAGTAAGGAAATACCCGCAATATGTTATGCTTTCACATAACACCTAAATTAACACCACAAAAACATTATTACTATACCCCATTTCACTAATTACAATGCAAAAATCCTTTCATTAGTGTTGATATAATTATATTAGCTCGAATATGTATGATTATTTTTGTTGTTTTAGTTACTACGCCACATTCAGTAAAATTATGATTAAATATCGATTTTTTGCATCATCCTGTATCTCGCTCATTGTAGGGATGACTCTACACGAGAAACTCATCCTGTTCCCAAATTTAAACCATTTTTTTTAGATATTTAACATTTACTAAAAATCCGATTAATAAGACATTTTGCTTACAAACTGCGCAAAAGACAGCGTGACACGGCACGACGAGTGCATCAAAACAATAACAAATCTTATCGGTCCGCCTTATCGGGTGTTACAAAACGATGTCGCGGTCTCGCTGTAACTGTAATCGTATAGTCATTGCCTCTATTGTAAACTGATAAATTCGACACTTGATAGCTAAAGCATAAATTATTATACTAGTATATAAAATATTTATCTATGCATATGATATTTTAATTATATTAGTCCGACCTTTTCAACCTTTCTATGTAGATGTGTTACGACTGATAGTATATGTACTCGTATGTCTACTTTGTTGTCTTCTATACAAATTGTAATAATTTACCTAACTTCTTCAATTAGTTTGCGCTATTATCTAGCTCCACTTCTATGAATATACGCGATTCATTGTCATTGTCAATTTAAAACAACGGCCTTTCTACTGAAATGTTGGCACAGATACCGTCCGTGAACCTGAAATGCGTAAAAATCTCGCGTGCGTGGGCGCATGATGATTAATAGACCAAATGCTTTAAGCATAGAAAATGAACATACAATTTTGTTTCAGTTCGTAATAATAAAGACTTCCTTCCTTAATTCCTGTAAGTATAATTTAATGTGAAACGAACAAAGGCGAAGAAAGCTTTATCGTCATTTGACATTGGCATTTTGATATGATACTTCAATTCCTTTTCTTTATCTCCGCTTATTGTTTTAGCCGTTCCTTTGTTGCAGTTACACCGTATTTTCGCCTTTTCTAGATATTATAAATCAATTATTGCAGTGAATGTGTACGCAACACATGGACGTTCTTTTTGATTTTAACTTACGCCTGCTGTATTACAAATTAGTTTAATAGTAAATTCTGTTAATTCAGTCGATCTATGGAGAGTTACAACAAGATTACATATTACCTGCATTCATTACGCTAAATTACAGTATAAGCCTACTTTCTCTTCTCTTTCTTTAGTATATTATTCACATTTATAGTAGAATTTATTAGCCGGAAAAAATATCTTTATAAATATGCGATAAAGTTATTGATTCGCTTTTTTATTTTGTTGACTTCACGCTGTATCAATTGCAAATGCAATCGACGCACCTTAACGCCGTGCTTTGTCTTGTAAATTATAATTATTTTTTTTTTAAATTTAATTTATTTCCCATTCACAGTTAGATAAAGAAGTATAATTGTTAATGTATTCTTTTTATGTCTAATACGTAAAATCTTCTTAAAGCGAAATTTCACATAAAAAAAATTGATACAACGTCACGAAAGTAATATTTCCTTTAAAGTCCTTAACACTTACAATTGTTTTTCCAGAATTAGTTACACAACCAGGTGCAAAAGCGATCAATTTATTTTTTGTCTAACATTTAAAAATAAGTCTATATTCGGCCATGAATCACTTTTTGTCGTTTAGACGGGCCATTGACATAGCAGGTAGCAAATCGAGAAACAATATTTGTCAATTGTCATTGAACCAATAGACACGTGTTCGTGATTTATTTTATCGTCTCTATATATATTATATGTCTCTCGTAGCTTCGATCTTGTTCTTTCAATTCAATTCCTTTACGTGTGTTTAATATTAAATTATTAAAATAAAAATCTCACACGACCTCTATACCAATAATATATACCAATAATAAAATTTATCGAATGTATGCAATTGCCACAATTTCACGCTAATTGTTTAAAATATAAGTACAAAATATATAAAAAAATATAATATACGCAAAATTTTTTCAAGTAACTTGATAAGAACGTACGGCGTAGTGGTTAGAATACTTAGACATTTTCCAAGGAGCACCAGTTCTTATCCTCGTGTAAAATTTCTACGCGAGGATATAAGTTGGTTATGGTTCATAAAAAAAAACTTGGCATTCTACATTGATGTCTATAAGCACACAATGTAATCATAATCATAAAATCCAATGAAAATATTAATTTTCAGATAGTGCACTTTTAATTTCAAATATAAATGAATATGTTAAAAAAAATGATAAACCTAAATGAATTTCTTAAGGGCAAAGCGCGGCGTTGAGTTCCGCCACTCAACACGCAATGCCTCAAATTCAGGAAAGTAGGGAACGGAAGTAGAACGGAGTGTCTTAACACAAGGTTCCCGGGTTCCCTCTGCCTACCCTGCCTCGTGCGGGATACAGCGTGAAGCTATAATTTCTGAAGTAATCACTAATATACGATAAACGTGATAAAATATATCTAGCACTTACAAAAGACATAGATCACATAGTTTAATTGCATTGAAGGTTTAATACCTATACGATATAATTATATAACATAATGTAATATTGAGACGGAAAACAGGTGTTATAAATGTAAACATGTGATAAATTAAAATAGAACAATTATTCACATTGTTCGAGCTAGTTTCATATTACTACTGAGGTTGACTTTGTTTGCGCGTAAGTTCGGAGAAGCCATTGTTTGAGATACTCTTTTCATTTAACAAACTCCATTTTCCTTTAAGACTTTTTGTTCATTTTTCACAAGATTCTTGAGAATTGGGCGTTAAATGGCGAAACACAACGTGGTGCTTTGCTTTATTTCCACCTCCAATTAATAATTTATTTCATCGAATGCGGGAACCCCCACGGCTTTTTATAATAATATTGTAACTTCCTATAATTTTGAATATATAAGAAGTAGGAAGAATAGATAAGAGGGGGGAATACGTTTAGGAAAATGAATGTTACATAGATACAATGATAATTCCAAAACCTAATACGACCTTCTCATCGGACGTTGTTCTGTCTTAGCAAAGAATCAATTAAATTAGCATACTTTGTGTCCACCTACTTACTATTTATAAATAAAGGAACTATAGTTTTTCTTTAAAGTTATACTAATATTGTTTTAATATCACTATTATTTACAATTTAAGCAACTGGCAAGCTTTGTTAATAATGTCTACCGTTCCGTATGTTGTTCTTTATTTTATTTTCCGTCTACTATACAGCAAGCTATTCACTCTGTTGTCCTACACTAGTTATTTTTTTGTAAAAGTATATGTATCTAAGAATAGAAAATAATATTATTTAAAGCGAGATTCAATCCCAAAAGAATTGGTGTCCAAGATTTAACTGCTTTACAACAACGTCTGTATATACAAAATTTATCCATACATATAAATAAAATTAAAGTTTACGTCAGCTGTCTATAATTTAAAAATAACCATATTCTTGGAAATGCATACCATACAATTATTAAAATATTTTAGTCTATCTGGGTCTGTTTGTCTCGGCTATTCTCCGATACAGGTGAACCGATTTTTATGGAACTAACACGAAAATATGAAGGGTATTGTTGAGCGGTATATGGACTACTTTTAATCAAAATAAAATAATTCGTATAGCCGCGCGAACGCCAGTAGTTAAAATATAAACTGACTTTCTATAAAAATATTCGAAAACCTTTGTTTCCTATCTACTATGTTTAAAGACACGTAACGAGCAAAGAGAATTTCTTTAACAAAAATTTCGTTTTGCCTCTGAAAAATACAAATGATAAATAACGAGCATTTCGTTAGATAGTTCGTTCGAAAATCTGAATTCATATTCAATTTGTATTGAAATGGTACACTGTACTGTGTGATACATGCATCGAAACGACCTTGAATTTATTATTGGTTTCAACTTACCGCCGCGACTTATTGCCAGGTAGACTGACTGTATTCTAGTGAAGTATTTTTAATAATATATAAAACTATTAAAATATATAAAATGGTTAACTAGAGGTATCCCAAGATTTAATATTAAAAAAATATGGAATAATATAAATATATATATATATATATATATATATATATATATATATATATATATATTTAAAAAAATATATATTATTTACCAACTAAATAATGCACATGTTTTCATAATTTTTATTTTGGAGACATATATTTCAGTAATTCATTGTTTAAACTGTTATAGAAATAAATATATAATTACCTGTGATTTTAAAATAAAAAAAAATATTATCGAAGAGTAGGTATTAATTGTTATTAAACTTCCAAGTTTTATTGTTCCATAGTTAGAAAAAACATTGTAAAAAAATATCTACCCTGAAATTCTATCTCTCTATACGTAAAATCTGAAAAACCCATATGAATTTTAACAAAAGTTTTGAATAATCCAATTAAAAATGTATGTCACAGCTGAATGACGACAGCTCTATGCGTTCTGTTTTATTTATCGTCCATAAAAAGAAATATTATATATAAAACATGATTGAGTAAATATGTATACATAAAATTTGAGAAAAGTGAACAACGTACTGTCTTAAAACTTAACAACCCTTTCTGACGTAAGTCAATATGAACTCATATTAGAAACAATATATGATTGATGCTGAGATGTGCCTTACAAAATATATGAATATATAATTTATAGATAATAATATTTTTAAAATATACACAATTGATTCACTGTGAGTTAAAAACATTAGAATTAATACTTTCATTATAATACTTATTTTATTTACCGTTGAACTTATGAACATAAATACTTACTTCAAAACTTAAGCAGCACTAAGTCATTCTAAACATAAATTCTAAAATAGTTGAAAAAAAAGATCTATCATATTATTCTTTCAATTGTAAGAGTGAATCCCTTAAAGTGAAAAACAATTTCTTTTGATAATATGTATATGTATTTTAATGTTATTGTGGGATGAAATCCTATGAGTCCCTCAATAATATTAAAATATATTATCGGCCTCACAATACGGCTTTTCAAGGTTGTCTCGACGTACGTGTTTTAAGTTAATATATGAGTAAACATACTCAAGTATAAAAGTATTAGTTGCCACTGGCAATTTCTTTTTGTTGGATTTTATGACAATTCATTTTTATACTCCACCCATCTGTTGGTGATACGTTTGGAAACGTTGCAGGAGTCCGTGGTCATCTTCTCTATTGAAATACAAAAATATTCTTATTTCAATAGAAAAGACGGCTGGAAACTTTCTGACAGACGAATGTCACATCAGTCTACCCGTGACAACGAATCTAATGCAAAGTAGTCGAAATTTTGGGTTTCCAAAAATATATAAAAATCAATATACGCTATATGATCGAGGACTAATAGCTATATAACATAGACAAGTCATTAAAATGTCCAGTAGTTTGACGTAAATCCACTAAAGACAGATAAAGAATCAAAAATTTTAAAAATAACTATCATGTCGATCTGTGGCGTAATTACGGCCAAACTGCGACTGAGGAACGAATTGTTATGATATTTTATATATAGACACTTGAGGGTCTTGGAATGAACATAGGCCACTTTTTTCTCCTATTTTTTTTATTTTTACCACGATTTTTTTTGTTTCACTAAAATGCCGACAAAAATGAGATCCTGAATCACAAAGCAAGAAACGACAAAGCGTGCGCTGGCTCAACCTTGAGATACATAAAAAGATTGTCCTTTAAAAAACCTATAAAAAGTCCGCGATGCTATATGTTTATCTCTAAAGATTAAAAAACATGGCCTTTACGATTTACTTAATTTAAATTAAAAATTATTGGGTTATTGTTAATGTATTTTCTATAATTCGGTATTAGTCCTTATCACAGTAAATATAATAGTCACTTTTGGCAATTCATTTAGATTGAAATTGTACAGTACATCATTACAATAGATACTATAGGTGATATCAAATACTCAAAATTACCTGGCCTACAAGCTGCGCAATTACGGATTTGAATAGAATTAATTGGATTTCCAAAAAAAAATCATATATAGCTAACCATTAATCCGCTCGAACTTAACTAAACTGCAAATAATAATATCAAGTTAAACACAATATCTATATCTACCTATATTGAAAAGTGAACTTTCGGCCAATTAAATAAATTTATTTAACAGTTATTTAAATAAATTTCGAATGAAATGAAACAACACTGAATGTTTAGCTGGAAAGAAGAGAAAGGGAAGCATTCCTCCTTTCCCTTTCTTCCTCTTCTTCTCTTCCGGAAATCTTACCAAATATAATATAGTAAAAACTGCCGTTTCTGAGATTAGCATGAACAAACGTAGAAACAGATATGTTTTTTTTTAAATAATCGTTTTTGATTCTATTGCGTTTACATATCTTCCATGTACAGACACCGATCCGTTACGATCTTATTATAAGTAATAATACTTTTTTGGTTCTCATCGTTTATTTGGAAAGTAGACTAGTTAGATTAATTTAAATTTCCTGATTAAGTAATACTTAAATATTTTGTTTACTTTTATTCTGGTATTTTATTGTGTTAATTATAATATTGACCTTACAAATATTTACTTTAGTAATAAATAATGGCTGGCGAATCCATGGGCGGTTCGCCAGTTATAATATAAAGAATTCGCGGCAAACAATTTGATACCATGTTAACTTCGTAACTATCAATGTCATAAAATTAGTCAACGGATTTATGCTAAAAGTAGGCTAGGTCGAGTGTATATCATCGGTCACCAACGAAGGCTTATTGCCGCCACTTGACCCCATTGTGTATCAGAACTTTTTGTTTGTTTTACTGTTTTTTATCTTGACGCAATTTCTCCATTTTTGTGGAAGTTGAAGAATGTATCTAGTGATAAGTCACTCCGGTTTTCACTTTCCATCTAGGGTGACTGCTGGGTAACATTTCATGATATAGTTATATTAAAATAAATATATTGTTTTATGTAAGTAAATAATATAAATCAGATACTTTGACTCAATGAACGCCGCAGTTGTTAAGTTGACAGTTGACACTTACTTATTATTTAAATAACATTTTTTTAATATCGATATAGACTTAGCGTGACAAAGTACAATTTATTTTCTAATTTAATAACTACATTACCTCTATATTAACAAATATGAGTGATTTAATAATAAATATGTAATTTTGAATAACTGAATATTTGTCCTTAGGCCTGTCGTGGCGCAGCGGCACAAGAGTGTGACTGTAACCGACAGGTTCTGGGTTCGATCCCCAGTCGAGGAAATGAAATATTTAATATTTTTATTTTAAATATTTAATGTTTCATTTCTTCGCTCTGGTAATAAGGCAAAGCGCGGCGTTGAGTTCCGCCACTCAACACGCAATGCCTCAAATTCGGCGGAAAGTGGGGAACGGGAGTGGAACGGAGTGTCATAACACTAGGTTTCAGTTCCTTTCCCTCTGCCTACCCTGCCTAGTGCGGGATACAGCGTGAAGCTGAGTAAGTGAATAACTGAATATTTGTAAGGCTATACCTATTAGAATTTCTCCTATCAATTTGAAAGCCAGCGAACCGTATGCGATATAAGTAGATACTTTATTGTATGAGTCATGTAATATGAAATATTACCCAACTCATTAAAAATAATAAGTTATTGTTATAAAACATAGTTGTGCTTCGCGAAAACTCACGGAAATCTGAGAGAGGTTTCTTTAACAGACATTTAATAGTACAAAATAGACGGAATGTTACAATATGGTTAAATTCCAAGTTAAACGTTATTGTAGTTAAAGTAAAAATGTTTCCTTAATAACAGCAAGCTCCTGGACTTGCTAGGATCCAAGTTACATTTTGCACGATCCACTGAACAAACAGCCTTGACATAGTAGCTGTTCTTGGCAAGTGTTGCAGTTTTAAAGTTAAAAATGTAAGGAATGTTGGAGGATTTCAAAATTAAAGCTATACTTTTTAGATTTAGACACATTTAGTGCTTAACATAAAGGCTATACTAATACCAATGTACATTTTTAGTTCTAATTGAAACGATAAATGTGAAAGAAACGTTATAATTTATTTTAAACTAAATTCAAATATATATACTTAAGGAGGACGATACCATATCGATTGCATCAAAAATAATAAAAAAAATAAAATTTGAATCTTCAATACAAAATGTAAACTTGAAGGCATACATACAATTTTTAAGTGAGAAAAAGCTACTGTTTCGTTTTTTATTTACATGTACGTAATATTAATATTTTGATAAAAAGTCAACATAAAAAAAAACGGTTAGCATTACATAAAAATATTAAATCTTTATCTCTCAAATAACTGGTCTAATTTGGAAGCGAATAACTTAATAAAACCAAAAGAAAAAACCAAATTGGCGCCACTATTAATTTATGTGCATACGTAAATATTTGATATAAATTCTTTTTCAAACGTTTCGTACCTTAAAAAGGAAAAAAAAGCCTCATAAGGATTACTTTGTTTTCCGAGATTGCGAGGAGGTACTATCAAGCTAATATTAATATCACATATTCAGGTACACCAACAGGTTGAGCATTGTTCTGGGGCTGTAAACGCGACAAGTATCCACTACTTGTCGCATTTTCAATCTCTAATTGAGGAAGTGAAATATGTTTAATTCAATTTCTTCGCTGTGGTAATAAGGCAAAGCGCGAGGTTATGTTCCGCCACTTAACGTGCAATGTCTTGCCTTTAATGCGGCGGAAAGTAGGGAAAGAAATTGTCTAAGTGCCCTAGGGGCAAAAATATCTAATTTTAAAGTTCGATTATTTGTTTACGGGCCGCGTTATCACCAAAATAGGAAGGGCTTATGCGGCACATGTAGGAATTCGGAAATTTATATTGATTTTACAGATAAAAAAATTGTTTATAAATATAGTTGTAATTCGTTACTAAATAATACTATATTAATGCAATTTCCTGTAAATTAATGTCTGTCAATTTGGTATTTCCCGTTGACGTACCTACTTTTTCGGAAATATCTCGAGGCGAGTCCGACTCGCAGTTGATCAGTTTTTCTAAAATAATCTTATATGTTTAAAACAAACAATATACACAGATCAATAATAATCGCGGATGATATAATTTAAGTAAATTATATAAGACAATAGCTTGCGTGTTTGTATTGCGTTAGTTCTATAACACTTTGATTCCATACAAATTCTTATTATTTTCCCTAATATGTATTGGCTATTTTTAATTCTGAATTATTGTTTTTTTTTAGAAAATATACATTTTTTAACTGGATTGACTCTTATAGCTGGATAAGCAGAAATAATCTAGTCTCAAAACACTGCATATTCAACTTTCTGCACGGATTTGTGAGATATTGCGCATTAAGCGGTGGAACCCAACGACGCAAATTCTTTATATTTATTTATTAAATAATTACCACCCATAGCTATATTAAACGAATAAATAATCATACAGATCAGTACTGTCTATAACAAGGAGCATTATTTTCACTAATAAATCGATAATGTTGACGTCACCTGTCAATCCGATCGAACTGATGTCAACAGCTCGTGCAGTCGTTAAATTAACGTTATATGAAATGAAATTGGTATTTACACATTTAATAAACTACAACTACACGAGTTCCAGAAGCCACGGACAAATTTTCTACAGAATTAAAAAACATTTTGAAACAATTTGAAAGTACAACAAAATTTTTGTTAAACCTCAATAACCATAAATAGATCAGTCTGTTTAAAATATGGTATTATGTATTAGTTATTTTTTTTAGTATTTGTTTTTTAAAGTTTTATTGTAATTATTCTATTAATTTTATCAATATGTATATATGTATTATAAAAAAGTTGGAAACGAAGTGTCTTGAACTCTAGGCTCTCCCTGCCTACCCGTTAAAGTAAGGAATTGGATCATAAGCATTATATTCTATGGATACTATATATATATAAAAAAAAAATAATGTTCATATCAGTAGAATGCACGAGTAAAGCATTTCTTTAAATTACTTTGTAGGATAGGTACTATTTATTTAGGAGATTGTTTCAATATAATATTTTTTTCAGACATAAATAAATATTTTTCAGTCACTCACTCAGCTTCACGCTGTATCCCGCACATGGCAGGGTAGACAGAGGAGAACGAAGAACTGAAAACATTAACTTTAAGTTGAAAATATGAAATCTTTCATTTCCTCTAGTGGGCATCGAACCCACGACCCGTCGCATTTAAAGTCACATACTCGTGCTCCTGTGCCACGACAGGCCTCAAATAAATATTTTAAATATACTCAATTAATTAAAAACGAGAATAATGTTATTTGTATTGATATTGTATGTCTTGACATTTAGATTATCGATTAGGACACCTTCTGTATAATTAAGTATTCAAACTTTTTATAATTTATGAATAATTTATTAAGTTGACTTTGGCAGTAGACAAAAGATAAAAAGAACAGTTTTTTCGACCCTCTTTAATGCTGGACTATAAGCAAAGCTATAATAGTGTTTATATATAAGTGAAATGAATCTTAGAATATATTTGATTATTTTTTTTACTATTTTTAAAATCTACACACTTAGGAAAGAAATACACATTTTTTATTGATTGTTAAATTTGATTGTTTACTTTACTAAATAGCTTCAATATTTATTTTTTTTTTAAAAGATTGTTAGATTGTGGTGAGTATTAGAGATGAGTTATATTTTGGTGGCCTGTCATGGCGCGGGGTCACAAGCATATGACAGGTTGTGGGTTCGATCCCCACTCGAGAAATATTTAACATTTTCAATTTAAATATTTTATGTTTTTATTTCTTCGCCTTAAATTTAGCAGAAAGTGGGGAACGGGACGGAGTGTTTTGGACGACACGAAGTCCTAAGTTCCCTCTACTTACACTGCCATGCGCGGGATGAGCGAGTGAGTGAATATCTTTTTTTCCAACATTTGGTCAATGGTTCGTAAATATACATTCATATGAACTTCTTTGTATTCAAAATAATTATTTGGCGTCTGTTACTAACAAGCTTGTATAAATATAGCTTTTATGCATTTCTCGACAAAATAAAGAATATATTTTCTTTAACTGCCTTTTATTTAATTTTAGTTAATTTCAATTCAATTCTCAAAGAACTTTTCACAAACACTATTTTCTTTGAACGGAACGGAGTGTCTTTTCATTAGGTTCCCAAGTTCCCTCTGCTTACCCTGCCATGTGCGGGATAAAGGGCGCCAGCGGGTTCTTTGGAATAATACGTCGATGTTTAGGGTACTTCTAAGTTTTCTAAATTTAATGTCGGTAGCGATAACCCATAGCTTAAACATTAATAGATTAAAGATATATTTAAGCTAAACAAGAATTCCCTTTCCATTATTCGTAATGGGAAGGGAAACAGAGAACGAATTTACCACATAACGTATATTACTATTAAGTTAAAACACTCTTGAGGGTAAGCTTATATTAAATTTTCTTCCTGTGTATATTGCTTAAATTCAACTTTGTTGGTAATGGAAAATATGGAACCACCTAGAAATTTTGTCATTTTCAGTAAAAATATTCTAAAATACTATGCCTAAAAATATTCTAAAGTATTATTTATCTAATTTATTGTTTATATTAAATTGAACTAACGCTACAATAAAACCATATCAGTTGATTAACTTATTACGAAAACAAACAACCGTTTTTAGTTTGTTTTCAAAACAAAACATGTTCTCAAGTCAACTCCTTCTCTTTACTTTACAAATCAAATAAAGTTGTAGTACGAATACAAACCTTTTTCACACGGAGGCGATTCTAACCAATACAATAAACAAGGAACAATAAAACACAAACGAAAAGTTTTGGAGGAGTCGCAAACTCGTGGGGCGATGTGAAAGAGCGCGTGGCGCGCCGCGACCGCGACACAGCCGGGCGTCTGCTCAACTGACAGTGCAATGTGCACCGAAGAAGAATTTGTGCATCGATTCAAAACTACATAGCTACGTTACATCCCTCTATAATATCTACTCCTTTTCCCTTCACTTTAGGATCATATTTGTATGACAAATTCACGTAAATACGCGACGCTACGCTTATACCGGAGCAGACACATAAAAATTGTAATATTCTTTTATTTTCCCTCTGGTAATTTATAGTTCACTTGTAGACGAGAAAGTTTCCTCTAACGTTTATGTATATATGAAGAGATTGTCTTACGAAACTGGAGGCGGTGAATTGTTTCATCATCTGAAGAATTGCTATAAATATATTAATTTCTTTAGTAAAAAAGCAAAAAGTTACCAATTTTCATTTTGATTATTTAAAAACAAGATGTGTAGATCGTGGTTTCAGTTCGTAAATTATAATATTAAGAAAAAAAAAAAAGCTTTATAGTGGAAAATACATTATATACCTACCTACCTACTTATTATAACTAATCGATATGATCGAATGTCAATACAATTGCCGCATCCGATGTTCGAGTGTGGGTGTTGCAGATTGCAAAGTATCTACTGCAAGACAAAGCGGAGTCAACGTACCGCGTCCAGGCGATGACCGAAGGAAATGCAATGAAGTATTACGATTTGCTAAATATTTAACTAGAAGTCATGTACATCAGACATAACAACATTGTAGGCAAAGGGAACTTGGGAACCTATTGTTAAGCCAGTTCATTCCTTTACCCACAACATTGAAATTGATACTGATTTTTCTTAAATATATTAGTTACATTTGTAAAATAAAATGAGTAATTTATAAAAAATCATTTATTTTAAAATCTTCGGCCTTTTTAGGATTTGTGAAATACCACCTATTTTCGTAACATATTATGTTAAAATGATGAATAAAAATGATTCATATTCATTTAGAGTAAATATAAAAATCTAAATTTAGGATTTTTATTTCATAAAGTATTTTTCGTTCACTAGTAACAATATTTAAACTATATCTATATCTATGCTCAGTATAAATCTGTAACTGATCACTGTCTATACATGGAAGATTTATTAAAAAGAAATCTCATTGAGGGCGTTGTTTATCAATAGGGCCCAAAATAGTGATTTTTTAGATTTACTAAAGAAAATTATTCACTTTGCTGAAATTTTAGTTTTCAATGTATATATTATCTTAAAAGTGCTAATGTCATTAAAAATTCTTGAAATTAGTAAATAGAATAATTTAATTCAAGAGGGCAAAGCCGTGGGCGGGTGTCGCTAGTTATGAATATATTTTAACACTATGCGTCTGTTCGTTGTCCTGATCGTATAGATGCGTTTTATCAAAGTGAAGAGGTGAAGAACTAAGCTATTTACAAATAAAAAAATGATAAAAATATGAAATTATTCAGTATATTCTGCCCGAGACGTCATCCGCTTGAATTACTCTATTTTTTGTACTAATTTCAACTACTTTCTTGTTCTAATGACATTATAACTTTAAAAACAAAATCTGTACATTAAAAACTAAAATGTCAGCTATATGAATAAAAATTTTGTATCTATTTTGTCGACTTTAATATTTTAAATTGGCTTTTAACCGATTTTAACAAATATTAAACGAAATTCATCGCATTCTGATCTAATTAGCTGTTTCGGAGATTAGTGCATACAAACGCACATACAAAGAGACAAACAGATAAACAGACAAAAGTTATAAATAAAACATAATTTTGGGCTCTTTTATCTTCTATGCGCAGACAACGATCAGTTACGGATTTCTTATAAGTATAGATCACAAGGATTTTTACTGAAAAATAGTATGTTATTGTTAAATTATTGTAATAATAAAAGAAAATCCCAGGCTTATATTTTAATGTCATTGTACGATAACAAATGAATATTTATAATATAATAAAATAATGAATGTTATTAGTTTTGTTGCGTTATAAAAGTTCGAGTACAATATAGTTTTTTTTGTCAATATTGAATATGGGAATGATACATTAATTATATGTAAGCTTTACGTCTAAGCAAATGACAATCAGCCTAATGGATATATATTTGTACATGTAAAAATCAATGAAATTGGAGCCCTGAAAGGTAAGTCGAAGTATCTGTTATACTACCTTTGGCAGGTTATCAATTTGATATTCATTTGAAAGTGATCAAACGAAAGATATATAATTATCAATAATATATGTTCTATCAATTTATAAATAAAGATAGTAGTCAATTACAGTCGGCAAAAATTAAGAGTATATGATATTTAATTTCGGGGCAGGAAAACGTCTGTCGGGCCCAATTATTATGTATGAAATATTATCTTAGTAGTACCTATATTAAAACCCTTAGCCGACAACTTAAGTTATTTTAACATAACAACCAGAGCCGTGATTAAGCTTTAAAAAGTAAACAATTCTGTGTATAAAAACAATGGTTGAAGCAAAAAAAAAAACTAGGAAAATAACCACCACTATTGCTATTTGTAGTTGCATGTGAATGGAGTTGAAGAAAATTAAAGTTGCCACTGAAAGTATTAGCCTTGAAGGTTTTATTTTACTCGCTTCGCCATCTGTACACCCTGACACCGATATAGAATAACTTAACGTGAAATAAACGCGCCTACTATGTAATGTGTAGGCGTAATTCTATACTTGAGCACATAGATTTGACAAACTCATTCATTGATTGATATTGCATATCGCAACAGCATATATTTAAAGAACATACGAGTACATGTTGAAGATAAATTAACATTGACAATCAGATACAAAGAGACATTAAAGAAATAAATTATTTTTTTAGTTATTTCAATGAGTTATTCCACACTTACGAAAGAAAATACTACATACATACATACATAGCTTCACGCTATATCCCGCACGAAGCAGGGTAGGCAGAGGGAACACGGGAACCTAGTGTTAAGATACTCCATTCCACTTCCGTTCCCCACTTTCTGCCGAATTTGAGGCATTGCGTGTTGAGTGGCGGAATTCAACGCCGCGCTTTGTCTTTGGGTAGCGGAAATTCGTAAAAGTCCCTGCACAGATTCTAAGAACATAAATAAGTTGTAACAAGCGTATAAGAATTTCGACGTAATTGGATAAAAACGTATGGCTTAGTTGGTCAAAGCGCTTGGACGGCTACCAAGAGGGTGCGGGTTTGAATCCTGTTACGTTCTAATTTTTATACGATTTTAAATTTAGTAAATGCTGAATTTTACATCATTTATATTGGCCCAAGGATAAACAAAGAGTAGGTAGTCAGAAAATTCTTTTATTCGCGTTTCAAATATGTCTGAACACACCAAGGTCTAACATAAAGCGGCACGTTTCTGAACGCAATCGATACAGCTGCAATTAGACCAGCATGTCAAGCCAATAATGTAAATAGGAGTTGAACATGCGAAATATGAATATATTACAAATACATATAGGAGCTATCCTTTTTCTAGCTTCACGCTGCATTTGGCAGAAGGAACCTTTGTTACGTTCCACTTACTGCCGAATTTGAGGCATTGCGTTTTGAGTAGCGGAATTCAATGTCACGCTTTACCAGGGCAAAGAAATGAAAATATTTCATTCTGAATAGGGTGCGAATACACAACCTGTCGCTTGTGAAAAGCTAGGCATTAGAAGAATGGTATGTATCGTGTATTTTTTTCATGAAAAAAGACATAGGAAATACAAGGTAAACGAGCGTAAGTGTCACCTGATGATGAGTGATCAGCTCCTCTCACGGACTCATTTAACGCCAGAGGAGCTACAGGTGAGTTGCCGGCCCTTAAGATAGAGATAGATGCGTTTTTTAAAGGTACTCATGTTTTATCCACCTGGAAATACTGCCGCATGAAGGCAATTCCACAGAAAATACACTAATTTGGTCCCTATTACATTTATAAACGTATTACGTACGTAAACGATTATTGCCTGTACATGGAAGATATATTAAAAAAAGCAATATAAATTATGTATCTAACCTGACAGATGTTAGGTTTCTTATATTCTGTATACAAATTTATTCAAACACTCGAATCAATTAAACTAAATAAATGTACAGAACTAAAATAGTTATAAATTAGTGTTTATAAATAAATCAAAACAAGACAATGTACGGCGTTGAGTTACTTATTCAACGCGCAATGTTTCGTATTCGTGCAAAAAAAGGAGATTAGTGTCTCGATACTAGGTTTTTTCTGTCTACTCTGCGCATTTGCTACCAGATAAAACTTTGTCTTATGCCAATGAATATGTATTTCACTTTTTAAAAAGTAAAATACATATTCATTGACATAAGCAAAAAAACTTAAAAAAAAACTTCAAGTTATAACTTTTTAATGAAATTTATTTATTTCTATAATTTTTCCTAGCTCTATGAAAGTGAAGTGAACGTCCATAGAACACTCGAGATAATTCAATCTCGTCTGCATTCAATCTGAGCCATTTTGCTATGCATCGTATTTTCCTCGCACGAATTAGCATATCTAACATATACCGGTACTGTACTAATTCCACTTACGCTTGCCTGAATAGAAATAGAGCTTGTTTGCCAAGTTCTTCAGACATAGACTAAAGATAGATGAAACCATCTTGATGTTTTCTATTTATGAAAAAATTGTATTTATTTATTAAAAGAAAACATAAAATTTATATCGTATCAAAGCCCTTTAAGAAAACTCACTCAGTTTAGTATTAAACAATTTGGTATTAGAATTAGAGCATCGTGTTTTCCTCGCGCAAATTAAGATGTCTTAAATATAATGGATTTGTACTAATTCTTGTGCGTGCTTGTCTGTCAAATACTTAAGACTTGCTAAATATGTATATTGAAGTTATTTTAATATTTACTATTCTTCATCATTTCATCTGCGTGTTTATCTAAAAATGTATGGAAAATATATGTACCTACATATTGCAAAATTATTAGTCGTTAAATCACGATTTAAGACCATAATAATTTCTTATGAAACAATCTGAGTAACAAAAATTGTTTTGCATTCTAAAATTTGTTCCAAATTTAATATTAATCCATTTTTCCACAAATTACTCAGCAGTAAATATTCCAATCTTTAATACAACCAACTCAATCTATATTCGTATTTATAACGGAATGTGTACACATTAGTTTATAATTTGGCATGAATTTGGAATTTGTAGCGCAATTAAGGTATGAAATTTTCTATTATGTTTTTATACAGTAATAGCTTTAATAGATGATTTCCATTCATAATGTTTCTTTTTTCGGTGTTTTCCACTTAATCGTATAGGGTGAACAAATCTTATCTCTTAACTTAACAAAACATATAGACGTACTGTTTTACGTGTATATATATTAAATTAAAATTAATATTTTTTCTTTCAGTCATACGTGAAATTTTATCATATAGTATAAATCAGATAAAAGTCGTTTAAAGATACTGTATGGTCCGCAAGGTGTTTACTGAGTTTGGCATTTGAGATCACTAAAAGTAAAGGCATAATAAAAAAAATAAAAAGAATATTATTTTTATTGAGGCCCGTCGTGGCGCAGCGGCACTAGTGTGTGACTGTAAGCGAAAGGTTGTGGGATCGGTCCCCACTCGAGGAAATGAAATATTTAATATTTTTAACATATATTTAATGTTCACATTTCTACATTTTGGTTACAAGGCAATGGGCGGCGTTGAATTCCGCCACTTAACACGCAATGCTTCAAATTCGGTGGTAAGTAGAGCATAAAAGTAGAACGGAGTGTCTTAACACTAGGTTACCAAGTTTCTTCTGCCTACATTGCCATGTGCGAGATACAGCGTAAAACTAAGTAAGAATATTGTTCCCCCTTTAATGCTTGGTCACATATTATTTTCTATTGTACATATTGCGTGCTATTTCCTTCTTTTACTTGTAATAAATCGAACAAAAGAAAATAAAATATTAAGATTTAAACACGTGATATTTCTACCAGAACAAGAGATAAGGTTTACGTCAAACACTTAAGGTCGATGTACAAAAAGCATTATAAACTGTTTAACACCAAACAAGGGATGTGCACTTCAGCCGTCACATCAACTCTATCTGAGTATACTCACACATAAGCATAGCTTAAATTACGCCTCGCGGATGACATCCGTCTGTCCTTGTAAAAGTAATAAAACATTAATTGTTATACTTAATAAATAAAAATCAGATTTTTTGAATTTCGTTATTTTGTATTCAGAATTAGAATTTAATCTAGATATCTATATATTTTATTTTATAAGGAAAATGTCGATTTATAACGATTATACAATTTGTACATAATTGTGGCTTCGCTATGCAGTAGTGACATAGATAAATAATAGTTTAAGAATGTATTCAAAAATGTAGGGATTCATTTTCTCTTCTTAGAAATCTTAGTATTTAGTCACAATACTAGTTGTATTGTGGCTAATTACTAAGATTTCTAATTCTTTTTTTTCTTTGATTAGTTGTTACTTAAATGCAATTAAACCATTCAGCCATCTATAATTTAAATGAATTCCAAGAATATAATCTGTACTCTTACTATATTTGTTTGAATATTTACGTCTTATCGAAAAGTCTGCCACATATCATTACAAAGCAATTGCGTGCTACATGTATGACGTTTACATAAATCATTAGTATGACGGCTAGACAGCCGATTTAACTGAAAATGAGTACTATAGTCGCTTGCACAATTCTACGTCAAAAAACTCTTTAAAATCATGAAAACATAATTGAACAATATTCAAAAATTAATAAGAATATAACTTAAAAAATAATCTCTGTCTGAAATTTTAATATTATCAATGTAAAATGTATATTTTTTATTAGTTTACATAAAATTAACCGCTCCCTATACCTATGTATAATAGCACTATGTATCTATTTAGTCCTAGCTGTTTAAATCCCGTACGGGATGAATGTTTACTATATGGATGTTTATCGTGGCTAAGTAAATTTGACTATCCAGCTTTGGCGCACTAGCCGTATAGCTAAGTAATATATATATATATATATATATATATATATATATATATATATATATATATATATATATATATATATATATATATATATATATATATATATATATATATATATATATATATATATATATATATATATATATATATATATATATGTGGTCTGTTGTACGGTGAGCAGCTGCAGTTACTGCCCACGCTCGTTTCAATTATCCTACTTACAATATTAACGTGATAGATATATTCAACAATAGTTGAACACTAAATTCGTGTCCAAATATTTTATTAAGTATTAAACAAGACTGCATTTTTGAACTTCAATATAATTTAAAAATAATAGAAAAACAAATTTAAGTTTTTGGAAATCTCTGGTTACTGGCTGGCGTTTAAAATATTCGACGCATTGCATATTGGTGAAATGTTCCAGACAACAAAGAGCAAACGCGGGGAGAATACAGAATATTGGATTAAGCTTCCTGCTCGTTGCTTTTAAAGTAAACCGTCTGATGTATCAATTGCACCGTCGTGGTTCATTATCCTTTACATTATGTCGGGCGATCGATTCTTGTTTGTTAGGTTAATATATATATATATATATATATATATATATATATATATATATATATATATATATATATATATATATATATATATATATATATATATATATATATATATATATATATATATATATATATATATATATATATATATTTCAAAAGGTAAAAATATAGGTTATATTGGCCAGTTAAGAAAATGTATCGTAATTATCAACTAAAGTGTTGCTATCCTTTATTCTAAGAACTCCTTACTAATTATGTTATTTCCATTTAGACAATTCCGTTCCCTACTTTCACCGAATTCTGAAGGCATTGCGTGTTGAGTGGCGAAACTGAACGCCACGCTTTGCCTCCCTACTAGAGCAAAGAAATAAAAAAAAAACATTAAATATTTAATTTTCTAAAGTTAAAGAAACCACAATTTTTAATAGTTGCCTTTTATATAGATACTATTTCTTTTCATAGTTATATAAGTTTTGCATATACTAACTAGATTTAGTAAAGTGTATAGAATCAAAACTAAGTTCCAGACAACAAAGGACTCTAAAAGCGCATTGTATTATATGTACATAATCTAAACCAGGGAAGTCTGTGGAGATTCACTCCGAACTGAGAAACTTTAGGTGGACCGTCTGTGATTGCAGCAATTACTTTTGAATGCGATGCTAGTTTTCTTATGATCATAGTTATTGTCCGTTTTGCGCTTGACTTAACAGAGCTTTGTCATATTAACGAAGACAGCAAATAAAATATTTTATTATTGCACCGAGTAAGAATCGACCCAACAACCATTGTATACGGCACGACTTCAAAAGCATTTATAATTCGTATTGATACTTTACTTTAATTTGATTTAAGTATTTAATATATATACTTTATCAAATAAATATAATGTCAGTGCTTTTGTGATTTGTATATACGGCTTTTAATATCTTTAAAAAACTTTGAACAATCTTATAAAAGATAAATTATGATGGAATATTCTATGTATAAATATATAAGTATGATAGATCTAAATATAATAAAAAATTAACGCAATTTCTTTTGAAATGTAAACAACGTCTAAAACAGCTAAGTAAATAAAATGAACATTTATTGTAGAATCGGTGCACGAGACAACAAAGGGACTCAACAAGTGTGCAAGGTTTCACAGGGAAGTTCGTGGGGGGTCACCCCTTCGGAATTTAGAGGGAAATGTCTGCCATGGCAATTATTATTTGAGAGGATTTATTCACGTACGTGCTTTGTTCTGGTCTAGACAAGTATAGTACAGTCTGGTACACTGTAATATGATAATGTACTGCTTTCATTGTTTAAACATACAATGTTAAGTACAGGAGACACTTGTTGGATTAAGCAAACAATTTTAACTAACTTTTTTTATTCAGCTTCATGCTGTATCCCGCTATATGTAGGGTAGGGAGATGGAAATTAGGAACTTAGTGTCAATATCTTCCGTTGCGGTCTCCATTTTCCGACGATATTGACGCGCTTTGCCTTGTAAGAAATGAAAATAATATTTTTTTTATTTACTACCGTGGCGATCGATGCCACCTGTCGCGTTTACATTGACACGCTTGTCCCGCTTCGCTACGAAAGGCCTCAACTAATACTAAGTATATAGTATATACTATTATTATTTTGTAAAATTCACTTATATTTTAAAATAGATATGTTCCGTCATCTTATCAATTTACCCTTCCAAACGAACTAATATAAAAAAATATATGTATTTATTTTTGGTGCTCAATCGAATATACTATGCGTAAAGATAACCTACTAAATGAGAAGTATAACATCAAATTTCACTAATATAATGTTTTTGTATAAAAACTAAAATATAGGTATTTTAAAAAAACAACCCCTATTAAGACTTCAGTACAAAAGATTACTTAGTTCGTAAATATTAATGTTTTGTTTAAAAGTACCGAAACTTCTAATAAAACTTAAAAATGTGAACATAAAAATTATATCATACTTTGTTATCGTAAGTTAACAATATAATTTTTCAGTATAATGTATATTTATGTAGAAACGCCAAAATACATTTTTAATTGAAATATATATCCAGCCGTATGCCTAATGTTGTTATAAAAACATTGTTTAAAATATTTTAAATATTCAATAGATGCTTTAAATGTAAATCCATGCAATAATAAATAGTACATTACAGACAGTGACCTCAAAACCCATATGGCACTAAACACGGACGATGAGCAACAGTGCATAAATTAATTTAAATATAATTAAATTCAACTGTATATAAAATATCTAGAGAAGTAGTGTTTTTATAGCATGATATTTTAAAGGTGTTAAATAAATGTTAAAAAATTGTTAGTAGGTACACGAAACGAATTTATCCGTTAAATTAAGAAATGAGAAAAAATAAAAAATCATAAGTATGTTTTCAGATTCCAGACAGCGTAAAGCTACACGGATTGGTAATATAAAAACGAAAAAAAAATTGAATAGAATACGTATAATTAAATTTTATAGTAAAATTGGGTAAATATGTTTGCCACATGAAAGATAAAATTTAAATAAATCCGTTTTTCAGCTTTATATTCCATATGACGCCATAACCAGCGCCACGCTTCATATGAAAATAATAATTCATTCTACAATAGTCGCAATAACAGCTACAAGCCTTACCAATGCGCCACAAAGGTTCACATTTTCATATATAGTTTAAATGATAAAGCATCATAAAAATATTCTATTTAACTAAATAACATACAGATATTAAATTTACCTTATCATTTTTACATTAAAAACTAAAATTACAGCTAAATGAATAAACATTTTGCAATAATTTTGCCGATCTAAATATTTTAAATTGGTGTAACTTTTTTATTTTTTAACCGATAAATAAAACAAACAATAGATATTAAGTGGAGTCTGCCATATTATAATAGTGAAAACTGCATTTAAATTAGCTGTTTCCGAGATTAGCGCGTACAAACGCTTAAGCAAACTGATAAAAAAATTAAATCACTCTTTTGGGTCCTATTACATTAATATACGTCCCACCTAAGATTTTCTCAAATATATCTTTAATGTATAAACATTGATGGGTTATAGATTTATTATAAGTATAGATGTAGGAAAATAAAAGTGAACAGGCTGCATGAAATAGGTATATGAGGTATATCCTCTGAATAGTTCAGAGTCAAAGCGGATCGCTGTACAAATAAGTGAAAAGCTACAAAATGAAATATCAAAAACGTTTATCTCTGCTCGTAGCTTTTGAATTTCGTTTTATCCAAAATCCCCTACGTCAATATATTCAACGTTAATTTAAACAAGCGGTACGATCTTGATTTGGCGAACTGTAACTTTATTTATTCATTTATATTCATAATTGGTTTATAACTAATACACGTTATAACATTGAGTATGGAAAAAGATAGAGTACTATTCAAGAACTTCTGGCAATTCAGCTTTAAGTGAGAGTTAAATACGAATCCATTAATAACAAAAATAATGATTTCTTAATTTAGGACAAGGGCCAATGTCGTGTTGATATAAGACTTCGTTTGAACGTTTATATTTAGCATCTACAAATTAATTCGTCCTTCCTCCGTCGGCTAATCAAAATTTAGTAGCAGCTTAATTTCCTCTTGATCAATAATTAATTTATCGTCTGGTAACATTCATATACTTGGTTAAAAATGTATAGTAGTTTAATAATGGACGTACTATATTTATTCCATTGTATTATTGTCTATGGTTATATTAAATATAAAAAAGTACATATAATTAGACAAAACATAGTACATGTAGTATATAATGTCGTATATAGAATATTTTAAACATTTTTGAAAAGTTATTTCTCATTCAGGAAAAACAAAGTCTTTTTAGAAAACACATAAAAAAATGTACGTAGCGGGATTTGAAACCTGTCAATTCCAGTTTAAATATAACTTAGTTAAAACAATTAAATTATTTGTGCCCACGGTAAAAACAAAAAGAGAAAACAAGTGATAGGTTATATAAAAAATAATAATGTATTTTCAAAGAGAAACGAAGTAAAGACAAAAGTCTCAAATAACCTTTATAAGTGCATGTGACTATTATGGAATCCTTCCGTGAGCACCCATATCCATTGTTAGAAGTAGGTCTTATAGAAAATGAGAAAACATCGACCTATTTTATACTCATAGTGAGGTACATACAATGTTCGCGCTCCATGTGAATGCAATTTCTTTTCGTAGAAGTACGAAAATGGAATGTTCGTTATAAAAAAAAATCTTTTGTAAACAAAAAATTTAAAATAAATAAAGCTTATAAATAAATAGTAACGTAGAGATTTCAATTAATTGAAGATTTATAGTTATGTTTCTATGAACCAATTAGTTTTTACTACTAACGTTTTAAAAAAAATCAGGTATTTTTCATAAAATACGTATAAATATATTACTTATTCAATATTTACAAAAGTAAACCTAACAAACAAATGTAAATAAACATATCAAATATTTAATTGAAAAGTTCTCAGAGTTAAAACGAGCGACCTTAATACATCCAAATCATCATTCCTTTATATACTCAAAAATAGGAAAAAGCTATTTTAAATCGTTTTCAGTTAGCAGTTCCAACTGAACACATTCACAAAATATGTTTGCTAGCTTCCCAGATTTTCGTTGAATCCACACAGATTTTTATTGCGCGCTGTTTATATACGCAGCAGTTTATTTTGGTAAGCGACCCTGGATGTGACCTGTGACCTAGTTTACTGGATGACACGGGTTGACCTCCCGCCTAGGTCGGCGACGCCCGCATCTAGCATCCAACCCATTAGTTTTCACCTAAAATCTATTAAGCCGCGAATATTTGAATACCATCAACCTGATACTGTTTTTTTTAAGTTTGTCTTCATTAACAGCGTATACCATATTTCTGCTGAAACTAAGAAATATGAGGTATCTACCACTTCTTTAATATATACTTCACACTGTGGGTTCACATTGCACTGTAATATTTAATTTTATCCTTTCCTTGCTCTGGTAACGAGGCTATGTTCCATCACTCAATAAACAATGCCTCGAGAAATAATCGGAAAATGAAGAACTAAAGTATCTTACTGGGAACGAAATATCATAAAACTAGGTTCCCAGGTTCCCTCTGCCTACTCTGTTACTTTCGGGATACAACGTGAAACTAAAAAAAACCTTGTTTAACATCAAGCAAACATTTAGGCTAAACATCTCAATAAGAACAAAAACAGACGGAAAGCGTGTACCGTGACCCGCATTGGGCGCAGTAACTGCCCAATGTGAGCTATTTCTGGTTTACTGCAACACTAACTGGTGCAACCAGAAATGATTGTACAATATTGAATGTACGTACCTCATACTATAAGGATCCCGCAATCTTAGTAATTGATAATAGCCTATAAATCTTGGCTTATTAAGCGCAGTGGAGTTAACGTTGCTAAAGGATCGTCGACCTACTCTGCTAGCCTGTGACCCAATTTATACGAACAATAAATATATCTTAACCTGTAATGCCATCGCCAGATAAATCAGCCACTGTACATTTAACTACCTGATTAATTAAATATTATATATTTTAAAGTACTTTATACAAATAACGAATTACATATCATAGGCAGGTCAAGGTAATATATATTCTATAGTGATTAAAGTTAGTAAGACCGATAGTTAAGACCTAAGGTGTCTAAGTGTGTCAAGCATTAGCGCCTCCACTAATGCGTCAGCAATAGCTTTTGCGAACTGTATGACTAATCCCTTTATGTTAGAAGACAAAGGCTGGTGTGACTGTGGAAATTACGTGGTTGGTTTTATATATTTGATCTCAACCAGAAAGTCTATAAGATACTCGTATAATGGATAAATATTGTTGTTGATTGTTTATCGAACAGTTTCTGTTCTATAGATGCATTAGATGATTGTGAGGCGTGCCTTTAAACGTGCAGTTTGCGTCATTCGCCCTATAAATAACGCGAGAACGATGCTGAAACAAGAAAGATGAAACGAACGCCAACGAGCTACACAAAGAGGCGAATTCCTTGAAGATAATGACTGCCAGTACAATATTATTCCGCTGTCCTCGATCATCATTATCCACATTTGCGGAGGAAGGTTCCCTGGTGGTTGTTAAAGTACATGTAGGTACGTATATTAGTATAACTCTCTGATGTTTATACAATTCGAACTATTAGTGATGATAACTGCAAACAAAGCAGTTGGAGGTGCATGAATTTGTCATTTGTTTCAGAGTTTACTGCTTAGTAATATTATTGTGCAATCTTACAAAACCATTTATTTAATCAAAGAAACATTCACATTAAAATACAATTGAGGTCAGTTCCATTGAAAAAAAAAAAGATTAACTTGGACTCAGGCATAAATGTAGTAATTACGAATACATTAACTTACTGTGTCTTTTGTTTATTTCTCTTTTAAAATCGATATAGTTCATTGAGCTCCTTTTATACCATAACTTTAACTCACGGATTTTATTTAAGCGTTCTCTTTGTCTAACTTATATGTATAAAATCGTGAAGCTTTACTTAATATAAGTATAATATATTATGACACCAATGTTGACGGATATTTTAATAAAAGTATGCAATGTATGATGGCATCTGATGGACGATAAGATAAGGGACACTTATCAGCATAGAGCAATCAACTTATATTAAAGCGCGTATGACGTGTTTTCCAATAACGAAAGTAATGTGAGGTTGCAAACTATGAGATAAACTTTTAATATAAAGTTACACTGTGAACAAAAAAAAATCCAATATAAAAGTAACAAAGTTTTTTCAAGTATGAAATATTTAATATTTTCAAATTAAATATTTAATGGTTTCATTTCTTTGGTCTGGTGACAAGACAAAGCGCTGCGTCGAGTTCCGCCACTGAACACGCAATGCCTCAAATTCGGAGGAACGGAAGTTAAACGAAGTGTCTTAACACGAGGTTCCCAAGTTCCGCCTGTCTACCCTAGAAAAAAAAATAAGTTTTCCACTAAAAACATTTAACTGTTTTATAAAAAACTCTAGTCATAAAATTCTCAGTAAATCGTGTCCCGATTGGTATCAATCATTTTAATTTAGGTTAAAAAAAATTCGGCGCGTCAAAACATTACAATCCTTCGTATACTCAATGTGTTGCGGCAATACCGTTCTACGAAAACTGTCCAGCCCACTCAACGAATTTGCAGAAAAATCATGTGTATTCCGGAAATACACATCAACGCCTACTTATACATCGTAAGTAGGCGTTGATCGTAAAAATCAACTGAAGAAATTGCTTTATTTACTACTAGAAATTAAATTTGGGAATTGCTTTTAAAGAAACATTTAAATAATAAGATATTAAGATATTATATCTACCTACGTATGTATGTATTAAGAAAAAAATAATTGCACATTAATATATTTCTTTTATATTTGACAATTACTGTTATTCGAAGATTTGTTAGCGTAATTCTTTAAAAAGCGTTGATTTATTTATTATTTATATTCAATAAACCTTCCGACGCTACTAACGTAGTTGGGACACAATTGATTTAACCAGATAGTGGCATTTTAAATGATACTGAAGAGATATATTCATGTTTCTCATATATTTACTTTGCAATTTATTGCTCAACCACTGGTTTCTATAAAATTATTAATATATTATCTCATTTTCTGTTCATTAATAGATTGTATAGTTGTATCCTGACACAGCTTAGCCTAATTGGGTTAGCGCTGACCCCAATCAGTAGGTGCTATAGACTTTCTCTATCATTGCATCTACCCGCATTTGCGTCGCATCTGGCCTAGTTTCTGCCCTCAAGGCCCTTGACTGTTGACATGCCAAAAGTGGTTGCATTCGTGACATTACCAAAATGTGCAATGCTTTTTTTTTCTTTTCCATCTAACATTTTTGATCAAAAACAGACCTCAAAATTTATAGGTTTGAAATGATATTACAATTTATGCAGATTTTTTTTATACCTTGTCCTTATGCCGGATCTTAAGTGTTAAGATACTCATTAAGACATTTCCATGTTCTTGAGGCAATGTAAAGTACGAAGCGTAACTTAACGCGGCGCTTTGCCTCGTAACCAGAGCAAGAAAACAAAAATATGCAATATTTCATTTCATTTTCTACAGTTAAAATTTTAAAACATTCATTCATTAAAAGAATATTATTATATTTTTCTTTCGTAGAAAGAAAATACAAGTTAAATGAGATGCGAGTTTCAAGTGTTCTATGATTACACCCTGGAGAGGTTGTCGACTTTGAGCGATTTTTATTCTAGCGAAAGCTATCTTGAGTGCTAGTTAGCAAGTTTCATGTCTGCACATTCTAATTTTAGATATTTTATATGGATTATCTTATTCTCGTTTCTTTGATCTTAACGATTTAACGTAGTGTAATAACAGCGATGTGAAAAGAGCGTGTGCCTTTCGTCAACATTTCGTAATATTTCCTATAGGCAGTGAAAGCGAAATTAATTTGCTTATGCCAAGAAAATTTTAGTACAATATTTGCTGTCTAGAACTGACATCAGGTAAATTTTATAATATACTTCAAATGCAGCACCAGTAAAACAATGGTTAGGTGGGAGGAAGCTGGAACAGTGGAGGTGAGAAATAATGCATAAGGGGCATCTTTTTAGATTTGTCGATCTGCAGTACATACATTATAAATATATCTTGTGAAACGACCGCATTCAACTATTAAAGAAAGATAATAAGATTATTATAAAGAATAGAGAATAAATTCACACATAGATTAAAGATTTTAAAACTCGGACAAGTAACGGCTACTTAAATACATCATCACATGGTATCATTAAAAATCACTTATGAAAAACTTACAAAAATAAATATGTCGCTACTAACTGTTATCGCGTCACGAAAATAGACTTAGCAGTTATATATAATAATTAAGTGTAATGACGTAAATTGGAGATTTCTGAATGCACAATGTTAGTTGATTTAAATTGCGCACGGAAAGATGTTTGCTTTTGCTAAATATAATTGTTTTACCTGGTATATTAAGTTTTAAGGGCCACAGGTAACACCGGCACAGTGGGACAGTGATTGCCACTCGATCATTTTCCCGTCTTGCAGTATAAAATGCGGAGTTGTGCAATACGCAATGCCTCGAATTCAGGCAGAAATAGGAGATGCACCCATTCAATGTACTCTGTTCTTTCTGGTTTTATAAAATATATAATAACTACGATCCATCCATCGAGACATTGACTTGACCTGCCCACGTTTTATGAATGAAATAATTAGTACGCAGGTGATGTTTATATGTACCTAGAAGGTTGAAGTTAACCTTAAGTTATGAGGTTGTTGCTCTAGCAGCTGACGGTACTTTTTATGCTCTACTTTACCAAGTTACATTACGTACTTTACATAATACAAAGGTTTTATTAAACTTAGCAGACTTTTTATATTTAGCTACTTTCCGCTGTGTTCACCTTGTTACTTATGAATACTTATTATAAAAGTTTGTTCTCCGTAAGTGACGCTACCTACAGTAAATTTCCATTTAGTTCAAGAGTAGGTTAATAATAATAATTCCGTAATTGTTTCATACGTACGTAGGTATATCACTAGTCATAAATTTTGTTATCCAAATACTTAGAACTGGAAAGTGCGTCCATCTCTACATTGCTGGTTGGGACTTCAATTGTGACTGAAAACAAATTCAAATATTTTTTTTTTGTTAGAACTCGTTGACGTATTACTTGACACCTACAAAGTTTTTATCGATTTTAAAATTAAATACAGTTTTGTTGATAAAATAGCATCCATTTTTTATTTCATTTAAGACTTTTAGATAAATAATGAGATGAGAAATTAACCAGGTGGTTGTGCTTCTTAACAATGAAATTAACTCTAAAGTAATCATAAATTCAATATTCTCACGTTGTCTGCGCTCTATTTACTTTGTAGTAATCAAGAGCATGCACTTAGGGACTTGATTGATGTAATAGTATGTTTTTAATTAAATTTCGAGGTTTCATTAAAGCTTGCAAGATTGTGGAGCTAATTAAAACAGCACTAACATTTATATTTAATGCTACATGCATTAAATTTTATTAGTCAGACTAAGATTGTAAGAAAGTTATTTTTAATATGAAATTGTAAAGGTTAAATAAATAGTTAGTATAATAATAAAGGATATCGTAACAAAGTTTAAATACTACTTATAAAACTTTACAAAGAATCTGAACTTTTGAGTTTTATTTAAGCATCATGTTTTTACTATACTGCATATAAACAAAATTTTTGTGTGTATCTATCTGTAATTTTAGAATAACCTTGTTTTTTCATTCAATTCAATTATTTGAACAATATCAACACTGACATATTTTTCTTCAGTCTCTATGTTTTCCGAGCAAATCTACGAAACAACTGAACCGATTTTTATGAGAGTTTCAGTGGAAGATAGATTAGGTTGTGGAGTATCTATATCACAACATAACCTTTTTTTCCCGAATTTTAGAGACATCAGAATTATCAAGGAAACATTTGTGTTCAATTAAATAAAAATACGCCTAACTCAAGTAGGCGAATGGAAATAACTAATAGATATATATATATATATATATATATAATATATATATATATATATATATATATATAATATATATATATATATATATATATATATATATATATATATATATATATATATATATATTATATATATATATATATATATATATATATATATATATATATATATATATATATATATATATATATATATATATATTATATATATATATATATATATATATATATATATATATATATATATATATATATATATATATATATATATATATATATATATATATATATATATATATATATATATATATATATATATATATATATATATATATATATTATATATATATATATATATATATATATATATATATATATATATATATATATATAATATATATATATATATGACAAATGATGTAATCTCATTTCCCAGGGTAACTCTGATCATAGTTACATACAGTACCGAGAGTTAAACGAAATAGATTGAGGACAAAAAAATATTACAATCCGAAATCTTTCCATTTATAATATTACATAGATATGAGGGACGTCAGTAATTTATTAAATAACTCTTTTCCTAACAAATAAAAATAACAAGTCACAAATTTCACCGTAATTCAAAACAAATAAATTGTTATTTTCTACTAAATTAAAATGTGTTACTCCCAAATGACGCACAAAATGAGTACCGTACGAAGAATGCGGTCAAATTGCGCCGGATATACAGAGAGATGAATAAGAATATTCCAAGATGTATTTGTAACGTAAACAAAACTTACACTTTCGTCTTGAATAAGATTTTCAAATTCTGTATACTTTTAAATAAATATGTATAGGTATATTGTATTTTTATGGATAAAAATATATATAGAGGCAAATAGTAACAGAATCCACCCTCACTAAGCTTCACGCTGTGTTCCGCACATGGCAGGGTAGGCAGAGGGAACTTAGAAACCTAGAGTTAAGACACTGCCTTCCACTTCCGTTCTCCACTTTCAGCCGGATTTGAGGCATTGTGAGTTGAGTGGCGGAACTCAACGCCGCAATTTGCCTGCACGCTATATCCCGCACATGGCAGAGAATTAGAGGAACTTACTTAACCTAGTGTTAAGACTTTATTAACATACACATATATATATATATATATATATATATATATATATATATATATATATATATATATATATATATATATATATATCTATATATATATATATATATATATATATATATATATCCCCATAATTTGCAAGTCGCAACCTAAACTTTTGTATGGAAAAACATACATTAAAGAACAATGGTTGCTATAAAAACAGCAGGTGAACGATTCAAAGATTACGCAACTCATTGTGCAGCTTTATTTAAGTAAAACGAATGGTCTAGTCGTAAGCTGGAATAAAGTAGATTTTGCGAGGAATTTTTAAAAAACATGTTTCGTTACTAACACTAGTCATTATATTTAAAATATGGACGCTATATGTCTGCTTTAGAGAATTTATACCTTGAATATAACCCCAGCATTATATTTACTGTAGCAAAAACATTATAAAAATAATTATTAACATTTTTGTGTAAATTCAGAATATTTGGATTACGTTAATAGATTGAGACGGTGTAAAAGCAAGTTGTCCGCACGACACAATATTGATTTTTTTATACATTGGACGTAGTAAATTATTCAAACGGTCTTTAGATAAAAAAAACGTTTGATGGCACATATAGATCTTTTATTTGACAAAGCTCTGGATTACAGCAGAACATCAATAAATAAGGCCATCAAATGTCATGAAACAGCATATTTGCGGAATGAAACGTGCAATACGTTAGGGAAGCTATTACTCATATATGGCAATATTAGGCATGTTATATGAAAAGATTTATCTTCCCATTTTACATAATCAAATGATTAATTTATAAGGTCTTTCGTAGCGCAGAGGCACAAGCGTACAATGTACAAGGCACATGTTGTAGATTCGAACCCCACTCGAGGTAATTAAACATAAAAATTTTTTTTTTCGCTCTGGTAACAAGACGCGTGGCGAATGGTTAGTCATTCAACACTCAATGCTTCAAATTCGGCGGAAACTGAGGAATGGACTTAGTGTCTTAACAGTAGGTTCCCAGGTTCCCTCTGCTTACTCCGCTTTGAGTTAGGTACAGTGTAAAACTGAAAAATATTTATGTGTAGTGGCTAGTTTTATAAAATAAACAAACAAAACATTATACCGTTTTAATATCTAGTACTCAACAAATACAAATGTAGAAATAAAACGTTTTCACAAATGCACTTAAACAATTCATAGTTTAAATTGGTGTAGTTAAAATATTTATCTGGTTTATGTTAAAGAAAAGGTACAATTATTCCTTCCCGATGATGTAGCTCTCCGTAGCATACGCAATGTTAGTAAAGATCACGGCCGGAGACGTTGGCCAATTTTCGTGCAATAAGCAAGTTGAACAGTAGAGTTATTGCCCTTTTCTATTTTTCTATATTTTGTAAAACGTGTTTGATTTTGTTATTTTCTTGTCTGTTAAAATGTTTGAAATTCATCTTTATACCACAACATTATCGTTTGATTCATCACCAAAAGGTTAAAGGACAAAGTTGATTCCTATAGGAAATCGAAATAAATTTAATAATAATTTTTTTGTGCATTTCTATATAATGCGAGGCGACTTATTAAAATTATTTGAACTTTTTTTTTCCATTAAATTATCTTAGAATAAATCATCTTAGAACTTAACACTGGCGTTAGCTAGACAATAAAAACTAAAATACTTGCTAAAACAGTCGTCCGGGAATCGAACACTACAGTTATATACTTTAGCATACAAAAATTAATGACTCATATCAATTACACGTAAAGTGACAATGGCATCAATTTAAATCTCAACAAGCAACAATCTTGCAGATACTCAAATTACGTTAACGTCCAAGAGAATTAACGACGTTACGAAACATCTGACATCTGTTTGGAGTACCAGCAGACGCACACCCACACCGATATATGATGTTTGACTTTTATTGCCAGTAAAGTAACACCTCGTAATCAACCTAGGAATTGTGTTGCAAGAGGAAGCTAATAGATTAGATGTCCTACTTTCAACGTAAGTATGTATGTAAAATCAACCAGGCGTTTCGTTTATAGAAGTTATAGTAAGCACTTATAAATAAATTTAAATATTATTGAAAATGTTTGGTTAACTAATGTATTTAACAAAATTTTTATAAAGATTCTATTTAAAAATGAGTGATATAAATATGAATAGTCCTTATCGTATTACTTCAAAAAATACACAAATATTAAGCGACGGCGAAAAGAAGTTTATTGAATACATATAATTGGGTGCTTTTTATAAATGAGGTAAGCGTTTTCTGATATTTGAATATTGCGTAAATCAAGATGGAATTAATTTATATAAAATATTACCATTTGGATACATTATGTATTGGCACTTACTTAGTATTTTGCCAATTATTTTGTAGGATATCGTTTGCTTACATTATCTTTTACAAAATAATTTATAAATATAAGCATCCTACGTACGTACAGATTTAATATTGGTTATATGGTTTCGAGAATGTTTACTTTTAATAATCCATACGATTTCTGACAAGGCATGAAGTAATTGGACAGGAAATATATTTTTTAGCCTTTAAAGCCTGTTATAAAAAACACCAGCTATTTAGAAAATATAATACGGCAATCAGTCCTATTGGAATACTTAGCTGGGTGTTTAGCAGCACCGTTTAAGGAATATTCTACTTATTTTATAAGAAATTATAAAATAACACCACACGAAACCAGGCAGAATGTAGTGTAAGTTAACTAAAAATAAAATATTTTTATTAAAAAGACTTAAAAGACTGGTAAGTTCAAAAAGTACAATATACACTACATTAACTTCTTACTTAAAATCTAAATATTCAACGACAATACTTGTAACTTTATATTTCAAAACTGATCAAAGGTCTCAGACAGAAAAATTTTAAAAAACAAATTTCTAAGTAAACAAGATAAAAATAAATGTGTTCAAGGACTCCCAAAGTTAAAAAAATAATAACTTATAAAAATATGCATTTCTTAGTTTTTTATTTATCTAAAATAATAATGATTAAAATTTAAAAGAATTTACTCCCTCGATTGGAAATCAAACTCACGACCACCGTGTTGACAGCCAGAGGCTGTGCCACGACAGCCTCTAAATATTTCAATTCCAAATAATTAAAAAGTGAATTTTAGCTCGTTTCAAATTTCTAAAATTGTAGTAAAAATACTGTACTAATTCCTTTGGAATTTAAAAATCCGCAAGCATTTTACACTATTTATAACCCTTAGATATTTTATTTAAAACGACTCTTAAGAGCGTTTCTTTTAAAATGCGGTGAAATATATAATTTAGTAAATTTATTTATATACATTTTATATACAAAGCCGATAAATTATCACCCTCAGCCTACAAGTCGTTATATTAACATTAGGTACAGCTTTATGACTTGCTTATTACTACTAAAAGGTTACATTTGTGTTTATAATTACTTAATACTCTGACATTATTGCCATATAAAAGAAATATTTGAGTTAACTTAAATTAATAAAAAAATACTGTAAAGATAAAGATATAAAAATATCTATTTATAAAGTGTAAACCAACATTTTAGCAATTTTTAAGAGAGCAAACCTGAACTAGCGGATTTGAATTTGCGCCTCTTGGGCCCAAAGTTACACAATAAAAAGTTATACAGTATAATAATATAATTAATTTTCAATAATATTATTTTCAATTGGCCTGTCGTGGCGAAGAGGCATAAGTTTATTTTTTTTTCTTTGCTCTAGTAACAGGGCAAAGCGGGGTGTTGAATTTCATGTCTCAACACGTAATGCTACAAATTTGGCGGAAAATACGGAGTGACATAACACCAGGTTCCCAGGTTCCCTCAACCTACCCTATCATGTGCGAGATACCGCTTAAATCGGAACAAAAAAAAATTTTCATAAAACATTAAAAAATAGTAACTTCTACGTTAGCAATAGCACTCGAAATTGCGCTCGTAAAACCTAGACTGCGATGTTTAAAGACCCGTCTAACGTTCAACGATGGTGTTAAAGTAATTAATACAAAGTAAATATTCTAGAAGGTGTCGCCGGACTTATTGCACAACGTAAATCTTAACTGTAAAGTTCGTCGCACCGCTTTCTAAACAAAGATTATTGTTCTAATCTTGTTCTATTGTTTAGCTGAAGTAATCTGATACTCGAGAACAGAGAGTAACAGAGTACCTACAGTACGGTGTACAAGTCATGGCGATTCTGAAGTTATATATAAATTTGATTTAAATTTGTTTCTTACTTTGAAATATATACATATTTCCTTTCTAAATATTTAACTTTCTAAAGTTCAGAAAACCTAAATTAAGCCGGCCATTACTCGTCGGCCGTATTGTAGTGCGTGCTCGAACGCCGGCGAGTCAAAGAAAACCGCAGCATATTCACCGACATCGCGAACCAGTTAATTCATAGGTTTCGTTAAGTTACATGTACGAGTAACCGCACTGTATCTATTGTTCGGGAAAAATAACTGTTAGTTTTTTTTTGTTAAACTAACCGCGATCTACGGAGATATAATTAATTAAATCATATTGTTGTAAGACTTAAAATAATACAACGTCGTAATAAATTCGTTCAGGCCGTCTAAGTGCAGCGGGAAAACGTCTGAATGTAACCTCGATGGTTTTGGGTTCCATTTTTATTTGGGAGATTGAATTATGTATATTCAAATTATTTTTTATCTCTTACTGTGATCGACAAATCGCGGCGTTAAGAACCGTTTTTTTATTGAGAAACCAAATTGGGCGAAAAGCGGGAAAGGGCGTGTCTTAGCATAAGAGCGGCGAGAATGCTAAATTTAACAAAATGAACATGTTATTTTATTACTATTGTTTATAGCACACTTTAGAAATAGCCGTTCTAAATAGCCGTATTTATAAAACATACCTATACCAAAAATCAAATGGTTGTGACGAATGGCAACCAAGCATGTTTTTATTGAAAAGCCATAACGCAAAAACGATTTTATTAAATGGCATAACTAAAGTTTTTTTTTTTTTAATTTAAAATATCAAAGTATTATGTTCTTTGTCTGTTGTTCTGCGCGATACCAGAATCAATCGAGTTCAGTACAAGACAATCGTAATTATACATTTTCATAACGTTTATGTAATCTTAATTCTACAGTTTTACAAGAGACTGTACTGAGAATGTAGTTTCGTTGACGTGGAAGTAAATAAAATTTTTGTATGACACATAAAACATTTCAAGTACCCCGAGTGACTATGAGTGCATGTAGAGTTACAGCTAAATGATACGTGATGTAATATGGCCGATAGCTGTTCTCAAAAAAGGACTATTCAAGCTTAAATGAGGTTTCAATGCAGTAACATAATCAGCACTACCTAAGGATGGCACTTTCAACCAAACTCTTAAGGTACGACGTAGCGCAGTGGAACAAGCGTGAGATTGTAAACTCACAATATATTACAGGTCGTAAGTTCGGTGTCTTGATATACGCGAGACACAGTATTTTCGATAGTGATTTAATTAAATAAACATATAGAATGAGTATCATATATTTGAAATTAAGCACTTTTAAACGGTTCAATCGCGTATATTGTTTGGTAAGCATTTTTTGGAAATCTGACGTTTCGAACACTTTACAGAAGTCCGTGGTCACGGGAAGTCTACCCATGACCACGGACTACTGCAAAGTGTTGTAATGTAAATGTGTAATAATCGCGAAAATAAAAAAAAATGTACTTTATTGTACTAAATAGGTACATACATAAAAAATAGTAACGTGAAAAGAAAAGTGTGCAAAGGTGGACTTATCTCTGTTAGAGATCTCTTCCAGGCAACAAGTGGAAGTGGATGAGTGACATTAAGCGGATCAAAGATATTATTATGCGTATAACTTACTTCACATTAGAGCGTAGACGACATAAAACAACTTAAAACTCATCATCACACGTCACCTGTTTCAATTGTTTACATTTAATTATCCACAAATTTCCGCAACAATTGTACTATTTTGACATTACCTTTTATCTGTGACTTTCTTTAAATCGCTAAATTTATATTATTATTTACATTTTTAAATAATATGATAGAATTTAGGGGCTGTAATGGCGTATGGGCACAAGCGTGTAACTATAAACGATTGGTTATCGGTTTGATTTTCACTCAAAGAAATAAAATAATTAATATTTTAATTACGTCGCTCTAGTAACAAGGTAAAGCTCGGTCGTTGAGTTCCGCCACCCAAAACGCAATGCCTCAAATTCGGCGGAAATTGGGGAACGGAACGGAATGATTGTGCGTGTGGTAGAGTCACGTTGCCAGTAATGGCAACACGCATGGGCTGACTCGACCGGATTATTACCACCCCCGGCATTTAAGACCGGCGTTAAATAGTGGCTTTGGCCACTGCGTTTCGCATTAGGTAATGCCGGGCCTCGGTGCCCTTCCATCTTAAAGGACGGCAACGCTACTGTAGCTCCTCTGGAGTTACACGGGGCCGTGGGCGACGGTGATCACTTACCACCAGGTGACCCGTACGCTCGTTTGCCGTCTTTTCCATAAAAAAAAAAGAATATTAAGTTCCCTCTGTCTACCTCTGTTATGAGCGGGATTAAGCGTGAAACTGAAAAAAAAAAACAAATTTCTTTTTGGAATAATTAAATTATAGTTTTTTCGCTTTATCGCAGTTTCATTACAAATACCTTAAAGTTGTTCAGTTTAAATTTTTCCGCTATTTAAAATCATTCTTCTATAAGGCGAAATATAAAGTATCGATTTTTCTGACTCGACTATCTATACAAATATTTTAAAAGCACAATATGAAACTAGAATCATCGTTTACTAAAGACACAAGAATTCTACTTTGCATTGTTTAAAAACACGGTATTTCAAAGAGCGTGGTGCTATTTTATGTACGTACCTACGTATATGTATTTCTACGTTGGAAGCTTAGGACTGTCGTGGTGCAAGGGGACAAGCGTGTGATTGTAAACGACAGGTTGTGGAATCTATCCACACTCGAGGAAATGAAATATTTCATATTTCAAAATTAAACATTGAATATTTTCATATCTTTGCTCTGGTAAAAAGGCAAAGCGTGCCGTTTTCAACAAGTAATACACCAAGTAAAGAAGAAGTGATATATTTAATAATTCCACTTTTTCACTTTTTTGCTCTGGTAACAAGGCAAAGCGCAGCGTTGAGTTCCTTAACAAATAAGCGGTGTTTCGAGTCAACGCGTCTACGGTTTCCTAAGCTTCTTTTTCTTTTTTTCGTATGTGGACTTTCCGCAGAATTTGAGCTACGAGTACCCCGAGTTGAATGGTGGAACCTCAACGCGATTTCCCTTGTTACCAGAGCGAAATATTAAAATAATAAATAAGATAATTATGTAACTCTTTTTTATATGATGCAGCCATTTTTCTTATTATTTTAGTGCTTTTAAGGCCTCCTTGGGTTACCACTTAGATAATTAATACATGTGTTTTGTTTCATTATTCAATTCTCAATAGGTGGTTTAATAAACTCAACTTATGTAAAGTCTACTGACATGTAGAAATTTTAGTAAATACTTAATAAATCAATCATAAAGCTCCTATATAAACTTTTAATTGCGTCAGGTTGTTCAGCATGAAATTAATTCTAATTATGAAAGTCAAACTTGTCGACGAGGACCGAGAGATTTGAGGCCTGTCGTGGTGCAGCGGCACAAGCGTGTGACTGTAACCGACAGGTTCTGGGTTACATCCCCAGCCGAGGAAATAAAATATTTAATATTTTCAATTTAAATATTTAATGTTTCATTTCTTCGCTCTGGTAATAAGGCAAAGCGCGGCGTTGAGATCCGCCACTTAACACGCAATGCCTCAAATTCGGCGGAAAGTGGGGAACGGAAGTGGAACGGAGTGTCTTAACACTAGGTTCCCGGGTTCCCTCTGCCTACCCTGCCTCGTGCGGGATACAACGTGAAGCTAAGAAATTCAAGATAAGAAGTTATATGCTACATTTTTTCAACACCAAACAATTTACCACCGATTCTCTATAGTTAATGCCTCAGACCTGAGAAGAACCAGCTAAAGAAACTCAGTGGGACATTTTTATTTTTTAAAATCTATTATTTAAGTGACAATGATACCTTTAAAATATACTGAAGCGAGCATTTCAAACCCATGGTGTGTCATTTTTTACAACATTATTAATTTCATCGGTTCATCTTATATAAAATTATTAATTATAGAAGTAATAGAGAAAAAGTGATTGGTAAGAGAGGGAGGGGGAGATCTCGGTTGACCTTCAACTACGATACTTGAGGAAAGTCACATAAAAATCATGAGGACCCCCCGGAGGGCATGCATGAAGAGGTTGATGAAGGCGAAAGAGGTATGCCGAGACCGCAGAGTTTGGGGCTCCGTTCTCTCTGCCTACCCCGCTAGGGATATAGTTTGAAGCTATGTATGTATGTAAGAAGAAAATTAAAAGTTTAAGATGGAGAAAAAATAAACATTCACGTATTCACTTTAATATAGGTAAATAGATATCGTAATAATGTAAGTAAAATAAAATTCAATTTATGTTTAATATTTTATTTTTCAAATAAGCTTAATTGAATAATTTCTATATTATTGACTTGCTTTAATATATAACACTGAAAAAAAAAGAAAAAGGAAAAAGAGCAATCCATTAAAACTTGTGGTGACGCAGATGTGACAATGGTCACTGCACGTGGTGGTCTTATATTTAGAATTTTCTACTGAAAATGTTTCTATTTGAAGTTAAAAAAATTGAAGTAAAAAATATTGATTAGTTGTTTTCAAATTGTAGAAATATTAGTGAGAAATTGCGTGAAGATAAATGTTTTTAATGTATAGATATTGTCTTAAAGCGATAATGTCATTAGAACAAGAAAATATTTAATATTTTCAATTTAAATATTTAATGTTTCATTTCTACGCTCTGGTAATAAGGCAAAGCGCGGCGTTGAGTTCCGCCACTCAACACGCAATGCCTCAAATTCGGCAGAAAGTAGGGAACGGAAGTGGGACGGAGTGTCTTAACACTAGGTTCCCGAGTTCCCTCTGCCTACCCTGCCTCATGCGGGATACAGCGTGAAGCTGAGAAATAAAAACAAGAAAGTAATTGAGATTAGTAAATAAATTAGTGCAATTCAAGCGGGCGAAGCCGCGGGCATGTCGCTAATTCTAAATTAATCTCAACAATTTCCAATAAATTCCAAATGGCACCTATAAAGGAAGTTGATATAATAGTTTTAGTTCTTACGTCATGAGTATAGTATCGCATTATGTGTTGAAGCCGTCCAGGTGCAATGCATAGCTAAGACGCTTCCCATATGACGAGATTAGAATGCGAAATGTACAAATATGTACGAACTTCTACCTTTCAGCTATAGTAATGCCGTTTGTAATAATCTGTGTCGTTGTAATAAAATGTATTCAATATATTTTTTTATTAATTTATAAATTACACGAATTTTAATAAATATTGTGATGCTAAAAATATTTTTTGTTGATTATAGGTAGAAATAATTCGCACAAGTTTAAAGAAGCTAATGTATTTTTTAATCATAAACAAATATATATAAATGTCGCTATCGGTCATTTGTTCATTTTGTTTTTATTATTAACAATGTTGTTTATGTGTACATATTATAATTAATTTGTTATACATAACTAAATACTGATAATGAACATTAATTATGCTTAATTTTGTTTTGTTACATTTTTTTCATAAATTCTAAATTTAAAAACATTTACAGTTGAATGAAAAGTGTAGTTACGTTAGAAAAACAAAAGCATTTTAGGTAAAACGTCTGAAATGTAATAAGGAGGCTGACCGGTTTTTAAGTAGTTAAAAACAAGATTAATAACATTTGAAACTGACCTACACTACTATTCTAACATTTAAGTGTTTTGGGACTGGTTTTATATCAGTTCTTATCAGCTTAACTAAATAACAGGCTCGTATTAAATGTCAAAGGAGCGAGCGCGCCAATATTCTTGCGAAGCAACGGATTTCCAATGCATCTCGCAATACATAAAAGAACGAACACTATTTTAATCATTATATACGTAGTATATAGGTATTAAGTACATAACAGGCAGCTACGTGCGCGACTGGTTAGTGGTTACACCAGTTCATCCCCACTCCCGTCTCCATGCAATGAACAGCTGATCTAATAACAAAGAAAATAAAGGACTCGTCCACATAATGCATTTGATCCTAGCGTTGTTTAGTTATCGATTTAAATGCTAGATATAAGTAAAATTGGCTTCTTTTCCAATCGTTATGCATTTATTATTACCTGTGACGCATACGTTTCGTAATACACTATTGCGTTTTAATCTAATGATTGGTAGATGAAGATGAAAACAGGAGAATTTATATGATTGTGAATCCAGAAAATGATTTGATCGACCTAACAAAGGGCATACTTGCCTTTCTGTTCATCCAATAGACGGGGTGTGTTGAGATATTTTATTCTGAAAAACTATAGTCTTAACAGTCTGGTTACAGTCGACAAATCACGGATTCATTTTATTATTGTTTATAAGGGATTGTCACTTGTGTCGTTTATCACTTTTAGTTGTTTAACTTTCACGAGACGTTTGTTTGGGCATACAGTTTTTTGTTAATAAGTACAGTAAAGTCTTTGTTTACAGTGCTGAGAGTTTATGTATTATTTACATCACTTTTCAGTGGCCTGCAAACGCGATAATCGTTGCACTGCCTGCGCACTTTATTTTGCGCTGCTGCGTCAAAAACAATCGCTCGGCTAGCGAAAGGGAAACTCGCTGAGCGAACTTGTTTTCGTGACGATTTTTCGTCTCCGTCTCTATTTTAGACACCAACTATTTTGTCCCGCTTGCGCATTTGACGTTTTGCTGCCAGTGTTGCTAGATCTATGATAGCTATTTAATTTATTTTCTTTATTTATTTAACATATAATAAAAATATATTAATAACATTTTGTATAATTCGAGGTATGTCGTGGTGCAGGGGCACAAAAGTGTGACTGTAAACGACAGGCTGTGGGTTCGATCCCCACTAGCACAGGTGAGATTAAATTTAAAAATATTAAATAACATTGTAATAATTTCTTCGCTGTGGTCATAAGGCGTGGCGTTGAGTTCCGCTACTCAACACGCCATATATTAAATTTAGCGGAAATTGGGGAACGGAACGGAGTTAACACTACTTTGTTTAACATAAAAGTATATGGTATATTTGACACTTGAAGGATTTGTTATTATTCAAAATATACTGATAAGTAATTTCTTTTACTATGTACATAATTGTATCTTTAATAATTTTATTAATTTGATGAAATAGTGATTGTAACTAGCGACAATTCAAACACATTTATCAGGAGGTAAATAAGACACTGTACCGACTATAGTATGTATATTTTCATTTAATATAAAAAATTATAGGTATCCACTATATATATGTACACGTAAGTAAATGGCAAACAACTTGTAAGATCCAACAGAATAAAATTTTATATCACAGTTTACGAAAATAACATCGTATTCTGTGTATTTCCAAGCAACGGTAATACTGTGAAGCCAACATGTAGTAACGCGGAAGCACTAAGTTGTCTATACTACTCACCGAATGTTATTTTAAATCATTTATATAAAATCAAATATCTTCAAATTCCTTGGCAAAGATAAGCAGCTTTAAGAAAATATGAGTTGAACCCGCACTCATCAATCCCACTTTTATTATTTAATATTTCCATATTGATTATTTCAATTAATTGACATATTTAATTTTAATTTCATTTTAGAAAATTATCTATAAAATGCGATTGTAATCGTCGCCATCACAATATATTTAATTATAAAATAAAAATAAGCATTTCATTAATAAAATAAGTGTCACTTTAAACATGTTCATTCAACAAACATCGGTGAGCTAGTGTTCAACATTCGTTATATATTCAGACTTGAAGTTAGTTGATTCCCTATCACAGACTAGACTCAAATAAATTCAGAATAAACCTTTTAATATACAAAACAGTATCCATTGACACATTTGTCAAGCATTTGGAGAAAATAAAGACAAAAGTATTTTTTTTTTAAAGTTGATTTTTTTATCAAAATTACAGAACAATAAATGATTAAAGTAAAATCTCCAAGTGCTTGTCAAATGACACCGCATATTGAAACATAGGGAAACACGCCACAATGGGCATTACATAAATAAAGTCAGATCTATAATAATAAAAAAAAAACCTTGAATTTCGATTGCACTGCCGATTCCGTAACCTGCCATATTACAGAACTACTTATTCGAAAAGACTTTCTTTAATTTAAATTAAAATAATAAAATTAAAAAAAAAACCTTAAATGCGTACGGACGACTGAACCTAATAATGATTAATTATATATATATTCATTTACAAATAAAAAATCGGAGTTACAAAAATTTGATATGTACAATAGATTACAACTAGTGACCTATTCCTTACAGTACGCTATACACCAAACTACAGTACGTTTGTCTTTTTACACAACACTCGCTTGTATACTCTAAATTTTAGAGCATTTCCCATACACACGTTTAATACACGTGATTATTGCCTTTGATAAGTAGTCTTTTATTATAGCAACACTTTGTATCTGTTAACCAAAGTTGCAGTTCAGAAATTATAATTAAAAAAAAAATCTATTAAAATAGTAATAAGATCAAATTAAAATTTACATAATTTAATCAAAAAAATAATTTCGATTGTTTAAAATAGATTCAACTATAAAATCTAAAACAACAGTTACAAATTTGGTTAAGAGACAAGCTGTCGCGATACATTTAAAACAACACAAATTAAGGCATGTAAGGCTATTATGTAAAGCTCTATTGTTGATTCTATTTAGGCTTAGAATATACTTGGACTGGCTGTATATTGGACCGTTTGACGTTTCCCAAAACATATGAGATAAAAATGACAGTAATAAAAACCGGAAAAAATAAAGAAATAGCTGTTTCTATTTCTCACTAAGGAAACTAAGAGCATATCAGTTTCGATATAAGCATTAAATAATAACTCGTATTGTTATTCGACCACGGCATCTAGACTAATATTTACAAAAATCGATTTATATAAAATAATCGATTACCATTTTTATCTCATATATATTCGTTAGCGAATCGATATCTACAATATTCAGTTTCAGTCGAGCTGCTGTACTTGCACTACGGATGTGGGCGGCGGTATCGATATTTCATATTTGATGAGTCCGGTCCCTCGTCCGGTTGACAGCACTAGTTCTTTGACGTCGCCACTAGGAAATATTAGAAAATATAATATTTTTAGCATAAACATATTAAGTAAGGCTTTCCGAATTTTGGAAGAAAATAATCAAAGACAAAAAAATCCTTATATTAAATATACGTGGCCATCTACGACTACGACTGTTTTCGACTGCTATTATATACATATACTTCATTAATATTGAAAGAATGTATAAAAATGAAAGAATTATTGAATTGATATGTCTAAAGTCTTTGTAATCAGTTTTTCAAATAAAGGACACATTAATTCCCATTTTTTTTGGCTTCACACTGTATCACTGACGGTGAACTGAGGCATCTTGGGTATCTAGTGTTAACATACTCCATTTTCCATTAAAATATCCACATAAATATCTACATATTCTAATTTAACGGAAAGTTAGGAAACTTTCCGTTAAATTCACATTGCTCATTACCAGAGCATTGAAATTAAAATATAAATAAATATTTAATTCCGCCAAAAGAAAATTGAACAACAACCCTTGTACCACTACAAGGTGACATGAAGTACTCACGCGTGCCTCTTGTGCCCTATTTGCGTCTGCAAGGGCTTGTCCCTCGCCACGATGTGCAGCGGCGACCCGATGAGCGCGCGGCGGCCGCCCACTCCTACTACTATTTGATTGCCAATCACTTGACCCGATCTGTTCGTTACCTGTGGACATTATCACTTATATGTAGTTATAATTTTATATTTAATATTTACACTTATTTTATATTTAATATTTACACATTTTTCTCATGAACGCTTGGAAGTAGAGCTGTTTCTTAGTTGGTCAGAATGCTTGGATGGTGCGGATTCGAATCCCGCTACAATTTTAAAATTTGTAGTTATATTTTTTATAAACCTTCTTTAGATTCACGGTGTCTTACGCACCATAATAGGGTCGTCCCTGTTATGGTAATCGTGTATGAGATATGCAAAACCAATATAAATAATTTACTATCTACAGATAAAAAAAAAACATCTTACAACTTGTATATGTGTAGGTTGATGGTCCTGCTGTTCCATTTCTAAATTTTGATGCTGCACTTGCTGTTGATGTTGTTGCTGCTGCTGCTGTTGCTGTTGTTGCTGCTGCTGCTGTTGGACCTGTTGCTGGACTTGTTGAGCTACTTGTTGTGCTGCTTGCTGAGCAGCTTGTTGTTGTGCTTGTTGTGATACTTGTTGTTGCACTTGTGTTTGCGTCTATAAATGTGTTATGGATTAGTACTATTAATTAATGTATGTTTGTATGTATTTTCAGAATTGTGATGATTTTTAGGATACAAAAATTTTTTTAGGATACAACAAAAAATCTAACAAATGAAGCCATATTTTACTTTTAGCTTTACACTTTTTACAGTTAAGTATACAAAATACTTAATTGTGAAAATCAATATATACCCCATATCTAGTAACCATTATTAAAATCAATATACATTATAAATGTTTAAAAAGAAAACTAGGTACTCTTTTTCCAAATTTTCTTAAATTAGATATTTAAACAAAAATTAAACATTATATATAGACATACATTTCTAGGCGGTAAGTCCATATGCTGCCTTTGGTGAAGCATCAGATGGTTCTTTTGGAAGAACGCCTTGCCGCACTGATCGCACACGTGCGTTCTTAGCGTACAACTGCCGTCGGGATGCCTGGAACAAAATTTCAAATATTATATAAAATACAGTTAAAGCTCCTTTTCTTCTTTATTTTCAGTCCGAAGAGAGATATTGCGGAAAACAATGGCTTACGTGAAACCTACAATTAAGGTGGTTATGGTTAGACGCCGCGCTATGATTAATATTCGAACAAATATTTTCGATATTTATATACTCAGCTTCATGCTGTGTCTCGCACATGGCAGGGTAGGCAGAGGGAACTTGGAAATCTAGTTTTAAGACACTCCGTTCCACTTCCGTTCCCCACTTTCTACCGAATTTGAGGCATTGCGTGTTGAGTGGCGGAACTCAACGCCGCGCTTTGCCTTATTACCAGAGCGAAGAAAATGATAACATTAAATATTTAAATTGAAAATATTAAAAAAAAATCTTTTCTCGAGTGGGGATAGAACCCACAACGATATGTGAATGATGCGCCACGACGATATATACATAATATATATTTTTTACATAATAAAGATAAAAAAAATCAATTATATTTCTTTTTAGCTTCATTTTGTGTCCCATATATAGCAGGGTAGGGTAGAGGGAATATTAGAGAGGAGGTCAAAATATGGTATAAAAACATCACGTGATTATTGGACGGCCCCTAAACTTATTATTCAAATACAGGTTACATTTGCTTTGATAAAGTACACAGCAGTTAACATTATCATACTTTGTCATTATTTTTTATGGCTCAAAATTTATTTAAACGTTCAAAGTAAACCAATACCTTCTATGATGCGCTAAAAGTCCATGCTTCGCTGCGAACCCTTTCCCGCACTCCACGCAGAAGTGTAGCTTGGGTCGAGGCGTAATATGGTGAGAATTCTGTAAAATTTGTTCATTTTATAATCATATTTATATATAAAATAGATATATGTTTTCAAGCCATTTTAGAATATATTTTAAGAATAAATGAGTTAAAAAAATTTAAAATAAAAATTATTAGGAGAATTAGTTAAGAGGTGAAACTGAAAAGAATTAATCAAATAAAAATATAATAATTATAAATAAAAAATAAACAGAGAAACATTTTTAATTTTATGTCAGTACTTTTTTTCTTAGGTTGAAAAAGTATGTTTTTTTAGATTTAAATGTAGTATATGAGATTCTATATTTTTTTCAAAATAATTTAAAAAAAATACTTACCGTCGCTATAACCTGTGTGTGAACTACGTTGTTGGGATTGGACGAGATGATTTGTATCGGCTGATCTGTACAAAAATGTAAAATGCATTTAATTATATAAAATAGAGCATTCAATGGTAGATAGACGTAAGAACTTTACTGTATTATATAGCTATTAAACAAACTGATTTTTTTTTAGCTCTCACATATATAAAGAAATCATTTAACATTGAGAAATTCATAATTTCAAAAAAAAAAAAAAAAATTATCACAATTATTTGCTAATTTAAAAAAAGTCTCAAAAATTTAAATCAAAAAATAAAAAAAAGTAACGAATCCTTGATGTCTAGTAAGTACAGAGTAAATAACGTATGTAAGAGTCGTACTGTGCTGCGCGGCGTGGTGCTGCGCGGCGGCCACGAGGCCGGGCTGCAGCGCGGCCGTGAGCGCGCACAGGTCCGTCACGCACGTGCGGTCGCCCGCGTGCAGCCGCACGTGCAGCGACAGCGCCTCCTGACGACGCGTGTACAAATATATACTAAATTAACCTTTATTTACTATAATAGAAATCTATATTCAAAATTGTATAAGCCTATAAATACAAAGTTGGGAACGGAAGTAGAACGGAGTGTCTTTACACTACGTTCCCAAGTTTCCCTCTGCCTACCATGTGCGGGATACAGCGTGAAGCTGTAAATACAAATACATAATATTTTTTTTAGCTTCACGCTGTATCCCGCAAATGGTAGGGTAAGCAGAAACAACTAAATAAACCAATATTAAACACTTAATTCTGTTCACTTTCCATCAAACTTGAGGTATTGCGTCAACACTGAGCCTTTGTCCGATTACCAATGAGAAAATTAACTCAGCTTCACGCTGTATCCATAACGGGGTAGGCAGGGAGAACAGACCTCAAAACGCTACAGACTCGACATACCCGTTTCGCCTCGTCCACTGTCATCAACCTCTTCATACATGACTTCTGAGGAGGCCTAACGCTTTTTACGTGACCCTCCTCCAGTATCGTAGATACTGTATTTGCAAAGATCAACCGATATCACCCGCTCTCTCTCTCTTACCACTCACTTTTTGTATAAGTGAGTGAGGCAATTAAAATATATTTAATATTTAATTTCCTCGAGAGGGAATAGAACCCACAAGTTCTCGTATTTACAGTCGCACACTCTCTGAAACAGCTAGCCTCAATTGAAAAATGAATTAACTGTACACAAGTCGCCATTACCTTTGTATTGAAACATGATCCACACTCTGGACAAACATAACCAGGTGTACTTTTCTCTGTTATTATTTGACCGTCTGCACCAATTACCTATAACACGAAAAAAGGATATAATACGCAAAAACTAAAAGGAACAAAAATTAAATATAAATTAAATTGACATAACTATGTTATATAAATCACAAAAGGGCATTATATATATATATATATATATATATATACAAGGGTGTATTTACCCTAGGGCCAGAAGGGCTATATCCCGGGGCGGCAGCCCACGAGGGGCGGCCCAGGGGCAGCCCGGGCTTCGGTTTGGATTCATTTGAAAAAATACAAAAAAATATTTTAAGACATAAGCTTAGAACGCCCCTGAACCACTTTTTTACGTGTAGATTTCACATCTGAAGAATTCGAAATTCAATTGAAATATGCAAGCGGCCCCTTGTCCTGAATCGGTTGAACCGTAAGTTTTTTTTTCGCCTTGATTTTCTTTTCACATTTAAAATTTTGTCCACAGAAAAATAATGTAAAATATAAAATCTATATTTTGTTCTTTCATCCTTTTTATTCTTTCGATTGGGTAGTATGATGTTGGCCCTGCGACCTCTTTTTTTTGTTTTTTATGGAAGAGACGGCAAACGAGCGTACGGGTCACCTGATGGTAAGTGATCACCGTCGCCCACGGCCCCGAGTAACTCCTTTAGGGTGGAAGGGCACCGGGGCCAGTCATTACCTAATGCGAAACGCAATGGCCAAAGCCACTACAACGCCGGTCTTAAATGCCGGGGGTCGTAATAATCCGGTCGAGTCTGCCCATGCGTGTTGCCATTGCTGGCAACGTGACTCTACCACACGCACTTTAGTCGCCTCTTACGACACCATCAATACCAGGGTGATCCTATTCTACGCCGGGGTCACATGGCGAAGATACCTCTACAGCGCCACCGGTTTTGATGGAGGCCGAGCTGGAAGAGCTATGATCATGAACTTGTCACCAGATTGAGTGACTTAAAGAGATACTACGAAGTTGCAAGGGCGCCTCTTGCGAGACTCGAGCCTCGAACTGGGAACTTCGTTTGTAGTGGGGGGCCCCACTCAGTTCGCAAGCCGAGCTTTGCTTCGCTCGGCCCGAGCTAGGTCTACTGGGTAGAGCTGTGAATACCCTTTAGGAATTTATGTTTGACATCCTCCCGCACCTAGGCGCGCTTGGGCTGCTGTATAACTGGGGCCTCGTCTCCACCGGCGTATCGTGTGCTTTTGCGTTTATGTGTAGTCTTACCTATTTGTTTCACTTTATTCGCGACTGTAATGGGGTCAGCTCGAGCTATCGAATAGAACATTGTTTGGTCTACGGTAGACCTTACGGAGTATTCCCTTAGCTACGGGGCCATTCCCCGTAATCGCAGGTTTTTACCACCAGGGTGTTCGGATGGGCCGAGGCCTTTTCAAAGTAGCTACTGGATAGTTTCCTGCAGTGCTCTTGAAAGGAGTCGAGATTGATGTCTCGATGTAGATCTATGTTGCGCATGAACAAAGGAGCTCCCATGGCAATGCGCAAGATTTTGTTTTGTATAATTTGAAAACGATGGAGGCTAGAGACGAACACTAAACTGGCATATGTGAACATGCCTGATAGAGGTGGTGTACAGACGGATTTTATTTCTAAAGGACATTTTAAATTTGGCACAGACCAGCGGGTATAGGCAAGAGGTACAGGTACGGCTGGGCTCTTAGTCCACTTTTATTCAATGTAGTGATATATAATAGATACTATCTCGGCTCACATCGAAGACCAGCCTCCGTGGTTGATGATGTATGCCGATGACAAAGCACTCACTGACGAGGGTCGGCTGATGCTAGAGCGTAAAGTGAACCTCTGGAATGGTACGCTTGAGAACGGCGGTCTTAAACTGAATGTGTCGAAGACCGAGTACATGGCTTACAGGAGACCGGACTCAAGAACTATCCATATAACCAAGCCAATTTAAAACCACCCGCTAAGTCGGAAAAGTTCAGGTACCTCGGATCCGTTATGCACGAGTCTGGTTATGCCTCCAGACTCGTGCATAACGGATCATGATCCATGGTCGGATAAGCGCTGCCTGGGCCAAATGGCGAGACGTCACTGGTGTGGTCTGCGATCGCAGAATACCGACCAAACTCAAGGGGCTGATATACAAGAGCATCGTTCTACCGGTTGTTTTATACGGCAGCGAATGCTGGCTAGTATTATCTCGGCACACTATGGAGCTTCATGTTACGGAAATGAAGATGCTGAGGTGGATGTGCGGCGTAAAGTGGTCTGACCGCATACGTAACACATTCATTCGAGGTAGTCTTGGAGTCCGTGACATAGCGGATAAGCTAAGCCCTAAAAACTATTTCGGACGCGAGTGCCTTGATATGACTGTCCCTGGAGTGAGACCTCCCGGACGCCCAAGGAAGCGCTGGTTGTATGTCTTGATGCAGGATATAAAAGCCAATGGTCTAACCACTGAGGACTTAAAAGATCATGCTAAGTGGGGTAGGCTTAGTAGGAAGGCAGACCCTGGCACAGCAAGCCGGGATTAATGCCAGGAAGAAGAAGTACGTACGTCGCTTCCGGCGTACGTATCTCATGTTCTCTTAGAAATTGAGTTTGTTATCCAGGATTACTCCTAGATATTTGGCACTCTGTGCTTGAGGTATGATTTTGCCTTGCAGAAGAACAAGAGGCATGCGATTCGTTTGGGCGAATATGGAAGCATACTGACGTACTCTTTTCAAGGTTAACATCGATATTCAGCTTCGATCATTTAGCCAGGTGCCCAGCCTATTGGTGGCCACCTGTAGGCGACCGGCTAACAGAACTGATTTGCAGGCAACACCGGCTCTTATAGGGCGTCTACCGGATAGGGTACCTTCGACCCGGAATCTGAAAGTGTGATTCGATAAGTAAGCTTGTATGATGTGCACGAGTGTATCTGGCACTCCTTAACGTACGAGCTTGAAAATCAAGCCATTATGTCAGACTTTATCGAACGCCTTTGCAACATCTAGGAAGATTGCCGCAGACGGCATTTTGTGGTTGGAATGGGAGGTCCTATGATCCAGAATATGCTCTGTGATCCTATGGTCCTTTTTTATTCCTTGATGGGGCGGAAAGTTACAGTAGCCTGGGGCGCGCAATCTTAAAATACGCCCTTGTGTGTGTGTGTATATATATATATATATATATATATATATATATATATATATATATATATATATAATAAGATTTCACGCTTTATCCCGCACATGGCAAGGTAAGCAGAGGGAACTTGGAAATCTAGTGTAAAGACACTCCATTCAGTTTGGTCTATTTAAAAATAAACTGTACATTAAGCATACACTTACTTGAACAATCTGTGGCTTAAAGTCGTCTTGTTTTATAACTGTTGTTTGTTGCTGCTGCTGTTGTTGTTGCTGCTGTTGCTGTTGTTGCTGCTGGGCTTGCTGCTGCTGGGCCTGTTGTTGAGCCTGTTGCTGCTGCTGTTGCGCTTGTTGCTGCTGTTGCTGTGCTTGTTGTTGCTGCTGTGTTTGTATTGATGCTAAACAGTGTCTTGTCATTTTACAGTGTTGTTGTAAGTCAGATTTACATTTGAAAGCGTCTCCACATTCTATACACGCTACCGCACCTTCTCCTGTGTGGATTCTGAAATTATGTCAAATTTAAATAAACATACGATTTTAATTTAATATTATATTAAATATTAGTGAATTCAACAAACATATTTTAGCAGAAAATTGTATGTAATAGTACATTGAAATATTGAATCAACAACAATCAAACACTTGGCTGGGAGTTTATTTATAAATATATTTATTTCTGTGGAAAGATAGTTCTTTGCGCTTTTTGTTGTTACAAGTACAAGTTCCCAACCTAACTTAAATATTTGTATAAGTTGAAATGAAGGGGACCCTCCCCCCTCTTAGGCTATTTTGGAAACAATATGGTATCTTCTGTAGTTAATGAGAATATTCTTTGAGCATTTTGGAAGCAAAGTGGGGTTGTTTTTGGCCGAAATACTCTTATTTCTTCTTACTTGTATTTTGGGAGCAACCATCCAAAAATTTTGGAACAAATACAATGAAAATATTGTAGTGAATATTAAAACATTTATAGGCATTTTTTGGGTGATAGTATAGTATTTGAGGCCTGTCGTGGCGCAGCGGCACTAGAGTGTGACTGTAACCGACAGGTTCTGGGTTCGATTCCCAGTCGAGGAAATGAAATATTTAATATTTTCAATTTGAATATTTAATGTTTCATTTCTTCGCTCTGGTAATAAGGCAAAGCGCGGCGCTGAGTTCCGTCACTCAACACGCAATGCCTCAAATTCGGCGGAAAGTGGGGAACGGAAGTGAAACGGAGTGTCATAACACTAGGTTTCACTTCCTTTCCCTCTGCCTACCCTGCCTAGTGCGGGATACAGCGTGAAGCTGAGACAGTATAGTATTGTGTGGGCATATAAGGAGCAAAATAGGGTATATAAGCAATCTGTAGGTGTCACAACTCACTTCATATGAGCGACAAGAGTCCGTTTCTGCAAGAACTCCTTGCCACACACGGGGCAGGCGTGCGGCACGCGCCCGTGCACGCGGCCGTGGTTCACGAGCTGGAACTTGCGCGCGAAGGCCACGCCGCAGTCGGGGCACACGAACGGCGACAGCGAGCCGTGAAACCGGCTGTGCATCACTAGGTGCTCCTGTTGGAAAATATACATTTAAATATATTAACAGTACAGTAGTTTAGTTATTGAGAAAATTAGAAATAATACATCAATTTGTTACAGTTTCATAAAAAACAAATCCTCACCCTGGTAAAAAAAATCAAGAACAGTATCAAGTTTCTACACTCAACACGCAATGTCTCGAGTATGAAACAAGAAAAAACCCCAATATATAGTACCTTCTGTGCAAAGCTTTCTCCGCAATCAGTACAGACGTAGGGGCGCTCCCCCGCGTGGTACTTGCTGTGCGTCACCAGGTGCCGCTTCAGGGGGAACCCGCGCCCGCACTCCCCGCACACGAACGGACGGTCTCTGCTGTGGACCTGCATATACAAATATTATAATTATATCAGCAGCAAGTAAGTAAACAAAATGTTATTATACACTTAGGAAAGAAAACAAGAATTTGTAGCATAATAGGATTTGAACCAGCACTTCTTGAGAATATTTAAATAAAAACAATTCTATAGTATTTAAATGGTAAATTAGAGCTTGACTCCAAGAGATGATGAAAAATCATTCCTCAATTGAAAAAATATGTTTTCGATAAAAGATGAAGAATATAAGTAACTGAATTTTTTTCCTATACATAATTAAATAATGAATTAACAATAGATAAAACCTACTCACTCTAGAATGTGTAACTAGATGATGTTTCAATGTGAACGCCATTTTACACTCGTGACACCTGTAGGGACGGGCGGCTGAATGCAATAGAAGATGCGTATTGAGACAGTGTTTTCTTGCAAATGCCTTACCGCAGTGTGAGCATACATGGGGCCTTTCACCTAAAGAAAATAAATAAATTAAAATAATATATACTTATATTAATCTAATATGAAAAAAAAACAATAATAAAAAATATATATATTATATTGAAAAATTTACAAGATATTTTTGGTAAGGTAAGTTATAACACTAAAATTAAATTTACTACTGTGCTATTAGAAACATCAGATTATCTTAAAATTTAAAAAAAAAATCCATTCATCAACTTCCACCACTACATGTAACATGGAACAATTTATGAATCTCTCCTGAATCATACAAAAAAAACAAAACCTGCAGGTTAGCCAGTGTTCAAATACAAATAACTAAAAATAGTGTAACTATGAAACATTTTAAATGCTAACTATGAGTTATAACAAAACCAAGCCTAGGTATAAAATAGCTTAAAAATTTCATTGATTATTGTACTATGTATGTATCAAAAAACAGAACAGAGTGTCTTAACACTATGTTCTCAAGTTCCCTCTGCCTACTCTGCCATGTGGGGGATACAGCATGAAGCTGAATGATGTTTCTGAGCTAAGCTTGCTCAACCAAACAAACTCGTCAGTTTTACTATATAAGTACTGGAAACATAAATATTGAATACCAACCAGTATGTACTCTAGCATGTGTTGTCAAATGGTGTTTCAATAGAAATGATTTGCCGCATTCATCGCAAGAGTATGGTCTCTCTTTAACAGGGGGAGCCACTGTCATCACTGTATTGTTCATAAGTTCAGTTTGTGAATACACTGTCTGTAAAGGATAGAAAATATTATTAAATAAATTTAATCTTATTGTAGCTTCACACTGTCCAAGATCTTATTAAAAAGTGAAATGACTTAAAATATTAATTAAATGACAAAAAAAATAACAAGTAGAACAATAAATAAAAACATATGCCAGGCATAGGGTGTAAACCTGCTAAATCCATTCAGTTTTTTTGGTAATGGACATTTATATAACATTGTCCCATTGTCAAATAGTAAAAACATACACAATATTAACCTAGCTTTTACTTACTTAGAAAAAAAAAAAAAATTTATGTAGCAACATTTGAAAACTTGTATCTTCTATTCTCTAAAGAAATTCTTATATATTCTCTAAAGAAGTGTTTTTCTTTTCTAAGTAGAGTCAATGAACATTTTAAAAAAAGTAATAAAAATCCACATTTTATTCAGTTAAGTAACAAACACAATAAAATTCTCTAAATTGTAAAACTTTCTGATAAGATATATATAAAAACATGGTTGTATAAAAACGTTTTTTGTCTCTCCTGAGAATTGCTTAAAAAGTTGACCGCTGATTTACACTCTAAGCCTGTGATATACATTTATAAACCAACATATATATACTTAAGAAATAAGAAAGGAATTTCAATCTTTTAAATGTGACCTTCATTAGCATTATTCAACATTTGAAGGAAAATCAACAGTAACTACCTTTCCATAATTTATATTTGCTATTATATATTTTTTTATTACTTCAGCATATATTTAAACTATAAATAAACACAAGGAATGAAAAACTACATATATAATTTTAAAATAAACTTAATTATGAAAATTTTAAAGATATAGAGTATACCCAGTGTGAAACACTCACAGAAACAGGTTGGTTTGATTTGTTACCAAAACTACAATATATATAGATATTTTGCCTAAAATGGGGAATTATACTGAACAATCTAATTTAACAGTCACACTTTGTTACTTTATCATACTAACAGCATACTTACTTTAGGTGAATTATTAGCAGTGCCGGGCTCCTGTTTAGTATGTAACAAATGATGTTGGTGAACTGTTGTCGTGGGAATAGTTTCTGTTTGAGACTGTTGCGAGGTTGCCTCAGTTAATGTCTTTATTGTCCCATTTAATATTGAATGATTTAATTGTGTGGCATCTATTACTGGTGTGGCTATGCCTTGAGCTTGAAGGGCTCGCTTCATTAATATCTCGTTACATTCCTCGGCTGTGAGTTGTATTGGTCCTATTGGAGTCATGAATGGCTTAGATGCTAGATTTGCAGCTGTAAATATATATTTTTTTGTGTTATAATCATAACATTTTATTAATCATTTGTATATTAGTATGTTATTTAATGTATAATAGAAAAAAATATTTAAAAACAGTAAAAGATATGAAATTTGTAAACAGACAGAATAAAAAAGGAAATATTATAATTTTTAAATTAAATAAAGTCAAAGGTAGTCTTCCTAGACCACGGAGACTACAAAATGTTTCAAGCAATGAGTTTTCAAAAATGTTTACAATTGAATTTACTCAATTAATTCAGTAAAATTTTCATGTAAGATGTACAATAAACACTAAAATGAAAGATTTTATTAACTATCCTAATGTTCATGCTAAATATTGGGTATAACAGTGCTGAAAATTCTAAATTATCTGGCTTGGCAAATTATTGAAACAAATGTTTACAAATACTTAGCAATAAAAATGAGAACCCTTACACTCACTCTGTATAGTTGCAGTTTGATTTTGTTGAGACACTCTGTTTAAAGTATGAGTTGGTTCATTTAACACAAACATGGCTCTCCTCCCACCCACTGGAGTACCAGTAGTCACAACCCTTGTTACTTGTGTTGCAGCATTTGTTACTGCCACAACTGTTCCTACTTTGTCTTGAACTTGTGGTGTCTTATTGGACATAACAGTCAGTGTGGTTTCTGGCGACACCTAATAACAAAATATATCTTGCTGTTTTGCTATTTTGGTAAAAGAAGCCATGATAATTTTCTTAATTATAAGCAAGATATTGTTTTCAAAAATTATATTTATGCAAATTTTCTAATTAATGTTTACAGAAAGTTAAAAGAAAGTAAGAAAACAAACTCACTGTATTGCCTAAAGTATAACTTAAACTACTAGGAGGATCCACTTCACATTTTGTAAGGTCCGCGGTGCTCGTAAAGCCCCAAGAGTACCCGAAGCCCGAAACATTGCTTGTTGGCATACACATTTTCACCGAATACTATAAACTACATCAAACTTAACTGACTAACACACATCTACTATGCGAATAGTAAACACTACTCATGACAGCTTTGCCATTATGAGCATGTACGTACGCTTTCACAACTACTAACGCACAACGCACCCATCAATCAAATTGCCGAAACAACTATACATAAACTGATTTGTAACATCGTAAAACGATTCCATTTACTTAATTTCGATGTTTCAATTGGATGTTATCACGAGATGCTATAAATTAAACTCATGAACCCTATGAAAAAGGCGGCACGGGACGCTAAAGGCTGCTTTAACACACACGTAATCTGAACTTAACGCAACGTACAACCAACTTTAGAATGTAGTACTAAACCAAACAATAATGTTTACTATCAGAAAATAATACAAAAACGATGATACACTAATACACTTGACGAATTCATGAAAACAATAATTTTATCGCACACACAAAAAACCGGACGCCATTTTATTGTTTATGGTCAATTAAGTTTTTTATATATTTATTGCTTTGTTACTTATGTCCTAGGAGCCAAATATTTTAATTATTATTTATTTAAAAGTTTTTTTTTCAGATAAACTGTTATAACACTTAAAATATAAATTGTACATGTAAACTAATTCTGAGCAATTCAGTTTGAAAAGCAAGTATCTCAAAATTCTCTAATGTTTTGTTTAAAATTGTCTATATTTTTATTTTTTGTTTAGTATAAATTTGAGATAGTGTCCATATATATTTATATTTGTAGTTATTATTAAAAATATTTTCACGAGATTGTTGCTGTATTTTATAAGATTACTAGTCAAAGTCATAGTCAAAATCAAGCAAGTAAAAATAAATGTGTTGTTTATGATATTTAAGCTACCGTCAAATATTGTCAACTTCTGAGATTTTTCCAAAAATATTGAACTAGAGTAACTCAACTTTATTTAGGCGTATATATATAATTTTAAAGCATTATTTATCTACATAAGGTAATTTAATAGTACATCATGAATGCTATGTCAATGGACAAAGACGAGCCGTCTTCGTTATCGTCATTTTCCACAAATCATCCGCTCGAACAGTTTATTTTACTTGCAAAAGGTGCCAAAGGATCAGCATGTGCAGAACTTATAAAACAAGTACTTGAAGCTCCAGGAGTTCATGTATTTGGAGAACTTCTTGAAATGCCTAACATTAAAGAGGTTAGTTTATATTTTTATTGATAATCGGTTGTATCGGTAATATAGTGTTCTTATTAAAATAGACGATTTATTTAAATCAGAACACTATCGTTTGGTACTCATGTTATAATTTCTTTTCTTTTATAATTATAGTTGGAGAATGGACCATATGCCACACATTTGAAAACATTGAATCTGTTTGCTTATGGCACGTACAAAGATTATTTAGAGAATAAATCAGATTATTTAGAACTCACACCGGTACAGTGCAAGAAATTACAACATTTAACTATAGCTACTTTGGCAACACAAGAAAAATGTATTCCATACAGTGTATTACTGAAAGAGTTAGATATTAAAAATGTTAGAGATCTTGAAGATTTAATTATAGAAGCTATTTATGCAGGTTGGTGATATTTATAAACTTATTCCTTTATTAGTGCAGCTCTATGTCATATAGCCAGACAGGCGGAGTAATACTTTTTACCAATTGATGGAAAGAAAAATATTTCATTCCTTTGATTAAACCAATGCACAACTGCTTATTTATCATTCTGTGTGAATGTATATTATTCTCATTGTATGGTATATTTTATTTGTTTGTTGAAATAATATAATCTTATATTATAATAATTGCTACATATTGATATAAATATTGTAAAGTATTAATTTCACAAATTAATTTTACAAATAGAAAACCTTTTTTTGTTGGACTATCCAACAAAAAAGGTTTTCTATTTGCAAAATAGATATATTTTTTCACATTTATTGTTTCTATGATAAAAATTATGTACTCAGCTTCACACTGTATCTTCAACTCTGAACCTCCACAACTCAATGCCACACTTTCCTTGTTATGAGAGCAAAGAAATGAAAACATTAAATATTTAAATTGAAAATATTAAATATACATGTCTTTGAGTGGGAATTGAATCCACAACTTGTCATTTACAGTCACATGTGTGTGCCCTTGCACCATAACAGGCCGAAAATGATGTGCCTGTGTATAAAATTTACCTCAGGCACAGGATCTAAGTTCCCAGATCCTATGTGACTATCTTGCTAAAAGCAGCATACAGTGTGAATCTATTAAAATTTTTAGAATATCATGTGTCATAGGCATTTTGTTAATTATTTCCATTTGGCTATACAAGCAAAGCCACATGAAGCCTGTTGGATGACTGTATATAATAGGTTGGAGGTTGGATTTGCACCTGAAAAGGTGAAATATTTTTAATTAAATATTTTCATTTCTTTGCTCTGGTAACAAAGCACTGTGTTGAATTCTGCCACCCAATACATAATGACTCGACTGTATTATTACCACCCTGGCATTTATCACCACCGTTAAATAGTGGCTTTGGCCACTACAGTTCGCATTGGATAATGCCCATCTACCTGACACACAGGTAACTCTCCTGTTGCTCCTCTGGAGTTACACGGGGCCATGGACAATGGTGATCACTTACCATGAGGTGACCCATACACTTGTTTGTCATCTTTTTCATAAAAAAAAAGCGGAGAATGGGAAACTGAATGGAGGTTTTTAACACTAGGTTCTCTAATTCACTCTGCCATGTCGTGTGAAGTTGAGAGAAACAAGCAAAAACAAAGTAAATCAAATGTAAAGTAATAAAATTTACAGATATAATTCACGGTAAATTAGATCAAGAGTGTAAAAGAGTGGAAGTGGATGTGGCACTCGGAAGGGATGCTAGATTAGAAGATGCATCAGCCATTGCTGATGTTTTGGCAGACTGGTGTAATGCATGTGAAGCCGTGCTGAACTCCGTGGACAGACATGTACAGAGGGCAAACCACCATAAGCAAAGAGCTATAAGACATCAAAAGAATATTGATGAAGAGGTATATGTTTGTTTCATTGTTCAATAGCAACTTGTCTGCAGTAAAAGTTTCCAAAATATAATAGTGAAAACTGCATTTAAATCTGTTTAGCTGTTTCTGAGTTAAATAAGCTTTTTTAATACATTTTCCATGTGCAGACATTGATGATTGATGATGACAGATTTGTTTGTAAAGACTTATTATTGGCTTAATGTGTACTTTCATACAAAAAATATAAATCATTATATTTTTCTAATATTTATTTTTTTAATAATAGTAGCTTATGAATAAGGTAATTTTGCAAAGTTCATTTTACCAACCTTCCTGCAGTTTGACATTTCTGAAAAATTGTATAGGTATTTATCTGAAACCAATAACCAAAATATGAATATGACTTTTAAACTTATAAATTTGACTTTTAAACTTTTAAACTTATTTGTAATTATTAATAAATAAATTCTTACCAAAAGATATTTAACAAATATTTAACAATGCTTTTCCCTTCAGAAGTATAAAAATTGTTACTATTAGTTACTCATAAAACAGACCATATTAATATTTTTAAAAATAATATAATATAATCATGTGAAATAGTCCGTGAGCCAGCGACAGATTTTCACGACCAAGTTTCTCTTAGTCGATAACTCGTAAAGTGCCTTAGAGATTCGCATTATCGCATTAAAACGAATCAGCTGGCAGTATGTTGGGGGAATACTCGTTAGCTGATACATTTACTTGGGCTATAACCTACGTTACACCTTCAGGGCATCAGCTGACAAAGACATAAATATTTTTTTCATATTTCTGTGACCAGCTGCCGTATAATCCACCATTTATAATTAGCTGACAATTTTATTTCTTCAAGATACTATGTAGTCTAACTTTAATTTGATCAATTTTATAATCGTGCGTGGGCTACCACTGCTCAACTCACACTTGGAGCCGCAGCTGACGACAACGCTTCATAATGCGAGACTCTGAGGCATTTTATGAGTTATCGACTGAATAGAAACAATTGACGAAAATCAGCGCCTGGCTTACTGACTAATTGCGAAACAACTGACTCAAATGTACGTCCCCCACTTATGGTTAATTATTTAGGCAATGCATACAAAATTTTCACATAAATTCTATCCTATGTGTTAATCATCAGCATCAGCTTAAATTTTTATCAATATCTGTACATGGAAGATTATTGAAAAAAAAATTATACTGACGTTTAATAATTTAATAGGGCCCAAAATGGTACTTTTCAATTTTTTTGTTGTTTGTCTGTACGCGCTTATCTCAGAAAGGGCTAAATAGATTTAAACGCAGTTTTCATTACTATATTTTGGCAATTTTCACCTAAAATTCAGTGTTTGTTTTATTTAAATCGGTTAAAAAAGAAAGAAGAAATGTCAATTTAAAATATTAGGGTCGACAAAATTGCTACAATTATTATTAATTTTGTTGGTTGGCTTTAAACAAAGTCATTAGAATAAGAAAGTAGTTGAAATTCGAAAATAAAATAGCTTACTTCAAGCGGGCGGAGCTGTGGGCAGGTCGCTTGTTTATAATATTAGAAGAATATATAATAATTTCTTGCATATTGTGAATATTTATTCATTAACATTCTGTTGTATATTCACGCAAAAATACTGAACAAATTTCAATGAAACTTTACAGTAAAATGCACCAAAATAACACATTGGTCATTTATTCGTTTACATGAATTCTATAATATATTAAAAAAATGATTTAATATCAACTTTTAAACATGCATTGTAGATATTATATTTAAAGAAAAAATTTAAGACCCAAGCAGAAAATGAGGAGTCAGCATCTGGAAGCAGTGGGTCACACTCGGGCCCCAAAAAGATAACCGGAAAAGGCAGAGCTCTAAGGAACGCTGCAAAATTATTGCAAAAAAGCACATAATTGTATATATTAATTTGTGATATAATAAACTTTTAGGTACTATTTTATTGTTTTAATTATGAATTATGGATAATATAAATAAATAAATACACTGATTAATTAAATATTTTATTTACAAGAAAACAAACATTTATTTTTACTGACAAGACGGCAAACGAGCGAACGGGTCACCTGATGGTAAGTGATCACCGTAGCCCACGGTCCTGTGTCACACCAGGGGAGCTACAGGACAGTTGCCGGCTTTAAGATGGATGGGCACCGGGGCCCGGCATTACCACTGACTCTACCACTCAACCTTTAGTCGCCTCTTACGACACCACCTGGGGTTACGTGCGACAACTTATCATCAGGTGATCCGTCGGTACGCTTGTTTAACTAGTCTTTCCTATAAAAAAAACACTACTCTGTCACTGTATTACGACGAATTTATTAGAGAAATCAGTCTAATTACAAAAAATATTATGACTCGATAATTAGTTTCCACTTGCATCTAGAAATCTCTACAAGTGTCATCATTACATACATTAATGTCTGACATTTATGTCTGAATTTCTGTCGTAGTCTACTCGTAACATTAGACATTTATATATTTTGTTAGCGCACTGGTAACGAAACCGTAATCGATGTTGTCGATCAATCACCGCCGTGGTAATTAGACGACTAGCAATAAATTAGTCAGTGAGTTGTAAAGAGAGTAAAAGTCACAATAGGCGCGTCTCTAATTTAAACAGGTATTTTTTGAATTTTAGTGTAAAGGACTTGCATAAAATATATGAAGTCATATTTTCAATTTCATATTGCAATATTTTATTATAAATATATCCCTAGATCTCATTTCCATACGGCGATTTATTTGAAATGTGATGGAACGATCTGTCGAAGATCCGATATCCAGTGATACATGATAAATTATGCAACCTTGCAAGTTCCATTGAAGCTGTGAGAAATCTTAAATAAAGCCGCATATAGGGAAAGATTATATAGGGCTGGAAAATGGACGAATCTAAACGAATTGGCCTCTAGGGTGTCAAGGAAGCGTGAATGTAAACTGCGTGAGGGAGTTCTCGTCCCAAACGTATTCACGCCACGCATCTTACGTCGAGTCGTTTTACGATAAATCTAACAAGAACCAACCCTTGTAAAGCAAATTTGTGCAAAAACTTATACTTTATTTAAAGTAAAATTTTTCAAAATAATAAATAAAAGGCACATAAATTAATGAATATATCCTGAAATTAGATCTATGGATACAGCTATTAAAAGATATTATATAGATTATCTTTATAAATTGTTGGTAACATATACATATAAATATAGACAAAATACGTAATAAAATGCAAAAATTAGCTTGTATTGGAAATATTTATTTTATACTAGCAACGGCGTTATGGAGCTTCGTAACCGTACTAAGAATTATCTGTATCCGTATCTAATATAAAAAAATGACATAGTTCCGGATATGAGTAGAGCCGAAGTTAGAGGTGTTACGTTAGGGCTCTCCTTTGATTCTGCCTAGTCATTTTTTTATTAAATCAATATAGTTTCCACATAATATAAATAATTAATTTAACTTTTTTCAAGATTAGAAATTGAAATAAGAGGTGACGATTTTATTATTATTAAAATTTTACCTTAAATTAAAACAGCGTTACAATGCTTGTGAACATTTTTTTATTAGAGAAAAGAAAAGTCTGTAATGACGAAATTGCTACAAGTGAATTTTTCAATAGAAAAAATATTATTGCAACTGGAACAAGAGTAATAAGAAAAAAAAATCAATATTAAATTAAAAGCATTACGAAAGAGGTAGGTATGGTTTTAAACAACAATTTATAAACCAAATGAGCAGTTTTTCAGTATCTTTAATCTTAATACTTAACGCTGATTAATTTACGACTCCTTAAGTTCATCAAATCAACGTTGCGGTCATATCATGCATAATTTACATTCGCTTACTTCTGACTACTTAGTAAAAGTAATATGTTTATTGTTTATTTACCATGTGCAGTACATAATTCAGTATAATTCAATATATAAATCATAGTTCCTGAAGTCAAATACTGAAACATATAATGGATAAAACTCTTTTCTTGATGATGTGACTAACGGAAAGATAATAATTAACGAAACAAAAGGAAACACTAAAAGATAACAAAATCTATGAGGATGTAATGTTCGACGTATGTTTTTTTTCTGGTTCTACGCTATTATCACTCACGTAAAAGCTCAGTTTAAAATTCCAGAACTGTACTTATTAGATTACTGAAAAAAATATGTCAAAAACTAATCAGAAACTATAATATAAATCAAAAATACCTACCCGATAATATCTGTAAGTGGAACCGAACTCAATTTATTATTCTACCTATATCCATCTCCATATCAAGCTAGCATGTCCGTATTATACAGTACGGAAAACCCTTGTAAGGTTGAAAAATAGTGGTTCGCAAAAAATTACAATGGGCAGCGGCCGTTTTATCTCAAAGTCATTTTAGATGATGACGGCACTTTAATCTTGATATATCAATGTTATGTGTTGGCGTCGTGTGATTTGTTTTTACATATTTTTTTTACAGTTTGACCTATATGCCTAAAAGAAAACCACGAAAAAATTTAACACATTCGGCGGAAATTGAAAAAATAGAAATATCTTAATATTAGGTTAAAACAGTTCCCTCATTCTACTCTGCTATATACGGGATAAAATGTGAAGATGATACAAAAACACTTAAAATGATACATAATTTTACTCTACTCAGCTTCACGCTGTATCCCGCACGAGGGAGGGTTGGCAGAGGGAACTGCGGAACCTAGTGTTAAGACACTCCGTTCCACTTCCGTTCCCAACTTTCCGCCGAATTTTGAGGCATAGTTTAGTGTTGAGTGGCGGAACTCAACGCCGCATTTTGCCTTGTATCAGAGCGAAAAACTGAAAACATGCAATTTTTAAATTGAAAATATTAAACATTTCATTTCCTCGAGTGGGGATCGAACCCACAACCCATCAGTTACAGTCACACGTTTGTGCCGCTGCGCCACGACAGGCCTCTATTAAATTGGCCATAAATTTCTATTAAATAAATCAATCGCGGGAAATAAATTCGTAGTATTGTATAACGAAATTCTTACAAATAGGAAAACGTAGGTACACTGTAGGTTACAGACCCAACTTACACATAAGGACAGAATAAATGTGCTTAATAAGAAATATTGTCACCAATTCATGTTTGTCTCTACGCCCGAGGGAAATCTGAGGCGTCTGAACTGACTGTGCGAAACGAAAGTACGTATTTTAATACTGATATTATTGTTGGTTTGTTAATAAATTGAGTTACAAACCTCTTTTTATAACGGATGATGATGATCGCTTAGGTATACATTTACGAAAATTGATATATAGTTAATATAATTTACAGCCATAAGAATTGAATTCTGCGGATCCCTCAAGGAATCAATATTTATTAGTGCTAGTTATTAAAACTGTTAGTTTATATTCTAGAAAAAAATGTGATTCAAATGAATTAATTTCAAGATATGAGTTTTATATAAAATGTTTTGTTTTTTTTTTCAATTATATAAGTATTTAATATTTCCATTCCCTTGCTCTGGTAACAAGATAAAGTGCGGCGTTGAGTCCCACCACTCAACACGCAATGCCTTAAATTCGGCGGAAGGTAGGGAACGGAAGTGTTAAAACACTCATAACACTAGGTTCCCAAATTCCCTCTGCCTAACCCCCCATGTGCGGGATACAGCGTGAAGCCTTAGTGAGTGAGTGATTATTCTATAAGAAATAAACTTTTGTCTCATTTAATACCAGTTTAGGTTTATTGTAGCAATAAAGCTTCGTTTACGTTAATCACAATAAAGCTTTGGCAGCGCCACTTCTTTACGCTCTTTTCTCGTAAAAATAAATGTGATTGTTGTCTTCTGGGCTTTAAGTGCACGTAAAAGGGGGAGATTGATAGCTAAATTAATAAAGCCTTATATTTTAGCACCAGCTATTGCCATGAAATTTGTATATATCAAATACTTATTGTGAATTGCTTTTAAATTAACTATTTTAGGTAAAAGTTAAGATTTGATTGAATGATTTGAAACGGAAAATTTATTATAATAGACATATACATAAATGACTATCCATTCAGCTTCACGCGCTGTCCCACACATGGCAGGGCAGTGGGAACTTGGGAACCTAGTGTTAAGACGCCGTTCCTTTCCTCACAATCCGCCGAATTCGAGGCATTGCGTGCATAAACGATTAATTTTGCTCTTATTTGCTATAATTACACACAACGTGACTGGATAAGTTTATTTAGATAGACAATATGTTGACTTATGTATAATATATTAGATGATTTCACCTTACCACCGAAAGCAGTCACAGCCTTGAGCTTCTAGAGAAGCGATAGAACAGAAAGTAATTGTTGATTATAATAGAATTACGATTCGTTGATCCAATTTAAAGAGATATTGTTTTGAGTGTTACTTGACCAATGAAATGATTTCACCAATAACGTGGAGGCTCTTGCCTTGAGTATAGTCGTGACATAAAGAGTCGGGTGTTTTTGTTAAAAAAGGAAACAGCTGAAAATCACGGAACGAATTAATTATTTTGATTATTATGTTTTTTTACATAGAAAGTACTAGTTTGCGATGAATTAATTATCTTTGACATAGATAACTTATGTTATGAGTATACTATATATTATTCACTCAGCTACACGCTGTATCCCGCACATGGCAGGGTAGGCAGAGGAAACTTGGAAATCTAGTGTTAAGACACTCCGTTACACTTCCGTTCCCTACTTTCCGCCGAATTTGAGGTATTGCGTGTTGAGAGTGGCGAAATTCAACTTCACGCTTTGTCTTATTATCAGAGCGAAGAATTGAAAATATTTCATTTGTTCGAGTCAGGATCGAACCCACAACCCGTCGTTTACAGTGATTCGTTGTGCCGCTACACCACGACAGACCTCAATATATATTATGTTTCTTTAAATATTATTACTGCAATACAATATAATACAAACGTACGTTACGTACCTACATAATATGCGCCAAGCTAAACCGCGTACACTTGACATGATTGATAGTGCATCCAGGTCGAACGTGATCCCGTCAACAGCAGATAGTATTAATAAATTTGAAAATATCTAAATTCATACTTGTATAAATTTTAAAGATTTTTGTATATATACATTTATTTTTTTTTTTTCTTAAAAAATATTTATATATTGCTTAAATCTTCCAAAATGGGGGAAACGGAGTGTTTTAACACTATTTTCCCAGGATCCATCTGCCTACCCGGCCAGGTACTGAATACAGCGTTAAGCTGCGCAAATCCTTCTTTTAATTTTGGTTAACCATTTAAGACAAAGATTACAATATTATGGCAAACAATGTGTCAGAATGAAGCACTCAATTTGTATTATTATCCTCCATTAATATTAGTCAGGGCTCATTTAGCGGTCTGATGTATTCCTTTTGTGGTGGAGGGATAGACATTATGCGTGACATCAAACATCTTCGGATCCATTACATCAAGATCTTGTCATAAATTATCGCGTAATCTTTATGGGTGTAGCACTTTGCTTCTGTCATTGCAATGTGTTTTAAGGTTTTGGCATTTATATAAACAGGTTGTGTGTTCGAACTCTGCTCTAGAGAAATAAATGTTCAATACTTTTATTTCTTCGCTCTTGTAAAATAAAATAATAAGAAACGGAAGAGAGTCTTCTAACACCAGTTTCCCAAGCTGCCTTAGCCTACCATGCCACGTGCAATTCAATTATAATAAAACTGACGAAAAAAATAGAGAAATAATTTATAGAGAATGGTTTATTTGCGTCATTTGGCGACAGCGCGCGATCAAAATTTTAGGACATTTTATGCGAAATATTAAGTAAAAGGTTCAGAGGAATTTGTTTATACTTAATATATATTTTTGCATATTTAAAAAAACGTGTCTCGATTTAGCCAGATTCTATAAAAATAAATAATTATGTATATGATGTAATTAGGCATATAAATTATATCACCGTTTCCAGGTTTTATCTCAATTGTATTATGTGATCGAGAGTGGCAACATTATTCCAGATAGGACTATACTTATATAAAACATTACATTAGCTACCTCTTATCCACACTATAAGCACTTTGCAAACACGAGTAACACGATCATCCTATAAAATGTGTAAGCTGTTACACAAGAGAGTAGTAAAAATAAAATCACTACCTCGAGTAGGTAAGGTGCTTGTAGCATAAGCTTTTAATAGGATTTTTGTCAAAAAAGCTTGGTTCTGAGCTCCTTCCGCGATGAAAAAGCTTTGTATAAAAAAATACATTCATATCGATTCATTCTTTAGGAGCTACGGTGCCACAAACATACACAGTTAGACAGGTCAAATTTATAACACCACTTTTGCGTCGGAGGTTAATAAGATTCATTTTGGTGACTATATTTATTTGACGCCCAACGTGAGTCGTATATACAATAATGTATGACTGACTGGCTTAAAGTTTTTTCAAATTCTTTAATAAAATGATGAGATGAAACATTTATATTAAACTTTCTAAAGTTCTTTAATTTAAAAGTTTTCCAGTTATAATCCGGGAATTCTTCAGAGTTACTAAAAAGAACTAAAAAAAGGCTTTCCATTTGTATTTTTATTAAAAGAAAATATTACAATGGAATGCTTACAGATTATAATTTTTGTTATTCCTACAAATCACGTATCAATTTCAATTTATTAATAAAATATTTTAAATTAATTATATCAAACATTAAGAATACTGTACTTATTTTACAAAATGACTAAGAAAAGCTCACACAGAAAACGGCTTTAGAAAATATTGTCGTAAGAAATTTATTACACATTTACAAACTGCATTTTTTATTTATGAAGCTTAGGCCCCGTGGGCAACATAAGCGGCCAGAATCAAAATGAAATAACCTAATAAAAAAATGTTTCTTTTATATTTTAAAGGCCGTTTACATGTTCTAATTGGGATATATGTAATTTATTATTATATTTTGTAAACAGAGTTCTCTTATTTTTTCTTAGAATTAAAAGTTCTATATATTATTTAATTCATATTAGTAAATTAATTGAAATAAACATATCAGATCATATATAATACTTAAAATAATATACATTTATAATTAAAAAAAACATAACAATTAATATTCTATAAACAAAAATATATACATTATCAGCCAAATATTGGCATTTAACTGGCATTTTGCAAAACAAAATAATACGGCCTCTGTATTTTGTTGACTCCCGCAGTAAGAGTATTAGGGGTGGGACCGTGCCATTCTATTCTATACTTGTCTAGTACTCGTTCTGCCAATGTCGATAAAACATTGCTAACGATGCCAGTGGCTGGGCAGGTTTTCCCGAATGGCAAACACGCGTAGGGATGTGCTCGGGAAGATTTTAAAGGTTCACAAGTCTGTTGGTTCCATCTGTCTGGGATAAATGAGTTAGCACGTCCCCATTCGCCTTCATTCTTGCTTGATACTCCGTGTGCGAGGACTATATCGACCTGTCGATTGTAAAAGTGCTGACATATTATGACTGTTTATATTTTGGAATTATTTTCATATATCATGGACAGCCCGCACTTCAATTGCATTCAATTGTCTGTCCAACTAGGAATATTTTAATATATAAGTTTCAATGACTACCTAATTATGATATACAAAAATTACCTATTAAGATTATTTAATCGTAAGTTATAAGAAATTAACTTTAACAAAAACTTTTGAATAAAAAATAGAAATTCATTTGTGAAAATATTTCCATTATATAATAAAATTAGTATATTAAAATCAAGCTCCACTTACCCCAGCAGGTACTTCATAGCCTCCCACCGATAGCTCTTCAACGCTGCGCCTCACCACACCTCCTGTAGCTGGATACATTCTCATAACTTCTTTTAGGCAAGAAGAAATGTACGGCAACTTTTCAACATCGAGGCCCTCAGCCCTGGAGGCCTGAGCCCAAGTCACTTCATCATGAGCTCGTTGCTGCCGCGCCGCGTGGAGGGATAGCTTGTGGAACATAGTGATGGCTGTTTGAGCGAGCTGCAAAAACACAACTTTTTATTACTTTATTTAAATTTACTACATTTAAATTTAAAAAGAATTTCGAACTCGCACCTCTTGGAAACCGTCCAAGCGCTCTGACCAACTAAGCTATACGTTCTTACCAAGCTCAGTCGAAATTCTAAATATGCTAGTTACAACTTATTTATGTTGTTAGCATCTCTGTAGGGAGATTTTTTACAAATTTCCGCTACCCAAAGACAATTCGTAAGAACTTATCGTTTGGCAAGAGAGAATTCTAATTTATTTAACATTTTTACTATTTCTTAGGTGTTATTCCACACTTAGGACAAAAAATACTATATTTAAATTTAAAAAGCGTATAAAAATTTTAAACGTAGCAGGATTTGAACTCGTACCTCTTGGAAACCGTCCAAGCGCTCTGACCAACTAAGATATACGTTCTCACCAAGCTACGTCAAAATTCTTATACTCTTGTTACAACTTATTTATGTTGCTAGCAACTCTTTAGGGAGATTTTTACAAATAAGTGTGGAATAACACGTTAAAAAATTGTTATTAGTTTTATTTTAGTCTACTTTATTCCATATATATGGACTATGGTAGACTAAACTGCCTATTTTACTTCTATATAATATATGGAATATAGCATAAGTGAGCAGAGGGAACGTAGTAAGAGAATGCGTATAAAGTAGTGAAACTTAACGCTGCCGTTTTGTGTTGTTAATCACTCAAGAGTGAGCAAAATAATAGCCCACCCAAATAGTTAGTGTGCTAAATATATCAACTTCACGAAATGAATAAATAAAATTAAAGCTTTATAAGTATTAAATTAACAATTAACTAGTGCAATATTTACGTACACTATCGATCTTGGCGAAGTAGTTACGATTCATGGTAAATATTAATTTTAACTACATCAAACTAGTTTCGATGTTAGCGGGACAAAAGATTGTTCGTGATTATATTAGGAAGTTACTGGCATCGGAGTTGACTTCTGAGTGAGATTAGGTTTTAAAGTAGCATCGTAAGATCATTATGTCTTAAGATGGCACATTTGTGTATTTGGATGATAATATATTTTGAGAGTTATTAGGCTCACGCTGTTGCTGTCTCAGAATAGGCAGAGGGAACTTGAGAACCTAGTGTTAAGACACTCCGTTTCCTTCCAAAAATTCCGCCAAATTTAAGGCTTTTAGATACGGAGCTCAACGCCGCGCTTCACCGAGTTAACAGAGCGGAGAAATGAGAATATTAAATTTGGAAATATATTTTTCTTGATTCCCTCAATTGGGGACTGAACCTTTCGCGTTCACACGCTCGTGCCCCTGCGCCACGACAGGTCTCCGGCTTCAATTCAAGATATTTGTGTAAATACTTAATGATTTTTTTTAATAAATTATACTTACAGGATCAACCCCCGCAAGGAACATGTCAGCGGCAAGCGGCAGTATCCGCCGTTCCAGCGGCCGCAACTTATTCAATAACACTTGTTCTGAACGTAATTGGTCGTTATTTAATTCATGTAATGCTCTTAACAGGAAATCCTCGGTTAAACTGAAATAATAATAATATATATAAATCCATATCTTAAAAATAATTTAGTTAGTAATTGATAACAAAACTTATATCAAAATAAGCAGATGATAAAATCTTTAAAAGAAAAATGTTAAGCTTGGTTTTTTAAGTTTTTACTTAGTACATACATTATGTTTCAATGGAATGTCAAGTAAAACGGTTTCATTAAATGAAAATCAATTGATTGGCTCGATTGACAACCAATTTGTCTTCATCTATAGGATTGAATTAGAGCTTAATATACATATAGCACATGTGCGCTATATATAAAACTGATTCAAATGTAAATTGCTTATGCAAAAAGGCTGAATGAATCTTGTCTAGCATATTATAGCCTGTTTACTAGCTTTTAGAGACTGTATTCACGCACATACGCTTAAGCTCGGTTTAAACCGCGAAAGAGAAATGGACGGGTTAGAGAAATGAGGGTACTGTTTAAGCGAAACGAATTACTTTTAAATAAAAAAGTTTATATTTCCATGAAACAAAGAGTGTTGTAATTATTAAATATAATTACTTCACTCCACATTTTTGAACTGAGCTAGTTTCCGCCGAACTATGTATTGCAGAAAATACAAGAATGCAGTTAACTCTTGTAAGAGTTGCTTCTAAGCACAGATAAAATTATGAATCTATATGTATATATACATCAAAATCTTTTGTTATATATTTCAGCAAAGCTTACACACATTTATATCACAATTTTGTTATGCCCAAGGGGTCGATTCCCGTTCAAGCGGCGTAATCTCTACCAATCCACGTTGGTCTATTTTTGAAAATGTAAAGAGTAAATTCAAAACTCTCTTATTCGTAAGAAAGATTCTAACCGTTACAAGAATATTTTCCAGATATACATAATGAGATGTACGTAAGTAAATTGTAATTTAATATATTGATATTAAATTAATAGAATGTGAATAGTACGTGAAAATATTGATTTTCACGTACTATTCACGTACTATTCCACAAAACGTATCTAATTGATACTAAAATAATTAATATTATTAAAGTTGAAGCTATATATATTTCTTGCTTATTCATTTTTCTGACCGAAATATTTACCTAACTGACGTTTCGGTGCAAGCAACTACAGCTACAATATGTCGACCACTGTCACATGCGCTTTTCGTTATAAAATTTACATTGTATAATAATAAATTTGATTTTTGAATTTCATAGATTATAAAAATGTAAATTTATCTTATAAACCTAAAAGTATACATTTATAAATGAAAGAAACGATATACTCGCAGTTTATTTCATTATACTTTTTTTTAATTGAAAAAAGCTTTTTAGATTAAAATTTAAATGCATACTACGCATACTACGTATTAATAATATTTTTTTTTAAATTAATCAACTATTATTTTAGAGCATGCGTTAAATATTTAACTACTTGGTCCTATAGTTAATAAGTACACAATTATATGATAAATCTTTTGTGTTAGCTAGTAAGAATAAAAGCAGTAAGAAAAAAAAGCTTAGTGTACAACGGCTTTTTAAAATAAGTTGATTCCAAAGTTTTTCAACTTCACTTGAAAATCTATGAAACCAACATATTTATAAAATAAATGATAAAGTCATTTTTTTATTAAAAAAGTTTGTCCGACCTTCAATTAATATAAAGGCTGATGCCCTTACGCACTCATGTGCGTCTGTATATTTATCGAAGGTATACTAAGTATTTTCTAGTTCACGTTTTATGCTGACTATATTAGAGGGGGTAGAGAAAATTAAAAGCAAAAGGCGTGCTGGACGACGGAAAAAATTATGATTGAATAACATCAGGGAGTGGACCGGAATCAAATCCGTAGAACAGTTATTCCGTCTAGCATTGGACAGAGCAGAGTTTGGGAAGCTAGCGGCCAACATTCAGGATACAAGAGGCACCCAATGAAGAAGAAGAGAAAATTAAGTATCACAAAATTCTATTTTGTTGTCATCATTCTATTCCATTCTACTGTCGTCATTCTCCCGAAATTAATTGAAATAGAATACATAAGAATCGAACCCAGTAATATCGCGTTGTCATACGCTATCATACCACCACAGATTCTGATGATCCTATGGAAACTTATGCACATTTGCTTATAATATTTTGTAATATGATATATTTTGTATATAGCATGTTTGTTACAATAATATTGTGTTATATAAACAATGTGGTCAATGTACAAACGAGTATAGATTACAGGGAAATATCATTACATAAGTGTTAGTTCAATAGATCAAGCAATTAATAGTTCGCAATTAAATAATATCGGTGAAGTGCGCCTCTGGAATATTTCGATTCAAATAATTTCAAAAGTTTTAGGTTTTTGAGCTAATATAACTTTTTATGACAAAAAAATACGCTTAATAAATAGAAATATTATATTATTTTATTCAATTCATTTGATACGCATATTGGATAATTGTGCTAAAATTTGTCGGCGGCGGCGTTGACTTCGGCGAAAAGTGGGGAACGGAAGTGGAACGGAGTGTCTTAGCACTAGGTTCCCAAGTTCCCTCTGCCTACCCTGCCATGTGCGGGATACAGCGTGAAGCTCAGTGCTAAAATTGGTGATCCTTCCAATTCAAAAGGATTTGGCATAATATTGATTCCTTATAATTTTCATTGCCATAAGAAATGAAGTTGTAGTCGAAATTTTAACTTAATCCAACACTGCGAAGTGAGATAAATTGGGCTCGTAAAATTTCACAGTAGCTAACGTTAACGCTTATAAAATAAAAAGAGTTTCTTAGTGTTAAAAATATATATAAGTATTATAAGTAGAAGTCTAGTAACTTACCTAAAATGTTTATCAAAGGCTCTTAAGGCACTGTTAAATGACTTTGATTCAGGCTTTAGCGTGTGTTCACTTCTCACTAAATAGTTTTCGTTGGATATTTCTAGGGAACACCTCACGAATCTTTCGGCTGGGGTTAATTCGGTCACACAGCGTTTTGAAAGCGAGCAGAGGTCGTCTATATGGTCGTCCATTGAAGTTTTTTCGGGTGTTCTAAACAAAATTAATGTTTAGTTTAAGATTATATACACATATATTAATAAAATCGTGTTCTTCTTTTTTTTTACTAGCTTGGGAACTTGGAAACTTAGTGTTAGGACATTTTGTCCCTTTCTCCACTTTTTGCTTAATTTGAAACATTGTGTGTTGAGGCGGAAGTTCTTGAGAATTTTATTTAACATTTAACCATTTATGTGTCAATTATAGAATGTGTTATATCTTTTACATTTCTCAATTTACACTTATTTATTTTATCTTCAATTTATCTTAAGTTGGCCATCGAAGCGTAGAATTAATAATATGTTTGAGATCAATCATTTGTATTGAATTTTTTAAAATCCAGTCGATACAAAATTTTCATACTTTTACCACGAGCACCCAGACCATTCTCAAACGGGTAATCTCGATATAGTTTTTATAAAGATATTTGCATATCTTAATAAACCCTTATGCGACGTTATTAAAGTAAGTGCGTTATTAAAATATATCTTAATCGAAATGATTCGCGTAATAAGTTTCAGAGCATACCCTAAGGTATTTTAGAATTTCTCATATAAATAAGTTTGTAAAATATATCTAAAGAAATATGTGATTTTTTACGCTTATATGGCAAAGTAGGTAGATAGAGACATCCGTGTCAAGACACCCATCATTTTTTCACTCGATGTCTAGATATTCCATATAAAAAAAAACATAATTATGGTAATCATTCCGAGCGTTGAGTATGGAACCTGAAACTTGTCTAATATTTCAAATTGCTTTCAATATTTCACATGACCCTCTTCACTTTGGTATTCTATGAATTTATTAAATTTGATTACATACTTGTATTAAAAGGAGCTTGAATTTTTCATGATTATATTAAGTTATTAAGTAAATGTATACTCCTAGTAATATGAAAGACGATATTATTATTATCCCTCGAACTGATTTGATGTGATGTAAAGAAACTAGAAAGGAACAATATAATAATATTTTTTTTTAGGAATTCTATAATTTTTTTACGTCCATCCATCTCGGATGGATCTTAACCCACACCTTTTTGGAGCCGTCCGAGCGCTCTGACCTAATTATAAGATATAATTTCTCTTCTAGTTTGGTACTTAACGTCGTCGTAGTTATAATTCTTATAAGCTTGTTACAACTTATATATGTTGTTATGGAAAAGACAAGGCAAACGAGCGTACGGGTCACCTGATGGTGAGTGATCACCGTCGCCCACGGCCCCGTGTAACACCAGGGGAGCTACAAGGGCGTTGCCGGCCTTTAAGGTGGAGGTAGACGCGCTTTTTGAAGGTACCCATGTCGTATCGACCTGGAAATACTGCCGCGGGTAGGGCGTTCCACAGATGTGTGGCGCGTGGAAGAAAATTCCTACGAAACCGCACAGTAGTCGAATGCCACGTGTCCAGATGATGTGGATGGTACTTTAGTTTGTGACGTACTGTGCGGTTGGAAAATTCGGCGGCAGGTATCAAGTCAAACAGTTCTCCAGAACACTCCCCGTGATAAATGCGGTAGAGAACGCACAGGGAGGATACGTCTCTACGCAAAGCCAAAGTATCAAGCCCCACACAGATCACTGGGTTCCCAACGATTCGAACGGCTCTACGTTGTATGCGGTATGCGATCAAATGGTTCAAGCTGATACTGGGGTGCACCAGCCCAAAGGTGAGAACAGTATTCCATATGAGGCCGCACCTGGGCCCTATACAGGGCTAAACGGTGTTTTGGCGTGAAATACTGTCTCGCTCTGCTGATGACCCCCAGTTTCTTCGAGGCCAACTTGGCCTTGCTTTCCAGATGATCGCGATACTGTCGTTCGAAAAGTTGACACCCAATATACTGATACAGGGCGCGGCTTTAAGGGGAGTGTTCTCGAAAACTGGTGATACGACAAATGGGGTTTTTTTAGCGGTTAACGCGTAGACTTGTGTCTTCTGGGGGTTGAAGTGAACAAGATTCTTTTCACCCCATGCGGAGACATTCTCGAGGGATGCCTCAACGCAGGACACAAGTTGATTTCGGCACTGGTCGACGTTTTCCCGAGAAAGACTTGCATGGCCGGAGTATACAGCGTCCACAGTGCTATCATCTGCAAAACAATGTATGTTAGAGTCCTCCAACATATCATTGATATGCAGAAGAAACAGCGTAGGGGACAGCACGCAGCCTCGGGGGACGCCGGCGTTCACGGGCATGTATTTGGAGCAAAAACCGTCGACAGCGACCTTGATGCTGCGCCCAGTGAGAAAGCTAGCAATCCACTTGCATAAATTCTCGGAAAGCCTGTAAGATGGAAGTTTCGCAAGGAGCGCCCCGTGCCACACACGATCGAAGGCCTTTGCCATGTCCAAACTAACTGCCAGGCTCTCTCCCTTGCTATCAATAGCCGCAGCCCAGCGGTGGGTTAGGTAACCCAGAAGATCACCGGTTGAGCGACCCCGACGAAAGCCATATTGGCGGTCGTTAATCAATCGGTGCTCCTCCAGGTAAACCAAGAGCTGGCTATTAATTATGCTCTCCATAATTTTTGAGAGCAGGGAGGTAATAGCAATAGACCTGTAGTTAGTTGGATCGGCACCATCGCCTTTTTACGGAATCGGGTGGATAAGAGCGCTCTTCCACGAATCTGGCACTACGCCAACTTATATATGTTGTTAGTAAATAGCGGTCACACATACGTATAAACACTTACACACTTACACTAATATATACACATACACAGCCACGTTAAATTAATAAATTATCTGTTTTCTTTGAGGTTGAAAAAATAATTATAATAATTATAAATATACAATTCACAGCTTCACGTTGTATCCGGCACATGGTAGTGTAGACAGAGGGAACTTTGGAACCTGGTGTTAAGACACTCCGTTCCACTTCTGTTCCCCACTTTCCGCCGGATTTGAGGCATTGCGTTTTGGTGGGCGGCATCTCAACGCCACTAAGAATAAATATATAAATATTAAATTACTTAATTATTATTAAATTATTAAATTACTACTGAGAATAAATATATAAATATTAAATTTTATATATAGTTACATAACTAGATCCGTTTCAAAAGTAGTAAAAGAATTATTTTTTTTACTTTCATAATAGCCAAAAATCATACACTTTTTTTATTACTTATCTGTATTAATACCCTTTAGTTTATCTATAATTACCATTTGCACACGCATTTTCATTATACCATTAGAAATATTTAGTTTTATGTTCACAACCAAATCTACAACCCAGATCTATACTTAATCAGACCAGCGTAGTAAATACCTATACTTTAGATATCACGGATATATCTGAGTATTTTTTCTATTACAAAATACCACTAATTTTCTATTGATGCTAAATATTAACACTTGAATATCTAATATCTTACCTATTATGTTCAGAAGGCACGTGCACAGTACCGTCGAGGCATCCCAAGCGCATACCAAAAATGATCACTCCAACGGTCTCTATCGCCCAGCGATATATTTCTGTTTCGAATTCCTCGTTCAGTGCGTTTTCAGCGTGTCTAAGTTCACCGAGCCTGGTTTTGAAAAGTATTTTTTTAGCTTCATATTGTATCTGGCTTATAGCAGGGTAGACAGAGGAAACTTAGTGTCAATACGCTCCTTTCCCCACTCTCCGTCGAAATTTTAAAGTATTCCGCGTTTAGTGGCGGTACTTAACTCCGCAATTTGCTTTATATAGAAATATTGAAAGTATTATAAAATCTACTAAACTTAAATTTAAAAAGCGTATAAAAATTTTGAACGAAGCAGGATTTGAACCCGCGCCTCTGGAACGGTATTCCAGAGGCGCGGGTTCAAATCCTGCTTCGTTCAAAATTTTTATACGCTTTTTAAATTTAAGTTTAGTATTTTCTGTCCTAAGTGTGGAATAACACTTTAAAACATAGTAAAAATATTATATAATCTATTTAATATTTAATTTTATTTATAATTAATTCCTATTTGGAGTCGAACCCAAAGAGCACCAAAAAGAGGTTACAGTCACACACCTTTACCACTGCGCCTCGACCTGATTATAATTACAATAATAGATTAACTACAGTATGTAAATAAACAGAGCATTATTAATAACAATAGCTTGAGATAACAATAAAATGCATGACTATTTTATTATGTAGATTTGTTTTGTGCACGTATAGTGCGCATTTGCATAGTAATAAGTGCTTTATTTCGAAATATTATTATTTAATTCATACATTTATAACCTAAATTATAATTTAAACTAAAGGAATTGAAAAAAATATATATGTATTGCTTAAGGACACCAAAATGATTCAATTTATGAGACAGGGCTTGAGGGATTACTATAAATCAGGATATCTTTGAGATAAACAAGAAAGGTATTAAATCTGGAGCAGGCCTAATTTCTACAAATATAGATATTTGACTTTCTACAAATAAAGATATTTGACAATATTTTGTAAAAATAAAAAAATAGTTAAAGAATTCTAGGTTATATTTTTTTTACCATTCTAAGTAGGTACATCGGATTGAATGGGATAAAATACCGTTTTTTAATATTCTATGGGTCGACAAAATTGCTACAATTTTTTTATTAATTTGGCTGAAGTTTTAGTTTTCCAATGTATCTATTTATAGATGTTGTCTTAAAGTGACAATAATATTAGAACAAGAATTAAATGCAATTAGTAAATAAAATAATGTTATTTAAACGGGCGAAGTCGCGGGCGGGTCCCTAGTCCCTAGCGACATTGGTATAATCTTTTATTATTATTTTCTAGAGTTATTTTCTATTACATACCTTCTTGTGACATCAGCGGCTATATCGTCGAATGCCTTATCATAGTTTCGAAGAAGCGTGCCATCTTGCAACAATGTCCTCATACCGGCCCATATTGCTTTAGTTTCGTCACTATAAAGTATTTATTTTTATTTCATTAAATATATTTTGTGTTATTTTCGTAACGTTATAAAATATATAATAGTATCTAATAAAGAATAGTGTAGAACATATCTTAATAGAATTTCCGTTTCAAATATTTCTACGTTTCCGTTTATAAAAAAATATGCTATGTCACATAACCACTTCAGGGAGACCCATATTTATTATCGAAAATATCTCTCAATGCCCATAACAGACAAGTACAAATTGAACTGATATACTATATAATATTTTAACTTCTTGATACTTAACAGTAGTTATTGATAATTTTAAAGCGTTTTGAAGCAATTAAAAGATTTTTTGTCTTTAGAATCTTTCTCTTTCAGCTTCACGCTGTATCCTTCACACAGTAGGATAGGCAGAGGGAACTTGGGAACCTAGTGTTAAGACACTCCGCTCCGTTCCCCACTATCCACTGAAATTGAGTGGCGGAATTCGACGCCGCGAAAAATCAGAGGGAAGAAATGAAAATATCAAATATTTAATTAGAACATGCGCCATGATACGATCAAAGTTTTATACGAACTTAAATATTTCTTGGTGATATTAAATGCAGAAAGAAAGCGTTTACTAATATTTTTCTTTAACAAAGGAGTCTTTAAATAAACATACAAATAATAGTATAATCGGTTGAAGTCAAAAAAATGGCCCTTTACCGTCCTTTGCCTGCAATTGATCAAAGGCTTTTGTAACTTTGTCTTGCTAATTAAGCGTTTTAATTACTTTTTAAGCTTTTTAATTTGTTGTAAATTGAAAATGTAATATTTGTCTTGACGAGTTGAATGCTGTCTGTGACAGAATTTAATCTATCTGTCGTAAATTTTATTTGTTCATCTTTACAATTAATTATCAAATTTCAAGTACAATAAAGGCCTGTCGTCCCGCGGGAACACAAGCGTGAGACTGTAAGCCCGACAGGTAGTGTGTTCCATCCCCACTCGTGGAAATGAAATTGTAAATGAAATATTAATATTTTCATATCTTGGCTCTGCTAAAAAGCAAAGCGTGCATTAAGTGGCGGAACTCAACGGTTCCGCCACTTAATGATGATGATGCGTCAAATTTATAGTAAATTGGAGAACGGAAGGGAGTGTCTTAACACTAGGTTCCTAAATTTCGCCTGCCTACCGTGGCATATGCGGGATACAGCAAAAACACCGAAAAAAAGTAATAAATGAAAATAAAGCCTCTATCTTAGTCAACCAACGTGTTTTATAAATATTAAATTACTAACCTGTGCATTGGACATTGAGTGCCCGCAGTTTTCCTTTGTGTAGACAATGGCGACTTGGCCCATTGGGGGGACTCGGTGGCATTACTTTGATATACCTGCGATCAAAAATAACCATAAAATAAATATTTTTGATACACATTCCTAGCACGTCTTCTTTATGTATTACTAGCATTCTGCCCGCGGTTTCGCCTGCTTAAATTATATTATTTTATTTACTAATTTCTTGTTCTTATAACATTATAACTTTTTTTTCTAATATATCATTAAACACAAAAATACCAGCTAAATTAATAAAATTCTGGTAGAAATGTGACAGACTAATTGATAAAGAGTAAAAAATCATTATTTTTGACCCTATTATATTAATAAACGTCCCCTGTAAGACTTTTAGAATATATCTTCAATGTTCAGATAGTGATCGTTTACAGATTTCTTATAAGTATGTTACAGATTTCTTGTAAGCGTGAGTTAACAAAATATGAAATTTTATATATCGTATTTTATATTTACCTAGATTTTAAGAATATAACCCTATTGATAATTTTATTTTTTCGAATTTTATTCGATTCTTAAATTAGCTGCACGTATCTTTAAAATCTTGGAAGCAAGCATATAAGATGGATATGACCTTGTGAAGTGGCGCGTCATTTTATTCTTCGGTCCAAACAAAGACGGTGTTAAGTGGGGGGGTCAATCACTGCTCTTTGTTTAATATAAATGGAAAGTATGTCTCAAACAAACTTGTCCACGACCACTTCTAATTCATTAGCTATGCGGAATATAATAACAATATTTAATAATGGTAATAAGTCCAAGCGTAGCGTTAGGTTCCGCCACTCAACACGCAATGATCCACCGAATAGGAGGCTATTCGGTGGATAGTGGGGAACGGAAGTGGAACGGAGTGTCTTAACACTAGGTTCCCGGGTTCCCTCTGCCTACCCTACCTCGTGTAGGATACAGCGTGAAGCCAAAAAAAAATTAATCATAATTATGAAAGTTTATTCACAAAGTAATTAAACAAACATCACAGAAATAATCGAAATATTGTAAATTATTTACATATTTATATCACATCTCACATCATGCTAGTATACATATATCATTTGGCTCACGGGGCAGTAAATTATGTTATCCTACAGATCAAGGGATTTCCCTTGAGGTTAGTTGATTAACGTTCATATATATAGGCCAATAGGTCTTTATAAAATTCTCTAATTTCCGAAGATGGCACCAACTCATGATAAATGATTTATGGGATATGACAATTTAATTTGCTACATATTAACTGTTCGTGCGAAATATATGTGTGTTTTATATGTAATTATTACAAATGTAAGGTTGATTTGTAAATATATTATTATATATACGAGTATTATTCTATATATAAACCTGCACCGTTCAAATAACGCTACATATTTTTTTTTTCTAAATAAATTAATATATTTTATTTATATAACCATGAATATTCCTAAACTAATAAATAAAAAAGATGAAAAAAAAATAAATAGAAAATTATTTATATTATGTTTCTGAAGAAAAAGATATATATTCATACAGTCATTACAGTGTCTCAAAAGCCATTGCACTAAAGCTTTTGATACCAACAATGAATCATAAATCAAGGAGATAGCTTCACAATTACGATACGAGCGATTAACATGACGTTGTTACGTGGTCAAGTTGAATTTACAGCACAGAGATCTAAATTCGGTAGAGATTGTTAGATTTGTCGACGTATATCAACGTTGAATATGGATGAATTGGATCGTTTTGTATGGTTTTACAATGATAGTAGACATTTGTTACTGTAGCTAAATGCACTTATGTAGAATGCACTTATATGACAAAGATTACAGTTATAAATTTAATCCAGCGACTTTGACGTATTGTATTTATGAAAAAAGCCGCTCTTTTGCATAATTTTTTTTGAAGGGGTTGCCAGATTGCCATATGTTAGTGTTTCTGCAGATCTTTTGCCTCTTCCTCATACAAAGTACATTTGTACTTTTTACGTGAAGTTTAGTAAATTTTTTTTTCCCATTCTTTCTTACTAATTTCTTGACGTGCCCAAATCATTTGAGCAAGTTGCCGTTTCAACATAAGCGATTTGAAGTGAAGATTTTTATATTAATCTAATTTTAAAACTAAAAAAACTAAAAGCTTGGCAATTCAATACCCTATTCAATATACTAAGTCATTGTCACACACTGTTTGGTATTATTTTTTTTCCTACATTCCCCAGTCCCAAGAAAAACAAAAACAATGAATAAATAATAACAATTGTGAAGGATAAAGTAAAAATATTATTTATATTTCAATTTTTAACTCAATTAGGTGTTAGAAATTATCTTAAGATAATAGTTTAATATGATAACAGATAAAATAAGAGATTTACAACTTCTTTATTTATTAATAAATAGACGGAGCTGCTGATTTTGTTATCGTTTGTGGTTTAATCATCTTGTAAACATGACCTCTTATTACGCAAATTGTTCATAACGTAGGTAAATATTTATATATTTATGAGTATTATAGGGGCAATAATTCATGTTAGTTTTTTATTTAACGTCCAAAGCTATCCTACCGCTACACTCAGCTTCACGCTGTATCCCGCATATAGCAGGTCATCCGTTCCACTTCAATTCCTCACTTCCGCCGAATTTGAGGCACTGTGTTGAGTGGCGGAACTCAACGCCGCGCTTTGCCTTATTATCAGGGCGAAGAAATGAAACATTAAATATTCAAATTGAAAATATTAAATATGTCATTTCCTCGACTGGGGATCGAACCCAGAACCTGTCGGTTACAGTCACACGCTTGTGCCGCTGCGCCACGACAGGACTCTTAAATAAATACAATATAAATAATAATTTTGTCTAATTTTATAATTATCCTTATGTATGTTACGTTTTCTTAAGTGAAAGTGCAAAATGTATATTGTTAAGTGCTGTAATTAATCAGCAAATAAGCGCACATAATTATATTAATTAACAACGCTCGTTTCACTGAACTTTTCAAGTAATTTATGTTACACATATTCGCTCATATTTCAAAATGTTTGGGGGTAGAATGAAATTAGTTACTTTAATCCGCACCGCATTAAGGTTGTGGCAGCCCTCAAGGTAGCTGCAGATTTAAATTTTGAGATTTTCTTTATTTTTGATAATTTTCTTCCCAAGCGAACAGTTCGTAACAATTCACTAACATCAAAGCGTACAGTACTGTGTTTTTGTTCGAGTTTCAAACAATGCTCTGACGTTTAAAAAATAACACGGTCAATGTAAACGATTCAATTAAAATATACGAGTATTATTTACAACTGAATTTGACTCTAGGCAAAATTATCTGACCACTCACAAATACTCTTTTTTTTTTTTAAAGCTATCGTGACGCAGAGACTTGATAGAAGAGAGAGACGTGTGACTAAATGTAAATATGAAGGTTATAGGTTCAATTTTCACGAGAGAAAATGTTATATTTAATATTTGATTTCCTTCCACTGATGCGGGACAAAACACAAAATATCACTTTATATCTTAAAAGCATAGCGAAGTTCTCCCAAATTAAAGTAGACAATTAGACGAGTACATATATAGGTTTCTATTGTTTAAAAGTACTGTTTATTATTAATAAATATTAAATATCTAATAAATATAAATATATAATATGTTTTTAGATTTATAAAACACATTGTTACTATCTTCCTTATAAAAATATCACAATATCAAAATACTTTCATAAATATTTTATGTTATTTTGACCTTTACAATATTAATAGTAATATTGGCGAAGTATATTAGCACACGTGTGTTATCTACACAACCTATAAACAACTATGTCAACAGATTATTTTATTCTTAAATTTTTATATTATATTGTAAAGTGTGAACAATACTAAGAATCAAATTGATACAGTTACATTTTTTATGAAAGTAGTCATCTGTATGAGGAGTTTAATGATCAATAAAATAAGCAAAAAGTATTCCGTTACCAAAGAGACACCGAAAAAAACAGTAACTTATAACTAAGTGTCTATCAAAACAAAATGCATAATAAATTATACAAGTAAAAATTAAAGCGATGATTTTAAATCATTATATTTTGACATAGCTGATATTTGGCTATGTCACGTTTTTATTGATGTCATATTTGTCTAACAATTAGAACAAATGCTTAATATAGTATTGCTGTTGCGAATTTTTAAACGGGTTTTAGTACAACTTTCTAAATTGATTTTTAAAACTATTTACTTACGCCACTTTCATAACATTACTCAGCTTCACGCTATATTCCGCACATGGCAGGGTAGGCAGAGGAAACTTAGGAACCTAGTACTAAGACACTCTTCCACCTCCGCTTCTCACTTTCCGCCGAAATTGATACATAGCGTGTTGAATGGCGGAAGTCAACGGCACGCTTCAGAACGAAGAAATGAAAACATTAAATATTTAATTTAAAAATATTAAATTTTTCATTTCTTCGAGTGGGAGTGAACCCAGAATCTATCGTTTACAGTCACACGTTTGTACCACTGCGCCACGACAGGCCTCGCATGTACCTTATTAATAATGACAAACTATTTTACTTCACTACTTAAGACATATTATTGTTTAATCAAGATTAGTTAATAAGAAGTTATAATTTATTATTTATTATCGTTTTATTAGAATTGTAAAAAACATATATGGTATTTTATATTATTTTTTAATAATGACAGATTTATTTAATGGTGAATGTTTGATTGTAAGCGTTTGGTTGTGGGCTCCATTTCTGCTAAGGGGCTGAAATTAAAATTTTCTCGCTCGGGTAGGACAAAATAATTTTGAATTAAAAAACTATGAAATCTATCACATTATCAATTTTTTTGACTTTATAAAAGAAAACAAAAAAAAACTATTACGAAGGAAATCTTATAGCTATGAAAAATATATTAGCTATATACCTAAACGTGATTTCGTCCGCTTAAGCGTGTGATTAAATTTTATTTAAGTTATATACATCTTTTACATATATAATAGTTAATGTGTTATTTTGGTGTATAACCCATATAACTGCTTAGTATTATCTAAATCTCACGACGCAGAGGCACAAGCGTGTGACTGTAAACGTGACATGTCACACATTTTATATTTATAAATTAAATATTTAATATTTTAATTTCTTCGCTCTGGTAACAAGGCAAGGCGCGGCGTTGAGTTCCGCCATTCAACACATAATGCCTAAAATTTGGAGGTAAGTTTCGAACGGAACGGAGTGTCTTACAGGGCATACAGCGTGAAGATCAAGAAGAAAACATTTAAATCCGTTCAGTATTTTTGTGTGAAAGTGGAACAAACATTCCATCAAAGTATTCAAGCATCTTCACGAATTTAGCCATTTATAATATAAGCAGGAAATACGATAGGACAATTAAAATATAATGATTTTATTATATAAAAATATTATAAAAAAAATTACCTCTCTCATAAGCTCAGGATCAAACACGTAAAGCACAGGCCTCGATCTAGTTGCTTTGGCCAGCCGTACCAAGTCCCCATAGCGTTCTTGTAAACCTTCTAGTAGGCCTAGCCCCACAGTATGATGGAAGCTTCCTATAAAAAAAATGAAGAACTTCTTTTTTAAATATGGCAATGGTATGTAAATAAAAAAGGTAATTGTTATAAAGCTTCCTTATAAACTTTATTGACTATGCCTTCTCTTAAATATAACTAATATACACTTTTCAATACCATAATTACTAGTAAAAACATATCATATATATTATAATCAACAAAAACATGAACTTTAATATAAAAATATATATAATTCATTCTTCCCGCTGTATCCTGCACAAAGCGAGACAGGTAGTAGAAATTTGAAAATCTAGATTTAAGACACTCTATTCTGTTCCTCACTTGCCGCCGAATTTGAGACAATTTGTGTTGATTGGTGGAGCCCAACGCCGTGTTTTGTCTTGATACGAGAACGAAGAGAACAGAATAAATAGTACATTACCATATTTTTTTTTTATGGATAAAACGGTAAACAAGCGTACGGTTCTGTGTAACTCTAGAGGAGCTAGAGGAGCGTTGCCAGTCTTTAAGGTGGATGGACACCGGGGAACGGCATTACCCAATGCGAAACGCAATGGCCAAAGCCACTACTTAACGCCGGCTTTAAATGCCGGGGGCGGTGATAATCCGGTCGAGTCTGCTCATGCGTGTTGCCATTGCTGACAGCGTGACTCTCCCAAACGTACTTTAGTCGCCTTTTACGAAACCATCAATACCAGGGTCAGGATCCCATTCTGAGTCGGAATCACACGACTAGAACCGAATGAACCCTCAACCAGTCGCGTTTAAGGTCGCTCACTTGCATCCCTGCAGCCACAACCGTCTCATATAAAGTAATAATCATAGACATTAATAAAAGACAAATAACTATATAAGCAATTAAGTAAAACGCTATTAAATCTGGTTTTACTGCGATACTATTTACAACCGGCACGTGGAGCTCACGTGTCTTTCAGAACGACGACCCGTGCTTGACAAATTATCAAAATAGTCACATTTAAACGATAAAAATGTTACGACTTATTGATATTATGTAAAAGCATAACAATTATTTCGTTATTAAAAACAAAAGTAACAAATATTAATGTCTAATTGCTTTCTACATATCCGTAAGATATTTGTATAAAAAGCTACTGAATTATTAATTATTTAATTAATTGCAGTCTGTTATGGCGCAGGTGCAAAATCATGTGACTGTGAGCGCTACATGTTGTGGGTTCGATCGACACTCGACACTCCAGGAAATGAAATATTACAGCATGATAAGAATTTATTAAAATTAATTTTGGTGTGACGCAAAAAGCCGATTTTGACTGAGACACGTTTGTCGTCATATGTTTAATCAAACATAAAATATGAAAATAACTGGTTTACCATATTTATTTTCTTGATCTTTTACAATTATAATAAGTAATAACCCATACTTATCTCAACGTTAATATCATACAGGATTTTCTCTCACTACAATACGTTGAGATAAGAATGTTGAATAAAAGTTATTTGATGTGTACAATAATAAGTTAACTTGAGTTCTGTCGAGATAGCTACGAGCTTTACGTGATTGTTTTAATAGCAGCTCCGAATGGTTCTGATAAAAGATACAATAGCAGTTTATCGTCTTTATTAAACAATACAATATAGTAATATATTAAGCATTGTGATTTAGCCCGTGAATCATTGTTCTTTTTTTGTTTTCATGCATTTTGTGACCTGTAGACTTGTGACACATGAATGATTTGATTCCATTGTCTATACAAACGGTTATAAGCTGTTTTATGAGAGTCTGATTAAATGTTTATTTTATTTTATAATTTGTTATTATAGCACCAACAGAAATGCATTGTTTATAAAAAAAATCAACTGCTTAATTATCACAGTTCATGAGAAAAAGCTTGGTGACAAACGGATTGATGGACTGCGGAGGCTTAGTATTCCTAAAGATGACCCTAAAAATCCTAAACATATAATTTTCAGGTATAAAGAAGTTTAATCTTATATTTAAGACAACATTATTATGTCTCTTTATATTACATAATTATATAAAAAAATTAATATAAGTTCTTTTAAATTTACAATAAGAAAATTCAATCAAGTAAAATTACGAGCTTAAAAAAAACTATTTTCGATCATACATTTTAGATTTTATCTAAATAATCCTGTGAATAAGCGCAACAGCTAGCTTCTATGCAGTAGATGCAAATTACGTCGTTACAAAATTCCCTTGATCGCTACTAAGCGTCCACGTCCGGGATTCTATTAGATAATCAGATAGGGAGCAGGATAAAGTTGGTAATATACAGTTAGAATATAATTTTTGAATTTTGCACGTTTTTAATAAATTATTAATATAACTAAATTATACACATAGTTTATGTGAAACTAAATAACAATTACGTTATGATAAGAATGTTATTTTTTCCGTTTCATGCTGTATTCCGCACTGTACATAGCAGGGAAGGCAAAGGGAACTTGGGAACCTAGTGTTAAGACAGTCCGCTCTGTTTCACACCTTTCGCCGAATACGAGTCGTTGCGTGTCAAGTGGCGCAACTCAAAGTCGCATTTTGCATTATTACCAAAACGAAGAAATGAAAATATTAAATATTTCATTTCCTGGAATGAGAATCGAACCTAGAACCTTTCGCGCGATATGCCTCCAATAATTTTAATAATTTAATATAAATATTACTTAAGAAATTGTCTGATTTTAATTGATCATTTTATTCAATCATCTTAAGGCGATTCTCAGTAAACAAATGTTAAAAGAGTATGATAGTAAGCTGTGTGGTAAACAGTAGAATCGCTGACGTTTCAGTTATTCTAAAGGTTTTCACGAATAAGCTTTTTTTAGCCAAAACACTCTAAAGTGTTATCCAAAATGATAAGGGTATATGTTGTTTTATATATGCAGCTTATGTTTTTCTCGATGGTCGTTCAATACATGTGTCTTGGATCTTATACATTTATACTTTACTGTGTTTTTTTAGGTAATTTAACAAAATATAAATATAATATTTAAAGGTCTAGTAGAACAGAGAATATTGTAAATTTCTTAGAATAAATTGCTGTTAAATTACTTTAACTTACCATTAATAAAAATAATCACAATAAAACTCCGTTAGCATGAATTTGGAAGAAAAGAAAAAATATATCAAGAAAAAGAATATAATTTTTTTTGTTTGATGTTTTATGCAGCATATGGCGGGGTGGACAGAGGGAACCTGAGTAATAAGATACTTCGTTCCAATTAATAGATTTGACATTTCAGCACCCCGAATTCCACTTATTCTTTGTGGCATTGCGTGTTGAATGGCGGAACTCAACGCCGCGCTTTGTTTCGTTACCCGAGCGAGGAAATGAAAATATTAAATATTTCATTATTTCCAGTGGTAATCAAACCCAGTACCTGTTACATTTAAAGTAACACACACACACACTTGGCCAGAAAAGAAATATCAATAAGATAATAATGATAAAGTTTGAAATTTGTTCGCCAAAAGTCGACCACTAATAGAGCAGGAAGCAGTTTTGTCTAGACTATAGTATTAGGAACTGTTGAACTAGTATTGTAAAACCGGTTGTACTTCGATGGTAACTTTCGCCTGATTTATCGTTTGTTATTTATAGATTCAGAGAGAGTGCTCATAATTTGCTAACTAGTTTAGTATAGCGCTAAGTTTTGTTTGTATTTCAAATAATGTCAAATGTGAAATAAGATTTTTTTTTAAAGTATTTTTAAAAATATGATTTTAAATACATTGAAACCTAGTATATTTAAATTGTTAAGTTAAATAAGTAATTTCTTAGATAAAATACTTCTATACTTATGAATAAAAACATGTTAATTCTTTAGTTTGCTTAGAATACACGGACCTCATTAGAATCGAAATAGTTATAATCTTTTTTTACTATATTTAAAGTGTTATTCCACACTTAGGAAAGCTAAATACTAAATTTAAAAACGTATAAAAATTTAAGCGAAGCAGTTGGTCAGAGCGCTTGGACGGTTTTGCGGGTCCGAATCCAGCTTCGTTTAAATTTTTATACGTTTTTCAATTTATTAGTTATAATCTTGTCAATTTTACGAACATGCTGAAGCATGTCAAAAGGGAAGAAACACTTATAGGATCACTTTTCAGCTTCATGCTGTATCCCGACGAGGCAGGGTAGGCAGAGGGAACCCGGGAACCTAGTGTTAAGACACTCCGTTCCACTTCCGTGCCCCACTTTCCGCCGAATTTGAGGCATTGCGTGTTGAGTGGCGGAACTCAACGCCGCGCTTTGCCTTATTACCAGAGCGAAGAGATTATACATTAAATATTTAAATTGAAAATATTAAATTTCATTTATTACAGGATCACTTTATTGTAAATAAAAAAAGTAAGCAGTCCACGCTCTCGAAAAATAAGAGTACCTAGGTCCCATATATAAAACTCATCACGTAATATCACCCTTTATATGTATCTATATATGAAGGGTACATAACAAATAAACACTTTTACAAACTAAAAAAAAATCGTAAAGATAGAAGCTAACTTAGTAGTCTAGATTAGTGTAGCTTTTTACTTGTATTAAAGATCCATTATAAAACAAAAATAATAATATAAATTAAAAAGTTACTTTAATTGTAATGAAATAAATATATATCTTTCATTACTTATTTACTAGGAAAAACAATTTCTTGTACACGAGGTAGTTGAACTTAATGTGACTCTTTATCTAACTAGACCGGAGAAGCATTTATACTACAATTATAAACATTACTGTAAACGGGATCTCAGCACAACAAAGCAGACTGCTGCTTTGCAATTTGACAAAGTTGCTACAATTTTTTTATTAATTTGTCAGAGTTTTTAATGCATAGATGCAATTGCCTTAAAGGTGAAATAATGTTATTAGAACAAGAAAGTAATTGAGATTAGTAAATAAAATAGTGTAATTCAAGCGGGCGAAGTCGCGAGCGGGACGCTAGTTCCATAAGATTTATTATAATTTCCGTAAGACTTATTTATTTTAAATATACGTTCAATAAATTTTATTTTCAATTAACATTAACAGAACTGGTGGTGGTGGTGGAGGTGGGATCACTTATAAAATTCAAAGTAATAAACCAAGGGCATACCATTATCATACATTTTGTCATGTGATCTTCATTACCTGCTAGGAATTACAATATATAGTCTAGTCGAAATGAAGCTACTCACGAAAAATCAGCTTGTTAGTAATAAATGGTAAAAATAGTTCAGGGGATCCCGTACTAATAGCGAAGATAAGGATACATTAAACGCAGATAGCATGTCAATATAATGGCTCGTAAAATTGATATTGTGTATTTAGTGTCTCTTCATCCGGCTACTCTGTTTTTAATACGCATATATTTTATTTATTATGATAGGTTGTTTTTTCTTTTGATTTCTTAAGTTACTTTTGTAACAACCGACACCAAAAGAAGTGTTGTAAGTTTGACTTGATTCTATGTGTCTGTCTGCGCGTGCCACCGTAGCTCAGGTTCACATTCATTCAGGAATGAATTGTAGTATGAAAAAGTGATAACAAAATTGCGGCGTCACCAGCTTGAAATATAATATTTTATTAGCTTATCTCTATTACTTTCTTGTTCTATTAAAATTATCAATTTTAAAACACTATCTAAACATTGAAAACTAAAATTACATCTAAATGAACTAAAAATTGTCGAAATATTTTTAATTGACGTAACTTTTTTTTTGATTAATCAATGTAAATAAAGCAAACACTAAAGGTCGATGGAAAGTTGCCAAAAAATATAAATGAAAACTGCATTTAAATTTGGTAATCTGTTTCTGAGCACTATTTTGAAATAGGACCTCTATTTCATTAATGAACTTCCCCCATAAGATTTTTTAAATATATATTTCATGTTCAATCAGCGATCAGTTTCTAATTTATTATACGTAGTATAGATATGTCTTTGTATAGTTTAGTTGATTTAAAATTAAATAACTATTGACTGTTAAGAGTTAGATCTAAGGAGATAGTGTAATTACAAATAGTGCATAGTAAAATGTCGTTACTTATTTTCGAATTGGAAAACCGATTGAAGAGTAATTTTATCAAAAGTACGTTCTATTATTTAAATTTCTCGCTTTTCCTGTAAAATTTCCTTAAAATATAAAAATAGCAGAGGTCGACGCCGATGCCGATACCGTGTGCTGATGCTCGAAACTCAATAAATACCTAAATAACGTAGTTCATACCCCAGCTTACAGTACCACATCAAATATTTTTTTTTTAATCTCTATGGTTTCAAAAATTATATAGTTGAAATAAAATTTCCTTATATTGGGAGTAATCAAAAAACGTAATTTTCTACTACTTACCAATCCTCGGAAGTACATGAGCGTGATGTCTCAACATTGGTAATGCCAACGGGCCCGGGATATCACTGAATTTCTTGTAATAGGTAGCAGTAGCTGGTGCAGCCACATTGCGTCTTTGGGGTGATGTAGAAGTTCTTCTTACTGAGGATGTTGATAATTGCCGTCGAGATGGACGCGTTAATCTAGGAACAAAAGTAAAATGTTTTACAGAATATTTCCACAGATACAATAATCGCTAGTTATGCTTTTATATGTTTATAAATGTTATCTTTTTCTTTTTTTTAGGTTTACGCGCTCCTAATACGTTTACAATGTGTACGTTTATATTACTGATGAACTTTACTACTAACTATTACTGATGAATATTAATAAAATTTGTAAATCATCAAATCAAATCAAAATATTCTTTATTCAATTACGCCATTACAATCACTTTTAAATCATCAAGCTCAAAGAAATGTGTGTAGTGTCAGTCCTACAGAAAGCTATTACCGGCTCGGAAGGTGCGTCTGCTTAGAAGAGCCGGCAAGAAACTCAACAGCTGTTCTTTTCAAAATATGAATTAAAGTAAATATATAATTTAATTAGGTTCCTGAGTAAGCGCCAACAGTAGTAATGTTGTAACGTTTAATACGATTTGCACAACAATATATTTTTAACTATCACTTTAAATTTTTGAAGTGGCAAATCTAGAATCACCTGTGGAGTTTTGTGTACCATGTCCCATAAGAGACTTCCTAAGAGACATCAATAACAAGAAAAAGCTCGGCGAAGGTAACAAGATAAAGCTCGGCGATAAGCTCCACCACTAAAGCCACAATGTCTTGAAAATTCGGAAAGGAAAATGGGAAAGGAAAACCTTAACATTATATGGGGAACGAAGAATCCTAACTATATGCGGGTAAAATAAGTTCATTAAATTAAATGAATATATGGGAACCCTCTAATGTACCGTGTTCTCAATTTTGCGAATCACGCAAATTATTATCATCTTATATACCTCTTTAGGCCGTTGTGCTCATTTTCTACATGAATAACAATAATTGTCCGTAAATACTAACGCAGTACAACGTTCTAGAGAGCAGGAAATTAAATAATCTCGTTCCATACATCCCAAAATGGGTTAAGACAAGTAATCAGCAAACTAAACCTAATTTTGCATCTGTCATTGTAACGGAACACATCTACTTACTAGAGTCAGTATTCTCGGCTTACTTTAGATTACATTGGCTGGATTGGTAGCAATTTTCTTCCTCCTTAGATTTAATTATATAATAGATTGAAGCCTGTCGTGGTGCAGGGGCTACGAGCGTACGACTGTTAACGCAATACGGTATGGGTTCGAGGTGTTTGTTGGCGGCGTTGAGTTCCGCCATTCAGTACGCAATGCTTCAAATTCATCGAAAAATACGGATTGTAAGGAGTGTCTTAATACTAGGTAATACAATTCCCCTCTGCCTATCTTGCGGGATACAGAGTGAAGCTGAAGAAAAAAGAGTTTAGTTCCAAGTAAAAGAATGAATCTATTTATAGTAAAAAAACAACGAAAAGAAAAAAAATCACGTATTTACTATTTATAATTGTATATATACAATTTATAAACGATATTTTATAAAATAATTTAAGTTATATCAATAATCCATAACTTTATTCGCCGTGTAATCGAACTTCTAACTTTAAATTCCAATTGTACTATAAAAATGTTTCTCTTCTATTATATATGTTTAAACGTACAAGATAACAAGATCAAGTAAATGATAAATAAATAACTATGAATTCTTTCGAGCTAGCTCGATTACTCATATTTTCCTGCTATTTTAAAATAACTCACATAGTAAAATACTTATAAGTCGTATACAGAATAATATGTTACTGAGATAAAATCGATTAAGTAATCAATGTATTTTTGTCAAACTTGTTATTCGAGTAGAGCTGTGCAACATATATTGTTTTTATTTCGGTATGCCGCGCAGAAAACACACAAGTGCATTTACAAAAATAATTTATAACCAAAATGGACTGTGTTTCGCTTAAATAGAGTTTATTTTACTATGTGATCCTATTTCATGGTGGCCATAGCCATACTGCGTAGAATGTAGCCCTAATGAATGCTAACTTTATACGAAGGCTGATGCATTCAAGTTCAAGGACGACGGAAAAACATATAGCGAGTATTTTATTCGATTATACGTTGTATTTACTTATTATGAAGTTTCAATTGGAGTTATTCGATTAACACCAAATTGATCGAACATAACTTTACGAAAGTGCAGCACGAAAGGGTCTATGAGAACTGAGTGTCTTGATCTAGGTTCCCTCTGCTTTCTTATAAGTTTATAAATAAAAGATAAAAATAAACATCTACATAAAAACGTAGATGTTTTGGTCTTTATTAATTAATATGTATTTTTATATTATTATTATTGTTATAAATACATCCAATTTTATTTTGAATTTAGCATCTCTTTATGTTGTCCTAACGTATAGTAAAATTCTGGTTACATTTATTTTATCTTAATTTATTATTATAATATTTATATCATATATATGAAATATTAAATTCCGTATGGACAAATATACCTAAAAAAATATATGAAATTTTATATGGATACCTAAATAGGTACATGTATAAAATCAATATACATATTACCGACTATATACATATTATTTTAAACCGGTCTTTTTTATAATCAAATCAATCATCACTGCTATTACGACTCACAATCACAAAGCTGAAATTAATATGTAAATATATACTAACACGCAGTTACTCGTTAAGATATTCCAATTAAAGTATACAAACATGTGTAGCTCGCGAATTTGAGGTCATGCGCAAAAAATAAAATTGCGCCTGCGTTGATATTTTCTAATCTAAGATATTTTCTAATTAAATTATAATATTGAAAAATATACACACAGAAAAATTATAAATTTTAATTAAAGATAATAATTTTCTACAGATAATAAAAAATGATTTTTTTATGCACAGGTTTAATATTATTCAGCCACAAATAATAAATGAAAACTAGAATAAAATAAAAACAAATAAAAACAATAGCTTTTTTTTAAAAAAAATACTTACAAACAATGGCGCACAATAACGTTCTTCATTTTTACACACTGTTCCGTACACTGTTCCGTTCACAAGTTTAACACTTAACTGAGCATTTTCTTAATAAGCGATTTAAAATTACGGTACTTATTTACGATGCGTTCTCTCAAGCTGGCTTGATGCGAGTGTCGCGGACCGCGTGTATGTTGCTAGTGATGTTATGGCTATGCCAGTCGATAGTTTGAGTAATTAAGAAGTAAAAGTGTTTTGTTTACATTTATTTAGTGCTTGTTGTGACTCGGGCGTACGTGTGTTTTGACGCGTAAGCTTTTTTAAGTGTAGACAAAAGAATAAAAAGAAATTAAGCGATATTTTATTATGATTACTTATTCACATTTTCATTGATAATTTTTCTTTCAGCTTTACGAACAAGGCCTAAGAACCTAAAATGATAAGACATTCCTTTCTTTCTTCATTTTTGCCGAATCCGGAGCATTGAGTGCTAAGTGGTTGAACTATGCGTCGCACTTTACATTATAGTCCATGCCATGAAATTTTATTACTATATAGTATACTTGCTACTGCGAAACGACAAGCCCAAAAAAAATAAGAAGTTAAGCATTTGTTTCAATATTTGGAAAGTAAACTCGATCTATTTCTATGAAAGAATCTTTAACAATATAAAGATAATTTAATTTTTTTACATTATAATATATGCTAATCATAGCACATAATGGTTATTTTCACTTGGAATAAAACACATTGGGCTATTGCATAATTCAAGATATTATAGTCAGCTCCAAAAGAGCTTTACCATTCAATTCAATTGAGTTGTTTCTAGTACAAATAAATATTTGAGGCGTGTCATGGCGCAAAGGCACAACTATGTGACTGTAAGCACGACAGATTGTCGGTAGATCCCCATTTGAGGAAATGTAATATTTAAATTAAATATGAAACAAGGTAAAGCGCGGCGTTGAGTTCCGCCATTCTTCACGTAATGCCCCAAATTCGGCAATAAGTATGGATCGGAACGGAGATTCTTGTTTCTTTCGGTACATAATCACTATCAAGTAGTGAAATATTATTAATTACTATTTTACTCACTGTAAAATTACTTATTCACTATTAAAAAGTAACATTTATTACGGTCACCTCAAAAAATATATATAGTATATTTACTTAGGCTTCGAAAAGTTATAATATTATTGCTATCTTCATAATTTTATCGATAGGCAAATTTTATTTGCATCTCTGTATTGATCTTTGGACCCCGGAGTTTGTTTACAATTTAGATTCAATGAATTGGTCTCACTGATACAGATATTCACTCCCAGCGTATAACTCTATAAGTGCGCATTACATTTTTGTTTGAGGTTTACTTACCATTTCTTGTAAACATTATCGTAAACAATTATTATTACACGTTGAGTAATAATCAATCTTTAAATCTATTAATTTATTTATATAGTGGAGTCCTTTATTATTTATCGAGTATTCAAAAATAGAAAATTTATCACTTTGTTTATTACATGAAAATAAAATCTTCGTTATTATCGTTATACATTAACAAAACCCATAGTTACGAGTATGTCAGATATACTCTGAATAGATTACGTTGGTTTAAAATGACTGATGATGAATCGTTGAAACAGTGAGAAATTCAGAATACAGAAGGAACTGTAGGAATATCACCAAAAAATATAAGAACAAATAAAATATTTTTTATATTATTTTATTTCTTGTAATTAATTACTTCTTAGATTATACGTTATATGTATGTATCATTTATATATAATTTAGGACAGTAATGATGAATAAATTGAATTCATTCATCTATATATACATATATACAAAGAGGGTGACATCTGGCTGCCTTTATTTTTGTATATCTAAAAATACAATTTAACAATAACATAGGCCGTCGGCACCTTAAAATCAAAATCAAAATCATATACGTGATTTATTAACTTCTTTGATTTTCGCTATTATTAGACATTTCAATTGAAGTTATTTGAAGCGGACTAATCGCGTATACCTATTTAGTACGTATTATGTATTTTTGGAAACCCGTTTCGAACACTTTGAAGTAGTCTTCATTTATGACGTGACGTGATCGGTCTCAATTCACTGTAATTAAAAACGTTTTAAATGATATAATATTTTATTATATTTATTCAGTATTGTTTTCAAAACAATTATTCCGTGGCCAATGAACAAAAGAAAAATAAAATGTATCATTTAAATATTATTACTTCTAACAATATCTGAATTGCTAATTTAAGTGTGCAACTAAACGTGATTTATCTACTCCATGCTGTGTAATTATTTTGTAACATGACACTGTCATACGAAGGTATAGTAAAGTAATATTTATAGCTGTGATTAGAAATATTGTTACTATTTTTTTTAGAAAATACTTTGTGAAGATTTAAACGAAGCGAGATATGTACCCTCTCACCCTCAAACTGTACGAGACGCAGTTTAATATTTATCATTTGAATTTATCTGTAATGTTGAATTCTTTTTAGTACTCTAAACTAGTTTTTTTATCTTTCCTAGGTATATATAAGATATATTAGAAGTATTTAAGGTACTATAAATATAAATGAATCATAGTAAAACTATAGAGTAATAAGTGCATATATAACAACTATAATATTATGACTAATAACGATTACATTTATTATTTTTTCTTCTTGGCATTCCTATCTATGTAAAACGTTTTGCAAAAACCACTTTGCAATATTTTGTACTATATTTACGAGTGGTTTAAATATATTACTTATTTTATATAAAGTTAAAAAAATAATGTCATGTGTTTATCACTAGTACGGCTTCTACTACATAGGGCTTCTGGCATCTCAGTCGTAAATTAGTAATTTGTGCTGAGATATATAGTCGTGGGTTCGATCCTTGAGGAAATAAAGTATTTAATATTTTCAATATTTTATTCAATATGTTTGGTAACAAGGATAAGCGCGGCGTTGAGTTCAGCCACTCAACACGAAAGTGTTTTTTGCAGCTAGCAGGTTTTTTAAAAGTGTTTTTTGCAGCTAGCAGGTTTTTTAACGCGTAGCCTGGTAGGAAGACGGAATCTAATGTTAACATACTCAGTTCCAAAATTTTTGGTAAATTTTTGAAACTCAACGTTACGCCTTATTTTTCACAGCCAAGAGAGTAGTCAATATAATTCATATCCATCTCAATCGTATTTACAGTTAGACTAATTGCGTTACAACGGATTTTAGTTTCAATTTCAATATGTACTTATATTTACTAGTATTTCTTAAAGTCTCAAGAACAATTAATACAGAACAGTATCATTTTAAACGGCTAGCGGTTTGCGGAATTTCAAGGATAACATTGCAATTTATAAAGAAGTACCTACATTTATTGTACATACTAATTTGCATTCACGTGGACGTATCTTGTTTTTGTTTATAAACTTGGAACAAGTTTAGTTCACATTTGATGGATTTTAAAATAAAAAATTGATTATAGAAATTTATAAAATAATACCTAGTTATTATATACATTGAGATTCAATTGGTATTTAATATTTGTTCTCTTTCGAAGCAAAGATACGGCAAAAAAATTTATTGCTCAAGCTTATTAAAACAAGATATGTCAAGTGCAAGTTGGACACACCCAGCTAGGGCTTTGTTCCAATTTAAAAATTGTAGTTAGACGAGAAGTATTTGTATATAAAGATATAAATATACGGCCGCAAATATAAGTAGTTAATAAGAATTTGTATTTTGCTTTGTTTTTGTCAAGTTTTGCAGGTGATAAAATTTGAGATCGATTAAAATTGAATGACATCATTTTCTATCAAATCAACTCCAAATGAGACTGAAATGTTTTTTTTTATGAAATACATTTAATTTATCACTATTCGGAATTTTTACTTTGTAATTTCGTTTAAGTCCACGGGAAGTAAGCATTTCATACAAAATGCTGCCAAAATTATACATTATGTATATATACATATATTTTTTGATTGTGTTGACCCAGAAGCTTATTTTTGTTTTCTCTTTCTCCAAAGGACCGTAGAAAAGTAATAGACCGTAGTCGACCTAAATATTTGCTATGCATTTTAACTTGATACCACTATAACATCCTAAGATCAAGAGATCTTGACGGATGGACAGACGTACAACAAAATGATCTTATAAGTGTTCCATTTGGTTAATATAACAATTAGTTTAAACGAGCGAAACCCCGTTAAAGTCGCTAGTAGTAATATAATATGATATCATTGCTAAATGAAGTGCCTTGTGACATCGTCTACCGTTGTGATTTCGGTCTCCGCTGAAGAAAATATCCGGCCGCTCTAGTTAGACAAAATATAATATTAAACTCCGGTATGCGATACCTAAATAAGTTAAAAATCAAGTGTATTAAATAATTCACATATTAAACCTGTAACCGACAGGTTCTGGGTTCGATCCCCAGTCGAGGAAATGAAATATTAAATATTTTCAATTTAAAATATTTAATGTTTCATTTCTTCGCTCTGGTAATAAGGCAAAGCGCGGCGTTGAGTTCCGCCCCTCAACACGCAATGCCTCAAATTTGGCGGAAAGTGGGGAAAGGAAGTGGAACGGAGTGTCATAAAAAAAAAAAAAACCTGCATATATTAAAATATGATCTTACTGAAGCTTTAATAAATAAACATAAGCAACATCACTTTAATGTGTATATTACAAAGTAAGTGAAATGTAAACAAAACATATGAGTTGGTAACTTGCACGGTTCGTTTCACAAACAAAGAGTTAACTTATAAGTTACAAAATATTTGTGTATAGTTAAAGTTTGTGTATATATATATGTTAATATATTGTATATAATTCATCCTGATAATAAATCTGTAACTGTTTACTGCATGTAACTGTAAGATATATTAAAAGAATCTTACAGGCGGTGTTTTTAAATGGGGTAGGTCTCTAAATAGTGATTTTTGACATTTTAGTCTGCCAGTTTGTCTGTGCGTTTGTACGCGTTAATCTCAGAAACAGCTAATCAAATTTAATTGTAGTTGTCATTTCCACATGTAACGTTTGTTTTATTTAAATCGGTTAAAAATAAAAAAAGTTACGTCAATTTAAAATACTAAGTTTGACAAAACTGTTTTAACATTTTATTCTTACAGATGAAATTTTAGTATTAAATGTATAGATATGGTCTTAAAAGTGAAAATAATACAATCCACGCAGGCAACGCCCAGGACAGCTCTTTAGTAATATATTTTATGTTAAATAATGTTAATTTGATATAAGATAAACGATTTACTAATTTAGTTATTAATTTAGTTACGATTTACTTTATGTAAATACTTGTTTAAGCTTGTTGTTTAAAGGTAGCTTGTCGTCTAGACTTCAACATGTTAGGCAGCAAGTATTAATGAAAAACGTATTTATTTATGCTGGCGCGTCATATTAGCACCTGTTAATATGACAAAAGCGAAAAGTGTTTTTTTTACAGTTTACAGCCCCTCGCTTGTGCCCCAGCGCTACGACGGACTTCAGGGACACAGAATATCACTAACATTACGCTTACCCGTAGCATAACAAGATAAAAATATGGTAGCTGATCCAGTGTGTATTTTACATTATATCACAAAGTTAATGTAAGGATTATTACCTATTGTCATTAGTTTAAGTAATAATTATTTGTTCAGTTGCACATATTGCGCATTTTATTACTGTATTCTTTTTTTCTTGTTAAAAATCTATTATGGTTGAATTCTTAAGAATTATTATATATATATAATTGATGTACAAATAAATAAAAAAATACTCTCGTAGGGTACGAGAATATGTATAGAAGGGTATTTTTTTATAAGTTTTACATTCATTTATGGATATTATACGCTGGGCATCAAAATGCAATGTGGCACATTTAATAGAATTTAGTCAATTGTGTACAGGTGGACACGTTCCAATCAGAGCACGTTTAACGAGACGTTCTCAATCAGGTCCTTCCCTATTAAGCCAACATTGACCTATATAATTTCGAATACAAATATAACGTCACTAAGGCAATTAAAGATTAGGTACTTATATGCAATACTTGAACGGAGTGTGTGGCCTGTCGTGCCGCAGCGGCACAAGCGTGTGACTGTAACCGACAGGTTCTGGGTTCGATCCCCAGTCGAGGAAATGAAATATTTATTATTTTCAATTTAAAATATTTAATGTTTCATTTCTTCGCCTCTGGTAATAAGGCAGAGCGCGGCGTTAAACGGAAGAGGAACGGAGTGTCTTAACACTAGGTTCCCGAGTTCCCTCTGCCTACCCTGTCGCGTGCGGGATACAGCGTGAACCTGAGAGAGAGAGAGGGAAGGGAGTGTGATTCTCACAAGGTATTAGTTATAATAAAAATTTAATAAACAGAGGATACCTGGGAACCTCGTATTAAAAATATCCGTTCCCTTTTAATACATTTTGGTTTTTCAATTTCTGTAGATAATTTGGCAATGTGTTGAACAACGATTCTCTCGTTACCGGAAGGAGAAAATGAAAATATTATTTTTTTATTTCTTAGCGTGAAAATAGAATCAACAACCACCCATGTTTAGCACGCTTGTGTCCCTGAGCCACGTCAGGCCCTAATTTATAAGTAAACAAAATTTAAACATGTTAATAGTCTATAAAATACCAATATTATTTCAATTAATACTCACACTCAGCTTCACGCTGTATCCCGCAGATGACAGGGTAGGCAGAGGGACTTGGGGACTTAGTGTTAATACACTCCGTTCCTCACTTTCCGCCGAATTTGAGGCATTGCGTGTTAGGTAGAGGAACCCAACGCCGCGTTTTGCCTTGTACCAGAGCGAAGAAATGAAAACAATAAATATTTAAATTGTAAGTATTAAATATTTCCTTTTCTCGAGTGGGGATCGAACCCACAACCTATCGGTTACAGTCACGCTTGTGCCACTGCGCCACGACTGGCCTCAATTTTCTTTAATTAATTTTTACTTTCATTACGTTTTAAGAAGCAAATACTAGTTAATAATATAAGCTTTATAATAAATTATAATAGGGTAGGTACTTCTCATGTTCGAATGTAATAGTTGCATGCGTCGAGTCACGTTCACACTCCCAAATATTTTTAAGATACACTTTCTTTGTGCTACTGTAGCATTAAAACGTGCGCGGGCGCATGTATTCACCATATCTAACGAATTGTAGTTGTGGACCACAAACGCATATATATATGTTAAATAATATTTTTTTATTAATCTAATATGTTTTATCTAGTCCACTGTTCAATGCCTACTTTCTGTAGAATTTTGGGGGCATTGTATGTTGAGTTGCGGAACTCAAGGCTGTGTATTGTATTTCTTGTTACCTAGGAAATTAAAATATTAACATTTAATTTTTTCGAATGAGGATCGAACCCCAACCTGTTCTTGTGCGTTTATATATATATATATATATATATATATATATATATATATATATATATATATATATATATATATATATATATATATATATATATATATATATATATATATATACATATATCGTGCTATGTAATCAATATACCGACGCTCGATAATCTCAGTAACCTTAGTAATTGACTTCTGCATATTTTTATTATAATTCATAGTCGCAACATCCAATTAAGTAAAGTAACGCGACTACTCTTTGTTATTAACGTGAGAATGCGCCTATTGCGAAGAATAAAACGGGCATTTTAAAAGAAAGAAGAGTAAGTCTAAAATCATAAATTTATTGAACCATTGTGGTGTAGTATTATAGAACAGCGCTTCGACGTCCATTGATACGATGGGTGTGAGTTCAATCTTCTGCGAATCCGTCGATGACACTTTAATATTAATAGTTTAAATTCCTTGCTCACAATCACTCTATACATAAAATTTCAAAATCAGTTAACCTTTTTTCCGTTATTTTTTCTTTATATTAGAAGAAGAAACGAGTCACTATTCTCTTTGGTTTATAAAAATGTGAAAATACACAAACAAAATGAATAAGAAATTTAAACTGTACAGTAATCGCTTATTTTTTTTTTGTTAAAATAAAAATCCTTAATTTTTAATATTACTAATGTGAAGTTCTAAGCACATTCTAAGTTTTCAATGTAGTTCAATAATAGTTATAGAACTTCCTTTAAAACTTTCTGAATTTCGGAGATAAGAAGCTTATTGCAAAGCTTTTGTCTGCTCCAAAGCCTAAGAACTAAACAGCCCGTACCGAACCATCAATTTAGCGTTTTCTTAATACTTTGTAATCTCTTACAAGAAATTTGTAATGTTTCGAATAAGGCAACTTACATAAATTATTAACTGGCAGAACTCAACGCCGCTTTTTGTCTTGTTTGTTACCAAAGCGAAGAAATGAAAATAATTAATATTCCCCCAAGCGTGTCAAACGATGTGCCTCAATGGTTATTTATTTATTCCCAAAATATATTTGCAATATGCCAAGATGCAATTAATATAAACTCTGAAGAATCAAGATCAGTTATTTATTTTGTTCTGAAGTTCTTCTATAGACTCTATCATCAAGCGTATATATATCGAAACAGGAAAAAAGATAACAACATGATATTGCTATATTTACAATTTATTTTTTGACATAATATTTCAACATATTTGGGCTACTATACTTTTCGATGCTTTTAGTTACACTATATCTACATAAAATAAAAAATAAATCGTGAGCAGTTGTAGAAGTAGGAAATATAACACCATAATATTGTGCAGACAACAAAGTTTTACCGTGATATTATTTAGCTTATTAGACTTTTAAGATATGGACAACTAAAATTTCTACATTACTGAATGTTTGAACATTTATTTACTTAAAATGAAATCTAAATTCGATAATTTCTGGGATTCAATATTTATCCTAATAATTTATATGACCTACTTTAGTCAAATCGACTTAATCAAATGAACTCATTGCCTCCGTAATCTGTCTGAACAGAAGTTTCAGAATGGAACAATGTCTTTGCGCTAGGTTCCCAGGTAGAAAGTTGTTATTGACTGACTTAAAATAATAAAATGAACAGCATCTCGCATAATAAATACAAGGTGTCCAGAAAGGGTATCGGGTATTTGTTTTCGCACCATATTCAAAACGGGGCGTCTAAAGCGTGCGGGGAGGGGTTCGTGGCGTCCGCCATTTTGTGGAGTTTTAGTCACGATGGAACAGTACTCGGGGACGCATCGCGCATTTTGCGTACGAGCGTATTATCGTAATGGTGATTCAATAGTGACTGCTCAACGTCTCTATCGTGCGGAATATCGTAAACGCCACGCGCCAAGTGACGATAGCATTAGAAAATGGATCAGGATGTTCCAGAATACAGGTGCAACAGTTAAAATTCAAAACATTGGTCGTCCTCGTTCAGTTCGCGATGAAGAAACAATTGAAGAAGTTGAGTCGTCGGTTCGACAAAATCCGTCTTTATCCATCCGAAAGCGAAGCCAAGCGTTGAACATCAAAAAATCGTCCTTACATTTGATTTTAAAGAAAAACTTACATCTAAAAGCCTATAAAATTCAATTAGTTCAAGAATTGAAGGATACGGACTATGCTAATCGACTGAATTTTGCGAACGAAATGCTGCAGCGATTTAACAACTTTAACAACATACTGTTCAGTGACGAAGCAAATTTTCACCTGAATGGTCATGTGAATAAGCAGAATTGTCGGTACTGGGAAAGCATGAACGACCTCTACATAGCCCAAAGGTTGTTGTTTGGGCCGCTATGTCTGCTAAAGGCATAATTAGTCCTTATTTTCAAGAAGATCAACGAGGCCGAGCAATTAACGTGAATAGTGACCGTTATTGCGATATGTTGCGATTTTTTTTGGTCCCAGAGTTGCAGGAATTTGCAGGTTTCAACTCAAGAACGTGGTTCCAACAAGATGGGGCCACTTGCCATACCTCAAATGACTCACTGGAAGTTGTTAACGAATTATTCCCTAATAAAGTCATTTCGCGAAGGGGTAACATCAACTGGCCTCCCAGAAGCCCCGACCTTAGCCCGCTTGACTATTTTGCATGGGGATACCTTAAAAGTAAGGTTTATCAAAACAATCCGACGAATCTAACCCAGTTAAAGCAAAACATCAAGTCCGAAATGGCAGCAATATCGCAAGCTATATGTCAACGTGTTATCGCCAATCTTCGTTACCGTTTAGAAGAGTGCCAGCAACGTAAAGGTCATCATTTGGATACATAATCTTTTCTAAATAATTCTCCAATTCATATGCTAATAAAAACAATAAACTTTTTTATTGCGTACAAATTATTTTTGTTTCATTGAACTTACAAATACCCGATACCCTTTCTGGACACCTTGTACTTGTGACATCTTACTTCGCCTCCTCTTGCCCCTTTTTTTCTTCATACTTCATATTTTTGCCAAACCCGACCCTCTAATGCAATTTATGTAATATAGAATAAGTATGTAAATATGTATATACCCTAAATATTAAAATAATTATTGTACACAAAATTTTGGAGGGGAATTTCAATATAAAATACCAAAATTTATATAATGCTATTAGAAATTAAATATTTATGCTTACGGAATAACGAACTTTTAGATATAAAAAGGAAGAATGACATATTTAAGTACTGGATTTTATTGTTGTAAATAGAAAACAGGCAAGGAGAATATAATTGTACGGTATTTTTGTGTAGTAGGCATAAGTAAAAATTTACACAAAAATATCTAAGCCGTAGTTAGACTGTATTAAAAATAAATTCGTTAGTAATAATCTTTATTTGAAACTTGCTTATACGTACAAATTCGCTCATATTAATCATGTTTGAATGTTTTCTTGAGATAACATAGAATTCAAATGTTTAACTAATACCAGTGTGGCTTCTACCGTATGAATTAGACTATAAAGGCTACATACTCGTATGTCGTTATTTCCTTTTTCTTTTTCCTTTTTTTTAAATATCTATACGACATCGTATTACCACATTTTTTTTAATTTTACTCGTATATTATTATAAACCAAAAGTTTTATAAATGACTTGTTGAATTCATGTACAAGTGAAGGACTATTTTCTATATTAATATCATATTTATACCAACTCTTCAGATCAATGAAGATGGTAAAAGTGAATGTATAGAAGAAAATTAATATCATATTTATACCAACTCGTCAGATATCGTGGTTTTTAGCCTAAAATAAAAGGATTCAAACGTGACTGACAGTATATTTTTCCCTTATAAATTAGTTTTGAAAACAGAAACAATTTCTACCTAGTTATGTTGGCTCATGGCATGAGAACGGTACAGGTAAATGCTTAATCGGCATTCTAAGTATGGTAACGCGAATCCTCTCAAGCCATGGGAAACATTCTTATGTATTTTTAATATAATTTTTTTTGGGATAGTTTTTAATCGACAAGAGCATGCGCTTCTGCTTGGTCGTTTCAGTATTTTAAGTCTTTAGTAATTAATTATATAAGAACATGAAATTCTGTTCTATACATAATTAAAATAAATTCAAATTAAAGTTTTATTACTTTTAAAAAGCCCACTCGCGCTCCCGTAAACTTGTCTGGCGCAGCCGGTAGGATAGTTTCCACATAAATTACAGCCTTCATCTATAAATTACGCGTCAAAATCCGCAAAAAGGGCTTGAAGGTCTGTAAGGAACTATCCCGAACCAAATAAATACGACAGTGCGTGAGGAGCCTGGAGCTGATGATGCTGACCTCGGGGTGGTGAGTAGAATTTTTCACCTTCCTTGTATCCCGTTATAAATAAAATGAATTTATTTTATTATAACGTAGTCTGATTTTCTTAATATTTCGAATCAAAATCTTTGAAATATTATAGTTAAGTAATTATGTTTAATTTTATTATTTCGAATCCAAATCTTTGAAATATAACGTTTGATTAATACTACTGTGTATTTATTTAAATTTTAAATAATTAAAATACTTATTATATTTGTGGTAACGTATTGTTAAGAATCAATTTCTTTATTTTATTCCTATTGTAAGATTTTAAATAAAAAAAAAAAATGGAACATATAGCTCTAATTCCCACTGAAATTTTAAAATTAATTCCACTTTTTGGGGGCGACAAACGCCAATTAAATTTATTTTTACGGAAATGTGAATATGTAATTGATAAATTTCAAGGCAGTGATGCACAAAATGTGTACATAATGCATGCTATTACTAGTCGCTTAGTAGACAGGGCCGCTGCGCTTATCAGTGAGCGTGAGGATATTGTTACATGGTCGGAATTTAAAGATTTATTAATTCAACATTTTGGAGACCCGCGTAGTGAGGAATGTATTGCTATAGAGTTAGAGAGTTTAAAAATAAAAACAGGAGAGAGTTATCTTGATTTTTGTAATAGGGTACAATCGGTACGTTCGGTACTTCTATCAAAGGTCAATCATATTGTAAATGAAGAAATAAGACAAAGTAAATTATTATTTATAATAACACTTCTTTAAATGTGTTTTTATATAATTTACCAGAAAATCTAGTGCGGATAGTTAGGTTGAAAACACCCAAAAGTTTAGAATCAGCTTTAAGTGTAGTTTTAGAGGAAATGAATTTCCAGGAGCAATATAATCAACGTAATAAATATATTTTAAAACAGAATAATCCTTCCACGCAGATTACACAGTTTAAATCACAGAATCATTTAGATTTTCATGCGAAGCCCGGTTATTTTAATAATAAAGTTTTGTATCAATCAAATCAACAGCCACAGTTTAAATTCGGCATACCACAAGCATCGAATAACCCTCCCGTTGGATTTAGGCCAAACTTATCCCCATATAAATTCGGTATTCCTAAGGGATCGCATATACCACCGCCAAGAGTTAACCCCTACTACGGGCACCGTCCATTTCAGCAGGTAGGTTATCGTCCACCGTTAACGCAAATAATTATAACGGACACCCAACTCAATTTGGATATAAACCTAATTTTTATAAAAGCACACCCAATCAAAATGATGTCTCTATGAGAAGTGCTTTACCTAATAAACCAAATTTACCCTTAAATGAAATGTACACGTATGATATCGACTACGACAATGACTACGACAATAACGAAAATATGTGTTCTCCAGAACATGTATATGACCCCGAATATAATCTCTATTACCATCCAAACATTTCAGACCATTACGACTTTCCAAATGACTCAAATGAAGAGGAAAAAGCCGATAACATTGAGCAACCTAATAAAACAGACAACTTTTGCATACGAGCCTCAAACCTAGAGAATGTATAGAGTTAAATTGTGATAAAAATTAAAGTTGCCTTATGTGTATATTCCCGAAATAGATGCCAAATTTATGATCGATACCGGAAGCACACGATCGTTTTTAAGCCCTGAAAAGGCATATTATTACTTTGAAAATTATATTACCTATGAACCTTTTCAAGTTACAAGCACACATGCTACCAGTTTACATGGTGAAGTAGTTAAAACCCCCCTTATGCCTACATTTAATTGTAATTATATACAAAAATTTACGTATATAATGTGGATTCAAAATATGACGGATTAATTGGTAACGATCTTTTGAAACAATTAGAAGCTGTAATTGATTTAAAACATAAAGTACTTAAAACAAAATACTCAAAAATTCCCATAATATATAACGATTCAGAATATATTTTAGTTTTACCCCCGCGTTCTGAAATAAGAGTATCCTTACCAACGAATCAACATTCTGGGGATGCAATCCTTAATTTTACTGAATTTTGCAAGGGCGTAAGAATGCCAAGTGCAGTAGTGAGGTGCGTGAATGGTTATGCGAAAACTATTATACAAATACATTAGATAAACAAATGGAGCTTAGTATAAAGTCGCCGTTTGAAGTGGAAATGTATGAAATATCTGAGTGCAAGGTTAATTTTATGAAAGATATGAGGGAAATAGAAAAGGAAGAGTTATTAATTAAAAATTTAGAGAAATTAAGGTTAGAACACATTAATGAAATAGAGAAAAATAAAATTTTTACTTTATGTCATGAATATAAAGACATATTTTATTGTGACCAACTACCATTGACATTCACTAACGATGTTAAGCACTTTATTAGAACTAAAAATGAGGACCCCATATATATAAAACCCTATAGACAAGCACCTGTTCAAAGTGAAGAGATTAAACGACAAGTAGAGAAACTTTTGACTGACAATGTTATACAAGAATCTTACTCACCTTGGAGCGCTCCAGTTCATCTTGTCCCTAAAAAGATGGATGCTTCAGGAGAAGTTAAGTACAGAATGGTTGTAGATTATAGACGACTCAATGAAATTACTATTGATGACAAATATCCCCTTCCCAATATCACTGACCTGTTTGACAAATTAGGGAAAAGCACGTATTTTACGACATTAGATTTAGCTAGCGGATATCACCAAATAGAAATTAATGAATCAGACCGTCAAAAAACTGCATTTAGTACTCAGACAGGACATTTTGAATTTTTAAGAATGCCCTTTGGACTAAAAACTGCCCCAGCTACTTTCCAAAGAACGATGGACAACGTCTTGAGAGGACTACAAGGTATACATTGCATGGTTTATTTAGACGACATAATTATATTCTCCCCTAGTTTAGAAGAGCACATTAAAAGTCTCAGAATTGTATTTGACAGATTACGTAGGACTAACTTAAAGGTACAACTTGACAAATCAGAATTCTTACGCAAAGAGGTTTTATACTTAGGACATATGATTACTAAAGACGGACTCAAACCCAATGACGACAAAATAAAAGCTGTTTTAGATTTCCCTTTACCAAAAACCACCAAAGAAATTAAAAGCTTTTTAGGTTTAATAGGATACTACAGACGTTTTATAAGAGATTTTGCTCGAATTACACAACCCTTGACCGCTTGCTTAAAGAAACGAAATACATTAATAATTGACGAAAAATATATAGAAGCATTTCAGAAATGTAAGGAATTATTAACGAATGCCCCCCTTTTACAATACCCTGACTATGACAAGCCATTCATTTTGACAACTGACGCTTCAGCCCTAGCTTTAGGAGCCGTATTATCACAAGGACCTATTGGTAGCGATCGTCCTATTGCCTATGCTAGCCGAACTCTTAGTGATACGGAAGTACGGTATAGTACGATAGAGCGTGAGTTATTAGGGATACTTTGGGCCGTTACACATTTTAGACCCTATTTATATGGTCGAAAATTTGTCATTTACACTGACCATCGTCCCTTAGCTTGGTTATATTCCCTTAAGGAGCCTAATAGTAAGCTTACACGTTGGCGATTACGTTTACAAGAATATGATTTTGAGGTAATCTATAAAAAAGGCAAACAAAATACAAACGCCGACGCACTTTCACGAATAAAGATAAATGCTATAGAATTGGATGATAACGCTTCTCTCGTAGTTAATGTTGATGAAAAAGAATCTCGACTTCAAGAGCATTTGTGTGACGTTACAAAAGAAATTGTAAAATTATCTACAAGACATAGCTCTGACGAATCTAGGACTATTACCATATCTGACTCTGAAGCAACAATATCAGCTAGTTCTAGAGATTTATCGGAAAAAGAATATCCTATCCCTTCCATTACTTCAAGTTCTGCCACTGAAACAGTTCATTCAAATGTTCAATGCGATACATCAGGCATTCCCATTTTACATGAGGCGATTGATACAAAACCGAATCAAATATTAGTATTTACCTGGCAAAAAAATGACTTACATGTAAAAGATTTATCTAGGCCAAAAGAGAAAATTCTTGAAGTATTTTTACCTTTAAATAATTTAGAGTTAGTTAAACAATTTCTTAAAGAATATATTCGCCCAAAGATTAAATACTTTATATATTTTGAAAATCCTCAACATAGAAGAGATTTTGCAAATACAATTATAGCTTTATTTAAAAAAGACACCATAAATATTAAAGAATGTACAGAAAGGGTAGTTTTTATAGAGAATGAGGGAGAACAAAAATCAATTATATTAAAATATCACCAGGGTAAGACGTGTCACAGAGGTATTAAAGAAACTATGACTAGAATAAAACGTAACTATTTTTGGCATAACATGCAGGAAACTATTTCAGCCGTAATAAATGCTTGTGAATCTTGTCGAAAGATGAAATATGATAGAAAACCAATTAAACCAGTTTTGCAATTAACTCAAACTCAAGACGCCCCTTTCCAAGAAGTATTCATAGATATTTTTAGCATAGAAGGAAAGTATTATTTAACTATAGTAGATGCTTTTAGCAAATTAGGTCAGGCAATAGAAATTAGTAATCGTTCCACCCCTGAAGTAGTCCGTGCTTTAATTAAATACTTCTCTATGTATGGGATTCCTAGAAAAATTACCGCAGATCCAGGGACAGAATTTAATAATGAATTAATGAGAGAATTAGCAGACATGTATAAAATAACTCTTCATATCACTACTCCTAATAATCCTAATTCAACAGGTATTGTAGAAAGATTTCATTCTACAATTATAGAAATTTACAGATTAGCAAAATATGAGCATAAATTTACGGACGCAGCTTCCGTTATGATCTATTCTATTATGGCTTATAATCACACTATACATAGCGCTACTGGCTTAACGCCATTTGAACTAGTTTTCGGTAATACTGACTCTAATGACGTGTTTAATATAGAATTTAAAAAGAATTATATACAACAATTACTCAAAGATCATGTTAAACGTACGAAGTATTTATATCAGTATATCTCTAATAAATTACGCGAGAATAAAGAAGAATTAATAAAAAAAAGTAATGGTGAGCAAGATATAGAGTTAGGGTTAGGGAAAACTATTTTCACAAAACCAGTTAACACTAGGAGGAGTAAGGATAAGTCTCCTTTTCAAAAAGCGTGTGTTAGCGGGGAAATTACTAAAAACATAGTACCCATAAAAATTGGGGATCGTCAAACAAAAGTACCCATTAAAAATGTAAAACGACCTCCACAGGTGGTGCTTGATCGTTCTCGCGATGACGACGAAAAACATCCAATCCCTTCGACTTCAAAAAATTGAAGGTAACCCGGGATTATTGCCGGTAAGGCAAGGTCAGGCTTATAAACAAGAGAATAAGTGGATTATTATTAAAGTATTAGATTTAAGTATAATTTTTAGGGATTTAGAATTTAATATAAACCGATATAATGAGTTTGATAAATTAATTAATGCTAATAAGCCTTATTTACTTGAATTCACTAATATGAAAATGGAAGTAGAATATTTGATAAATAATACAATTGAAAAAGTAAGGCAAATAGCACCAGTGAAAAGATTTAAAAGAGGTTTAATTAATCCGTTAGGTTCATTTATAAAAGCAATATCAGGTAATTTAGATAATAATGATGCAATTCGATACGATACTCTCATTAATAAGTTACATGACAAAGAAAGTCTAATTGAAAGTAAAATAACATTGGTTTCCAAAATGATGGATTATAATATTAATAGTACGGAAATTTTATATAACAATTCAATTATTATTAGTGAGCGCCTAAAACGCGTAGAACAAATGTTAAATGATATAGCCGCGAAAGAGAATAATTCTATTTATTCAACTTATGTTCTAGGTATTTACAGTACATTTATTAATAATTTTCGTTCAATATATATAAAATTAAATGAAATTGAGACTTCTTTAGCTTTTGGTAAAATTTCTGTACTACATCAATCGATAATAAATTCGACAGAATTGTTATATATATTATTAGGTATAGAAAAATTTCATAGTTTAATATATCCTGTAACAGAAAGTAACTTAGTTAAAATAGAGCAAACATTTATTATTAAAGTATATGTAAAAGGAAATCAGATTACATTCATAATGGAAGTACCTCTCACAGATAATAATACATATAATTATTATAAGATTTATTCATTACCTATTTTTAATACATTTAGAAATGAAACTTCCATTGTTATGCCCGAATATCCCTTCCTTATGGTGAAAGGTTCTAAATACTTGTCGCTCGTGGCGCCGTGTCAGCAACTTTCCGGTGATAACCAGTACTTATGCACTGAACATGAGATAGTGCCATATGCTACTACAACGTGTACGCAACAGTTAATGCAGTTTCAAGAAAACTTATCACGCTGTATACGCCGTGTTATACAAATTGAGGAAGTTAAAGCGCAACGTCTATCACCCGCTCGTTGGATAATATATGCACAGAATGAAATGGTAATGACCTATAATTGTAAAGAAGATATTTCAAAAACAACTATATCTGGGACCTATCTGTTAACAATTGACCCTAACTGTGAAATGCTACTTGGTGACCTTCATCTAATATATTTTCGCCATTTAATGGAAAGTTATGCATATAAGGTCACACCTGTTATAAAGTTACCTGAGATTAACCAAAACTATTCTACAATTTCCTCCCCAATTGACATTAAAGGAATAAACCTGGATGATGTGAAATATTTGTCAGCAGCTCTAAAGACAAAAAGTGTTAGTGAAAGTGAAAGTGAAAATGAGCCAATTATAAAAGTCAATAGTGTCAGTGTCGATACCTTAGTTTTATATTTAATATTAATTATTATAATAATAATTTTGATTGTTAATAGATTTAAAACTAAAATTTTTACTTTCAATCGAAACCCTCAGAATCCAAAATCTTCCGATGGTTTCGAACTTAAGGAGGGAGGAGTTATGTTGGCTCATGGCATGAGAACGGTACAGGTAAATGCTTAATCGGCATCTAAGTATGGTAACGCGAATCCTCTCAAGCCATGGGAAACATTCTTATGTATTTTTAATATTAATTTTTCTTGGGATAGTTTTTCAATCGACAAGAGCATGCGCTTCTGCTTGGTCGTTTCAGTATTTTAAGTCTTTAGTAATTAATTATATAAGAACATGAAATTCTGTTCAATACATAATTAAAATAAATTCAAATTAAAGTTTTATTACTTTTTAAAAAGCCCACTCGCGCTCCCGTAAACTTGTCTACCTATACAACATATTTTTGTTGCTTAGTAACTAACATTGACGTCGTGTTGGACAAATAACCAAATTGTTTGCGTCGGTATTATAAATATTTAACGATTTAATTCAATTGAGTGAGTAGTTACCGTCTGACATTGTTTTTCATTACAATTTTCAACGCTATTGAGAATCGATCGGTTTGTATTTCATGGATATATATCAAATATATAGTTTTTCTTTAACTAGAAAAAGGGGAAGAATTGAAAAAAAAAATAACAGTAAGTAGATGAGCTGATAGTCGAAAAAGATACTGGTTTAAAACTTTAGAACTTAAGAAGCTGTCTATAAAAATGCTTTAAGCAGAGATTACATGGAATTGAATGTGGCGAGCTCCCTTAAAATGAATTCAAAGTGACACGACAAAGCTTTCATGATTATACTCGCTTCGAGCTCATAACAAAGTACTATAGAAGTAATCTTGCCTGTGTCGCCGTTACACATTATTTAGATTGCCGGATTTAGAAAAGAAAATATTCGAAAAAGCGACGATTTTTTTTTGGCTTAGTCGGAATAAGTCACAATTTTATTTTTTTTTCTTCATCATAATAAACGTAAAATGTTATGGTCAGAATATTTTTAAAAACGACATCAACAACATCGTAGCGCAGTAACGTGTTTTTGTGATTTAAAATTTGCTTCTGTAATGTTCTACCTCTATAAAATGTAACACGATCCATGGCCCTTAGTGTTGTAAATATTTGACAATTTATAGTGTAAGTGTGGTTTGAAAGTCCGTCCAAGTGCGTGTTGGGCTCGCTACCCAAAGGGCTCTGTACCAATTTCAGGATTATAGGTCCAGTGAACTACTATAAAAATGAAGCAAAATAAAAATTTATAAATGTTTGCAATCCTATGATCCTATTAACTGTAAGTTTTCATCCTTTGGAGTTTTTAAAGAACTCTAAAATAGGTATTACAGTCTCAGCTGAAACCTGTTTAATTTAGTTTTATTTATAAAAAGAAAAAGAAACATTTGTTCATATATTTACAGAACCACAAAAGCGTTAAACGTCCTTGAGGCTTACCTCCTGTGGGCTAGCGTTGATCCGATCTAGTTATCTTCTGTGTTGGATATTTGCCCGTTTTAATATCGCTGCACATGTTGAAAGTGTAAGGAATTCCACTTATCTATTTATGAGGTTTTAGCATCGTCCAGTGAGAAAAATTTACACATTTGAAGAGTTGATAATTTTGACGTCATGATTGTATTCATGTGAAGTAATTTAGCTTTTGTCTATAAATGTGCTATTGAATACAAAAAAATTACTGTACGAAGCGAACTAGCATTTCCTGAGCTTAGCGAAATTCAAATAAGCAACGTTTCTACTTTGATATTTCGTTTAAAATTATATCGATACCGTTGATTCAATTATAAATCGACCTATTTATGATACGGTACTAAGTACCGTGTATACCTCATATAACGTATGAAAAGTTTAATATATAATAATAATTTATTATCTCTGCTCTTTATTAAAGTGTTCTGTTGGAAAAAAAGCAAAATTTCATACTATAGCGCTTAAAGATATTAATGGGACCAAAGTTAACCTACACTGCCCCACTGCGGTTGGCAGCCGTTCAGAAAGTTTTACTGTAGACCACGAATTAATTGCAAATAAAGTACTGCTGATGCATCAAATGATTTTCTTCGTGAATTCTGCAACTGCGTTATCACGTTTCGTTCTTGTGCTTACTTCTTTTTTTATTTGTAATGAATTATAGATAAAATACATATTTCTGAATTTTTTAAAGTGTTTTTACTATTTTAAAAATGTTATTCCATTATATTGATTTAAAGTCGTGCCTCGTGGATGGGTTCTCAGAATAGGTATTAGAAAATATCTTAAATGTTAATTTCCTTTAATCGGGATCTTATTCGGCAATCGGGAATGATTTCGAAACCCTATTTAATGTTTGAATAAATAAATTATAAGTAGTTTTAGAGGCCTGGCGTAGCGCAGGGGCACAAGCGTGTGACAGTAAACAGGAAAGATCGTGGTCTTGGTGACCAAGAGAAAATTAAATATTTAATATTTTCGTTTCTTTACTATGGTAACAAAGCAAAGCACTGCGTTGCGGTTGCAAAGCGGGGAACCGAACAGAGTGTATTAATACTAGGTTCCCAAGTTCCCTCTGGCTACCCAGGCATGTGCGGGATACAGCGTGATTAGATTAATAGTTTCGATAAAGTGTATATTTAATTAGATTAAATAAAATTATATTATCATATTATACACAATATGAAAATACATTATATTAATATATTATTTTAAAAAATCATACAATTTAATAAAAATATTTTTATTATTTTAGTAAAAAATAACTACGATATTATTTTATCAAAAAAATGAGAGAAAAGTATAAAGCAAACAATTCAGAATGTGAGCTTGGCCTAAACAATCTTTTCCTCTTTTAAATCGCCTCCCCAGGGGCTCGTATATTTTATTTCGCTCCCTTGTAATGAAAACAAACACGACTCCAGCAACTACCGAGGCCTGACATTGTTCCCAGTGTATAAAATTTTAATCATATTTCTATTGTGTATTGACATCTGAATAATCTTTGTTAGCTAAGTTAAAGAAGACGGGCGAACTTAGGACCCTCTTGTTTGGACGATATCGAGTAAAACTGCGTTGTAAGTGGTTCTGGATTTAATATCATGGAGTAGACGTTATAATATACGTTTAAAATAAATTATACAAACAGCCTACATTCTTTATACTACATACTACTACAGTAGATAAACCTTGACAAAAACATACATACTTACAAATTAATGACTTACCACTTACTGTTAGAAAAACATCATAAGTTTTTATTTTTAAAATATTTTAAAATTATTTAAATGTAAGCTACATTCAAATCAATACAAAGATACAGAAGTAAGTATACAGTTTGCGCGAGTACGTATTGCGGTCGAATGCAGATCAATTATGAAGTTGTTATTTTTGCTAGTGTTAATAAGCTTTAATGAACTATAGAACTTTATTTCACTACGTTGTATTATTTTAGCTTTTTTGACACGTTGTACTATACGAGATATAGAAAAGTAGGCGAAGGAAACTTAGTGCTAAGAAACTTTGATCTCCAAATTTTAGATAGATACGTACATATCATGGCCGTTGTACGCCGAATTTGTGTTGATAATAGAGCAAAAAAATAAAAATAATTAATTCTTCTAAGTAGAATTTAAAATCACAACCGTCGCTGTCGTCGTCTTATGGTCTTATTTTGTGTTTTGTGTAGTTCTCGTACTAAAACCTATATGATTATCAAGAATTTATAAAATTATAAGTAAAATTTAATAATTAAATGCCTGGTTGTATTTTAAAGCAAAATCACTTTTGAAAGATTTAACGCTTGCAACGTATCAAGATAATGAGAATGTACCTTTTATAAAATGTTATATCAATGCGTATTTCACCAAGTATATATACTTAATAGTTTTTGCTAGCGGCCGGCCAGCTGACGGCGCTATTTCCGCAGCTCTTAGCGAGTTAGTGATTTCTTTGCCATTTCCCGCTTCTATCGGGCCATCAATAACGTCTTTTTCAATCGCAGTTAAAATCTAGTTGCTTTTAATTTGTAAGCGTATTTATAGGGTAATCTTCGAAATAAGTATTAGATTTTTTATATTTAAAAAAAATAAAATTGATTATTTAAATATATTTAAGACCAGTTGTGGCGCAGAGGCATAAGAGAGCGTCAGTGTAAACGGCACTGAGGGTTACTAAATATATAAAATTGTAAAATATTATGTATGAAATTTATAATATTTTTAAATTTAATATTTAATATTTTCATTTCTCCACAAGGCAAAGCACGGCGATGAATTCCACCACTCAATACACTATGCCTCAAATTCGGCGGAAAGTGGGGAGCGGAACTTGGTGTCTTAACGCTAGATTCCCAGGTTCTTTCTGCCTGCTATGGAATACAGGTTGAAGCTGAAGAAGAAATATATTTGTAAAGAATTCGCCGTAATTTCATCTCTGAGACAAAATGTTATAATGAAGAATGTTGAAATTTTATGAAAGATGTTTACTATAGTAATAGTTAACAAATTTACAGTGTCCATAGCTTCTACATTGATGGATAGACAGAGAAAATTGGGAGTCGAGACACTCTCTTCTTCAGCATGAATTTGAGATGGCATGATGAACTATAGGATCCAATGCCAAATTACCATATTGCCAAAGTGAGGAAATGAAAAATAAGTCATTACCTCTAATGTAGATCAAATCTTTGCGGTTACAGTCAAACACTTACCATTGTGCCACAACGGCGTGACGGGGTATAAATAAAATATACAATTTTTTAATTTCTATTCTCAAATACTATTTATAATATTATTAAGGCAAAGCGCGGCGTTGAGTTCCGCCACTCAACACGCAATGCCTCAAATTCGGCGGAAAGTGGGGAACGGAAGTGGAACGGAGTGTCATAACACTAGGTTTCACTTCCGTTCCCTCTGCCTACCCTGCCTCGTGCGGGATACAGCGTGAAGCTATAAAAAATACTATTTATATTTAATAAAGATTTTTAAATATAAATAGAATTTGAGAATAAATTGAACAAATATTAGACTAGTATAATTGAAGTGGCATCAAAAGGATCTTTGGTTAAGTGAAGTTGATTATTATGCTTACAAAGACAGACGTTTTATATCGTGAAAGGATTGGTAAGGATTCTTTTGTATTGTTGTAAGAAAATGAAAATATGTGTGTTATTACGAGGCACTTATTATAATGTGAATCTTGTTCTTTTACAGACTGAATACAGCCAAATAACCGTATAATATATATAAATAACCGTATATAATAAGCTTTTTTTTTGTGATTATTGTCTTTCTTGCGGACATGTATGGGATAAGAGGTCATCATGTCAAGAGGTCATCATCAAGGTCGGTCGTGACTTTAATTCCTACTCGTGAATATTAATGATATATATAATTTTTGTTGCTTTTATACTTAGATTATGAGCGGCGTTCAGTTGTGCAATTTAACATAAAAAAATCCGGAATTAAGAATGAATGGAATGTCTTATCATTAAGTTTGCTTTCCCTATGGTATTAGCACGAGGTGATTGCGAGCCTTTAAGGCTAAGAGCGGCGTTGAAATCCGTTAAACGAATTCCGACGCACAATGTCTCCATCAGGTATAAATTGGGGGAGGGAGTTTTTAAAGTATGAGTTCTAAACACTAGGTGCAGCAATGCAGAAAAGGCGTGAAACTAAACTCTATAAAAGCAATATACTTTGTCTAGTTACATATCATACTAGTTTCTATCACTCAACACTCAATGTTTTTTCTGATAATAATATGTTGTTAGATGTTTCCAAACGGCGTCTTGTATAAAAGGCGTTTCCAACTACCGCCATATACTATTTCCCGATGGTCTATGAAAAGAGTACAATCGAAAGGAACGTGGCGGATTGCTCGTAGGCTCTCGGATTGTACGGACGTGTTGTAAGAATTAGTGTTAGTCGTTATTAGGGTCACCTACACCAGTGTTGAAGTCTACAGTATTTGTTTCTTAATAAATTGTGTTGATTCACTCTTTACTTACGAGTACATTGTAACTTAACGACTGTGTTTTCATCAGTATCTATTGTAATTTTTTTTTAATAAATTCCACTTCTGAATATAAAAATATATATTTTATTTTATATTGATTACATACATAACGTCATATACTTTATAAAGTTATGCAAGTTTTTGATTGACTTTACAAACGAAAACATTAATTACGTTACATATCTATTAGTTTCACGCTGTATACCTGCACAAGCAGGATAGGCAGAGGGAACCCGGGAACCTAGTGTTGAGACTAAGAAAAAATATATCTTGATTATGTTTAGATTTGAAGTAAACAAATCTTAAAGTTAAGCAATAATTAATGGCGTTGAAAATACTAAATACACCACTCGTGCTTCCGTCTTAACCCGCTGATAAGAAAGTTTAATAAACGATGACAGATAGACGGAAATTCTTCCAAGTTTTTAACTTAATAATACTTATTTTGGTTTTATGGTTAAGTGTTTTTGAAACACCAACACTAGAGAACGATTTTGTATAATATTTATGTTTTGTTTTTTGGAGAAGAATGTGAAGATGTAAGAAGTGGGACTATTGAAGAAAAAAAAACCAGAAACAAGATTTACCCTTCTGATGATTAATTATAAACATTTGTATTAATTTAATGCTAATATATTTATTTTTGAGTACCATAATTGAATATTTAATAGGATTAAAGACTAAAGTAATTATAAAGATTGATTAGTTGATAATTATTAATTATTGTTTAAGTATAAATTTAAGCAACTTCTTATATAACATACCGATGTTTATCTGATGATTCTCATGATAACGTTTATTATTTCTTAAAGGAGCAGGCTTAGTTCTATAATTTTTAGTTTTTTATTTGACATATAATAGCTTTGACATATGTGGTACCAACTTTTAAATTGAAAAATTTACAGATAAGTCACTATGTATAAGTAAATATAAGAATTCAAAGAATACCTTAAATTACTGTCTTAATTACAAATTTATATATGTAAATTGATTTTAATCCTATTATATGAATACTTAGAGATAATATTTAACAAGGTGCTTGTAACACTAAAATTTCTAATGAGAAATTTGAAAACATATTGGTTCATTCATTCAGGAGCTACGGTGCCATAAAAATACTCAAAAACAGACAGACGGGCAGATTATTCAATAAAACGTCGAGTAATCTGTATCAATAATAGTTCAATACATATATAATCTGTTACACTACAAAACTTTCTATGACAAAATTCACCGTATATCATTAATTTTTGGACGTCCATCCATTCATCATATTGACAAGCATGTCAACCATATAAAATGGGTCACGTTACCTAGAAATATATAATTATTTTAAATAGGTCGAAGGGTCATTGCTTATAGTAATTGTTTATAAACAACTCTTGGTTTTTACATGCGGGTAATTTCTGGTAAGATTTATGTTTAAACCCTTTTAACCCTATACTTTTCACGACTGTTAAGGTGTTTAATATATAATAAGTAATAAGGTAGCCAGTGAGAACATGGGAACCTAACAGTAAAATATTCCATTTCTATGAAATTACTGCATGTTCAGTGGCGAAGGTTGACCGTGGAGCAACGTCGCGCTTTGCCTTGTTATCAAATTGAAAAATGTAACATTTCATTCTTTCTGTCCAACTCACAAGCTATCGCGTTTACAGTCTCATGCTTACGCCCATGCGCCACGACAAGCCTTTAATTAGATACATCCTAATTTAGCTACATTGACGTTTACATTGAATAATTATCGCAAGCCCTCTTTAAATAGTTGCCAATGATCCTAAAGGTAAATCTGTATTTTGCAGTCAGAAGACAACCATAGATTTATTGAAGGATTAAGGGATATCGATTTGGCAGTTCACAGCGTTTCTGTAAGCATCCATTAATCAAACTAGGGGTTCAGGACGATTTGTGACATGGGATCGGCTAAAGGGCCATAGAAATGAAAGATCTGGCGTTATGGTGCAAAAACGTTAAGTACCAAGGACCAAATAGTTATCGCGTATGAGGTTTTTTCCTGGTAAATGGATTTTTATATAAAAAAAAATAGAAATGACTTAAGTTATTTTTGTTGTTAATAATTAAAATAATCATATTTATTTTCGAGTTATATATTGTAAAACACTAACGTATAAATAATCGCAGAATGTGATTCCAATTTCTTATAAGAGCTAGGTTGGTAACTAGGAGGCCTTTCGTGGAGCAGCGGCACAAGCGTGTGACTGTAACCGACAGATTACGGGTTCGATCCTCAATCGAAGAAATGAAATATTAATATTTCCAGTTTAAATATTTGATGTTTCATTTCTTCGCTCTGGTAATAACGCAAAGCGCGGCGTTGAGTTCCACCACTCAACACTCAATGCCTCAACAAATTCGGTGGTAAGTGGGAAACGGAAGTGGAACGGAGTGAACCTAGTGTGGACACTAGGTTCCCGGGTTCCCTCTGCCTACCCTGCCTCGTGCGGGATACAGCGTGAAGCTGAGTATGTAAAGGTCCTTATGTACGGAGTCCTTATGTACGGATAATAACAATATTTATTTTTCGATTACATTTTATTAAAGATGTCGATTATGGGGAAAAAGTTTTCAAAAGAAAAATTTGGCATTAGCCCACACATAGAAATGTGTGGGCTATAGCGTCAAGTTAAAAAATGGAGGTTCCTACTCTTAAAAAATATAATGTGGAGATAAAAATAATATTTACTAATAATACGTATTAATTGTGTATACAAATTAACAATTTCATTAATATATATTATAAGAAAATTAGAAATAAGATAAAAAATGGTACGGACCACGTCGGACGTCAGTGATAATTAATCTTAATAAATAATAAAAATAAGTAGTCTTTGCTTCAACTATAAAATAATATAAATGAAAATTCTTTTTTATTTGTTCTATCTTGTTATAAAGGACACCTGTAAAAACTAGACAAGGGTTTCTATTGAGACAGGGGTAAGCTCTTATGAGAATATCTTGGGTTATATGTTCAAGGAATTTGTAATTAAATCATACCATAAAGTAAAAGAGTATTTAGAAAGTAGAAAATTAATATAATAATATCACTCTCTTTCCTAAGCTCTGCGTTTTATTCTGCACAGCCGTCCGTCTCTATGACGGACATAGCGTCACGTTTGTAATCGTAACAGACTTCGATGCGGGTTCGATTCGCACTCCAAAAAATAAATATTTAATATTTTCAAATTAAATATTTAATTTCTTCATTTCAACGCTTTAGTTACAAGGGAAAGCGCGCAATGCCTCAACTTCGGAACGTAACGGAGGGTCTTTACACTAGGTTCCCAAGTTCCCTCTGCGTACCCTGGCCATGTATACAGAATACAGTATGAAGCGTGAAGAAAAAAGAAAAAGTTTGTTTATTTTGTAAGAAATTAAGTAGTACAATTATAAATTTGTAATAATTATTAAAGCCTTTATTTGTATTGCAACTCTCAATTGAAGCTCTTACTTCTATCCAAAATTCATAAATATAGACCTATAATAATGAACTTATTAAGTAACACTGTGTAGGTTTTGATTGTGCGAAGAATAAAATTGACAAACTAAATGTAGACACGCCGCTGTCCATTCTTTTTGTATGAAATTAACAACAAATATAAATGTCTAACATTTTTTTCGATAAAATATCTAAAAAAACTTTTTCTTTTTTTTTCTTTTATTATTATTGTAAGTTCTCCCATAGTGCTAAATTAAATCACGACAGTGTAGTGTAAATATTTACCCTTACGTTTAAAATATGCGGCGGATATCGTACAAAGTGTAGCAAATACTGAGCATAAATGAACGTATCTTTTGATTGTGCTGCCTTAGAAGCTTATTTTTTATGTGTTCCAATAAATTAATTATCAAATATTATTTTTTAATTTGATATCTTCACGGAATCGTAAAACACATCTTTAAAGACTGATAGACGGACAATACAATTTTAACGATGTATGACGAAAATGTATTTTCTTTTTTCAATTATTTCTTAATTCTCTAATATACTCGTATGGCGATCAGCGTTGTATAATGTTATAAGCGATATATTCAATAATAATAAAAATAATATTTAACTTAGGTTAGTAATATTTTTGATGTGAAACATCTATAGGCTCACTTGTAAACCGAATTGTTGGCGTGGCGACGCTTGCCGTGGCGACGGGCCTCCACGCTATCTATACTAATATTATAAAGAGGAAACCTTTTATTTTTGTATGTTTGTATTGAATAGGCTCAAAAACTACTGGACTGATTTCAAAATTTCTTTTACGATTACTTAGAGGGACTCTTCCTAATCCGTATAGGCTATATTTTATCCGGGAAAATAGATAGGATTTTTCGTGGTAGTGAAAATTGTGGAGTAAGTCGACGAAAAAACTGCCGTATGTTAGCGATTCTCGCGAACGCTGCCTAAATGGTTAGAGATGTATGGTTGATTTGTATAGAAAAGTTGTAGAACTCAATAATGCCAACAAAAAAGTCCGCGATAGTATAAACCAAACATTTATATTTTAGCCATTATAACCAATTTTCCATAAAATAAAAGTAATTAAAATTATTAGCCTAAGTTTATTGATCATATTATCGTCAAATATTAATCCTTATCCAAATTAACTATTTATTGAGCAAGATTGTTTCAATAGCTATAAGTAACTTTTTATTTTATTCTAATCGGACAATCCATTCAAAAGATATTACGAATTTAAAATTGTAATTAGTAATATATATTAATATCATACTGATAAAGAAATTTTTTTCTACAATTGGAGCATAAACACAAAGTTTTATGGAACATTATAATTTATTCAATAAATAAATGTTGAAGATTACGCATTGCAGCTGCCAAAACATCAGCTGGGAACAATAAGCTAAACATTACAACTCGAGGCAGCACTGAAATAGGCCAGAACGACTTATTTAACGTCAGACGCGCCGCTGAAACCATTTCATTTGTTAAATAAAACAAGTAGACCTCTACTTTTGCAATTTAACTGCACTCTCTTGGAAATTAAGTTTAATCTAGATACAGAAACACTTTATCGTAATTTTAAGCGTAAAAGTTTTGTAGGTGAGTTTCGGAAGTAGTCAAAATAGTTGTTTTCATGTTCTTTATATGTATTATCGCAACATGACAATTTTGTTATAAGCTATTCTAAATTAGCAGCTTTCAAAGATATTACATATATGTTAAGTAATAGAGTTTACTTAGAAGAGAAGATATTACTGGCCTTCCAAAGATTCATTATACGTGTATCGGGTGTAAGAATGATAAGATATAAGAAGTAATATATTGTAGGAAACATACTACTTAAAGTTCTGTAACCAACTTATTAATACTATCAACGAGTACTATAAATTAAATGCATTAATTATTAAATGGCTTTAATATTTTTTATGTAAACCTGACCTTGATATCTCAGTATAATTAAAGGTAGTAAAACAGTTTTGTTACTTACAATCATCATGAGGTATTTCGTTTTTGTATTGAAACTAATAACTATTTACGTATAAACTAGTTTATAAATTTATTTCAAAAATAAGAACAAAGGCTGTCCTGCTCTTTTTTAAAAATTAACATTATAGCCATTAGCTACAGCTATAGCCATTGTACTGTTATTTTTTTAACGTTGAGGAAGCTCTCACGTAAATCTAAGCGGGTAACATTTCAATTAAGGTCGGGGTGTGCAATTAAAAAATCCTGGGAAGTCTATTTCGAAAGAACATGTAAAATATGTCTTCGCACATACTATGTGGTAACACAAAAAAGCCATATAGGAAAATATAGTCAATTATATGCTGTAGTAAGCACATGGGACCGAGATATTACGACGCTATTGTCTAATAGTACTATTAGCAAGATACTATTAGACCAATATCACTACCTGCCCCTTATAAAGGTTGTTATTTATACAAATTTATAGGCTGTCATAGCGCAGGGACGGCAAACGTGGAACTGTAAGCCGCAGTGTATTGTGGCTTCTATCCCCACTCGAAGAGGTGAAATGTTTAATGTTTTCAAATGAAATATACAATATTTTCTTTTCTTTGCTCTAGTAACAAGGCAAAACGCGGCGTTCAGTTCCATTACTCAACACGTAATGACTCAAATTCTGTCTGAAAGTGAGGAACAGAGTTCTTTTACACTAGGTTTCAAAGTTCTTTCTGCCTACTCTGCCATGTACAGAAAACAGCGTAAAGCTGAAAGAAAACGAAAAAAAATATTTATAGGTTTTTATTTATAGTTTTTCTATGCTTATTCATTATATTGTCTTTATATTTATCCATAGATTTTTATTTATAGTTTATTCGTGTTTATTCATTTATGGTGTCTGTCTTTTGTTCTTGCTTAGCTTTTACTTTAAACATACAATTTTTCCTTTAGGTGAATCCACAGCCAGGGTTTTTAATCAAAGTATATCTCAGCCGCGTCAGTGGCCATAAAATATAAAAAATAAAACGGTAAAAAACAGTCGTCTTTTACAGATTTTAAAATGACTTTTTATTTTAAAATGACTTTTTATTTAAAATTTAACATAAAATAAATGTTTTTATATTTTATATCTGCATACTTTTCGTTACCCGAGTAAAAATTAGAAAATTTTGAATAAAATGAGAGTTTGTTTTCGTACGTAAATAAAATCTTATCTGAGGCTACCATATTATATAAAATTAAGGCATTTTCACGAATAAATATATTCTTTATTAATATTATCAAATCTATTCATCATCTAATATCAATTTATTTGTGAGAATATCATAAGTAGGCCTATACTCGACCAAAATTGTCACTGTCTTCACCATAAAGCTAGTTACGTTATTTACAAAAATAAATAATCATTTTTCATATTGATATCTCTTTTAATAATTTTGTTATAATGATATTTAATGTAATATATCAAAATTATGATGGTAACAAGTTTAAATATTTTTTTAATTTCACACTTTATACTGCACATGGCAGAGGAAAATTGGGAATCTAGTGTTAGGACACTCCGTTTTCATTAAGGATATTCTCTTTTCTCACTTTCTGTCGAATTTATAGCATTGGATGTTGTGGGGCAGAACTCAACGCCACGTTTTGCTTTGTTTCGAGACCAAAGAAATCCCACCCACAATCTGTAGCGGTTACGATTGAAGATGACGCCCGGCCCTAAGATGTACATATATAATTTCATTTTTTCATACAACCCCATTTCTACGTTCAAAGCAGACAATACTGCGTGTAATAGCTAGTAAAGGGTCATTTGTATTCCATGCGCACTCTCGTGGTGGGAGGTAAGTTACCGCTCACACATTTTGTGCGATATACTCTACTGAAACTTCTGATAAAGTTAATTTGTACATTAAGTGGTAGGTACTTTAGTTTTTGGTTATATGAAATAACGAACTTTCATTAATCTCAAAAATACATTTAGATAATGTATATACCTATGTATACATATGTATATAATTATGAAGTGTTTGGTCAACTAGTTTATATTATCATATAAAATAAGTTTTTTATTGAAGATAATTTCAAATAGAACCTCATGTATTTGGAACAAAAAAATAGGCAAAACGTTGAATTTTTTTTGCATTTTCAACGTTGGTAGATAGATATTTTTCCTACTCAAAACGTTTCAGAGTTCCCTAACAATTCTCGCCGCGCCTCTTTACACTTTGTCTGAATCGTTTCTGCTGGTTATTTTTGTAACAATTTCATTCGGAGTAAGTGGCTATGGGCTATCTTTTTTTTGCCTCGCAACAATGGAATCCTTGATATAAAATCACATGTAATCATTCTTTTAAGTGGTTTTTTAACAACGGTGTTACCTTATCAATAAATAAGATATAATTCAATAAGAAGAATAAATGCAAAATTCAAATTCATCCAAGAATAAAGATGAAATTGAAAATCGCTTTGAAATCACTTTAGCATTATTCATATGTGGTGGATCAAAGTTCTTTGTGTGATCATATTTCTCTATTAAAAAATGCTTACTACATGACTTTTAAAATCGTTTGTCTGCGTTTGACAGCATGAAATTTATATCAAACTCCTTGGCAAACTCCACAGATGTCTACCATCCAAAGCACTTTGTCATTTCTGTTGTACCGCCCTTTTCTTTAGGTACTGGTTTACATAAATCACTAAGGGCAACAAATCTTTTATAAAATTTTGTTTGAAGTGTTCCTAATAATAAATACAAATATATATATGTTAAACCCTATCAGACTATACAAATAAAATCTTTACGAAGATTTTACAGTGAGAAATTGTTTAATAACTTGTTTGTTAATAATTTTAAATAGTTAAATAATGAATAAAATAATATTGCGGCGTTGAGTTCCGCTATGCAATGCCTAGACTACGGCGGAAACTAAGGAATGTCGTAAAATGTCTCATGTAAACGGAGTGTATAACGCTAAGTTTCCTAGTTCCCTCTGCCTACTCTGCCATGTGCGGCATGTAGCGTATAGCTGAGTAGAGTAGAGTAAAAAATACTATAACGTGAATTAAGTTCATAATATGGAATTATGAAGAAACTTTATTAATATATCGCTAAATAAATTCTATATACATATATATAGATTAACTATTTAACAAATTTTAAACCAAAACTTAATTAATTATATTTTACTGCCTAAAGAAAAGATTTGTCGTATTACTTACTAGTGGTTAAACTATCAGAATAAAATAATCGTAAATTTCCTACGAAGCTAAGCATAACTTTTTCTCTATAAGGTCGAATATTGAGTTGACCTTCGAAATATTTGCTTCGATAACATTAAAAATTTACTCCTATGCTCTTGACACAGTATTTTCCATTCAACCTTTTAACGGGAGATGGAAAAACTAGTTGGCCTTTTCCCCTTTATTCACGGCTATTTACATATGAATGCATGGTTGTTCACATACATGTAAAGAATCTTATAGTATTTTAAATGGCATTGGGTGGTCCGAATTTAGCTGAATTATTTACATAAAAATTTTACAAGAAGTAAAATAATGTACTAGGTCATTGAGAATTATTTGAATGTAAAACGTTCAATACAAGCTTTTACCCGCGACTGCGTTATATATGACACACGTCGAAGTAGCTGTAATTGCTCATTGGTCAGTAGTTCGCAATAAAGTTCAAAATAATTTCTTTATCAGTATGATATTAGTATATATTACTTTTAAGAATAAATAAGAATAAATACTTTATTTAAAAAAAAATAGTTTATCGTTACGACGCAATGGTATGCTTTACTCATGTTCTTTTATAAAAGAAAATGGATAGATCATGTATGATAAAATATTTTGTATTCAAATAAGGTGTTTAGTAAAGTATATATATATTTATTGTTACATTTTTTGGCTTTTAAAGAGTGTATTGAACTTTGTTTATATGACAATGTATCTTATGAAGAAATAATTTTGTCCGTGTGATTCCGGCTTAGAATAGGATCACCCTGGTACTGATGGTGTCGTAAGAGGCGACTAAAGTGCGTGTGGTAGAGTCAAGTTGCCAGTAATGGCAACACGCATAGGCAGACTCAACCGGATTATTACCACCCACGGCATTTAAGACCGGCGTTAAGTAGTGGCTTTGGCCACTGCGTTTCGCATTAGGTAATGCCGGGCCCCGGTGCCCTTCCACCTTTAAGGACGGCAACGCTTCTGTAGCTACTCTGGAGTTACTCGGGGCCGTGGGCGACGGTGATCACTTACCATCAGGTGACCCGTACGCTCGTTTGCCGTCTTTTCCATTAAAAAAAATGACTAAGCCGATAATAGTGGGAACGGAGCGTCTTAACTCTAATTTCAATCTGCCTCTACTTTGCTATGCCGGAACAAATCGTAAATCGACTTATGGTATTATAATTAGGAATCTTCTTCATCCTCGCTTTAATCTCGGCGTTTGTTGCCAAGACCTATTATTCTGTTTAACGTACTCCTTTTTACACGGTCTATAACATGTTGGTAGTCAGTTCATGGACCCTCATGTCCTGCATTACGATATCCAACCAGCAAAGTAAAGTAAATTTCTTGGTAAAGAAGATCTCATTTTAGGGATACATACAGTAATACACTTCCGTTTGACTTAGTTCCTAGGGCAGAGCGCAACGTGGCTATACTACAGGCGACGCTCTGGAAGCTATTCCTATACAACACGGACTCCAAGACTATCTCGAATTATTATGTAAAGTATTTGTTACGCTGCAAGTCAAGAATTATTTCTCTGAAGTCGGTTGGAAAGTGGAGGACAGATTGACAGAGAGAATTGAAATGGAGAACATAAATTCGGTTTTAATATATCGTGGATTATACTTATGAGGCTGATGTAGCAGTAGTACAACGTCTAATTGTAAACATGATGGTTTCAGGTTTCATTCCACTCGAGAAATTTTGTTACCAGAATAGGTAAATGAAAATTATTATTAATATTATAATAATTTTCATTTATCTATTGTGGTAACAAAAAAAAAGCGCAGCGTTGAGTACTAACATATGGTAAGTAGTCACGGCGCCTGGACGTGTTGAAGTCCTACGATTACATTTTTATTCGTTTTCTAAAAAATATCAATCGAGGTGAAGAAAATTTATAATTTTTAATTATACTTATTTTTTGTGAAATATTATTCCATAGATTTCATGTCAATAAAACCTAATATACTATTTATTTTCCCGAAACATAATGTGCCAAAATGTGACCGTTTTCGTCTCATTCCTTTTATTTCTTTTGAAGAATGAAATGGGATCAATTGAATTGTATCTGTGATTTATTACCACTACATAGTATTTTATAGATTTTATATATTTTCTGACAAATAATCTATGGTTAGGGGTGAATCCCACTCAGAAAGAACAATGTTTAAATTGTTTTCAATTCCCCTGGATAATTTCTACCACTTAATACGGTATATCATGAGATTACTAGTATGGTAATGGAGAGTAGTGTCTATACAATAAAATTCATTGCCTGTCCGCTAGATATGTGGAAAAAATGTTAAATTAAAAAAATGAGATTACCTTGACAGTATTATTGTTAATAAATTCTGTTCTATGATTGTCATAAAATATATTGCAAAGTTACAGGGGCCGGTAGTGAGTCAATGGTATAAACATGCGACAGGTTGTGGGCTGGATCTCAATATGAAGACATGAAATATTTTATATTTTCATTTTCTCGTTCTAGTAGAGATGCTTCTTTAAGCACGGCAATTCGGCAGAAAATGGGAAACGGCAGTGTCTTAATCTGAAGAGTGTCTCCATACCAGATTCCCAGTTTCTCTCTATAGTTAGACAATTTTAGGTAAAAAATTAGAAATGTTAATATTAGATATTTTTGATCACAAAGTAAAAAAATCTAATCCCGCTTCGTTCAAAATTTTTATACGCTTTTTTAAATTTAAGTTTAGTATAAAAAAATCTAATTTATATAATAAATAGCACAAGACTTGATCCTATAAACAGATAAAACACAAAAAAAATATTGACTTTGAACGAATTAAGTTTACGAGAAATTTCTATTCATACCTTTATTTAAAAAAATATATAGAATCTACATCAATCCAGTATTACACACGCTCTTGTTTATATAAAACGGATTTTGTATGGAAAAAGTTCAAGATGTCGTCCTTCAATATATGCACATACATTACATTCGGAGCGCAGGGACGATATAGGAATATTGTTTGGAATATTTGGACGGAGCGTTCCCATAAGTACGTATTAAATGAAGCCTTTGACAATACATGTAAATGACATATCGATACCAGCTAGGTTTTTTAGGATTGTAAAAGCATGTTGTATGTTTGTTTTATTTAAATAATAAAAAAAATAAATTTATATATTTTTTATATATTTTATGACGAATAATCGTCTACTGTTTCAACTTTTTCTATTTAGAAATGTTTATGTAGGGTAACCTAAATCAATGCCGTATTAATTATACGGGTATAACTTGAATATTAATTTGAGCCAGTCTCTAGCGGCGGGCTAAGGCTATCATAATTCAGTTATTGATAGTAGAATATATTATGAGGCATGTCGTGGCCCAAAAGTGTGGCTGTAAACATGACAGGTTAAGTGTTTGATCGGCACTCGAGAAAACTTTTATACTTCATATTTCCATGTCGGAGTGTCTTAACGCTTAAATAAACTACAACATTTTTTAAATATACCGTATTTGGTTTCTATTTCTACTAAAATATGTATTATTTATATTTTCATATGACAACATCTGTATTAGAGGAAGTGTCTGTCACTGTTTGAAGTGGGTCATTTCATACTAGAAAAGCCTCTGTCATATCATCAGTTACGCTGTCCTTTAGTACTTCTCTTACCTATTTGTAAACATATACCATGTACTGACCAACACACTTGTATACGTATGTATGTAGGCATACAAAAATTGGAAACCTAGTGTTAAGATACTCCGTTCCATTTCCCGCTTTCGACTTTAAGGAATTGCATGTTGAGTGGCGGAACTTAACGCCGCGTCTTGTCATCAGAGTGAAGAAATGGAAATATTAAATATCTCAATTCCTTGAGTGGAGATCGAACCCACAGCCCGTCTCGTTTACAGTCACACGCTTTTGCTTCTGCACAGACACAGATTTTGTCTTCGCAGCATTTCGTTTAAGAGTTACAATGAAATATATATTATATTTTTTTTTTTTATACATACTGAAGAAAAGCTAAATATCATTGCGTTAAAAGTTAACACACTTTATTGCCCTTATCTACAACTTTATGTTAAAGATAATGTGTGGCTATGCCGCTCATTATTTTTAACAAGATTTTTTTATAGGCTTGTCAGAGAAAATATTTATTTTTAATTTTACTATTTTTAAAGTCTTATTCCACACTTAGGAAAGTGAAATACTAATTTTAAAAACGTATAACAATTTTAACCCGCTACCCTGGCATGTGCGGGATATGGTGTGAAACCGAATATACGAGTATATTAGTCATTTTTCATATTAATATTAGTGTAATTTACAACAAACATTTTTTTATTTTATAAATTTTATATTTTCTTCACATTTGGAAGTGCAATGCGTGTGCAAGCAAATTTTTGGGGTGTTCTAAGTTTTACTTTAATTAGGGTAAGTTTATATAGTTTAGCCATTTCACTTAACTTCACGCTATATCCATAGGTAGGCAGAGAGAACGGAGTGCCAAACGCTACGGTTTCGGCATACCTCTTTCGCCTTGTCCACTGTCATCAACCTATTCATACATGCCCTCCGGGGAGCCTCATACTTTTAACGTGAACTTCCTGCAGTATCGTCGATACTGTGTTTTCGAAGGTCAACCGAGATCTCCCCCTCCTTCTCTTACCACTCACTATACTTTCTATATATACTTTAGTAAATTTTTACTACTTTATATAGTTTAGTATATTTTTTAAAATATTTCTTCATCTTTAATTAAATTAATTTTATTACTAGTAAAACCGTACTATAAATCTTGTATAAACATATTGATAGAAAGTCAACTCACGCAATATGCAAATTAATTCACGAACTAAGATATGTATTACGTACCAGCACATCTGTCAGCAAAGGAAATTATGACATTCAGCTATAATAATCGAAAACCTGCAAGAAATATATAAGTATGCTATGGTTCCTTGATTATGGCGTTTCGAGCGTGCCGGTTGAGCACGTATAACTTCGCCATATCACGTTGTGTGGAGTAGACATGAAGAAGGATGTACGGTGAAGAACAGAGTTTATTTTGATATTTATGTAAAAAGAAGGTCTAGTTAAAAATGCCTTCACCTATAAAAACAATGTATAAGTAATAGATACGGAAAGTTAACGTTGAGAAAAAACCTTTGATTTTCCAAGTAAAACTGACAGTATGAGCTAATAAGAATATGATTTTGGTCATGATGTATAATCGTAGTGCAGTTAGATAGCATCTAACTAGATTCGGGGTGGTAGTGAGTTACCCTACCATGTGCAGGTTATAGAGAAAAGCTTAAAAAAGCTTAAAACGCAGCCATTGATTTTGACAATACTTGTGAAGAATAATATCTTTTCTTGGAAGACAATTTCAAAGTTTTAGAAAATATTTTTGCTACTTCATGGAGTTAGGCAACTAATATTGAGGTGGCAGGCAAAGTTTTTTCCGTAGCTTTTTAATATTATTATAATTATTCGCAAGTATAAAATAATGCCTAAAGATATTACATTTTTTAGAAGATGTAAATGTAAAGATTATATAAACAAAAATAAATAAATATGTTTAATATCTTTTCATCTCTACTCAAATATTTTTTTTATTCTTATTCAAAATTGAATTTATTTAAGATTTGTTTTTTAATAACCACTTCTGCTAACACAAAGCACTCTGTTTCAATTTATACGATATAAGCTCTCTCTTACTCTTATAGAACAAAAAATATTTACCAGTACGTATTGTCTTACCCTTTTAACTACCATATTACAGGCAATAGAGCTTATCAATCAATATCAAGTTAATAATGAATAGCGTATCGCGTAGCGAGCGAAAGTGTACGAGGAACTTTAATGTTAACTTAATAGTGACGTGTATTATATTACTGCAGTTACTTATATATTCTTTATCTAAAAACATGATATGCCCTTTTCGGGAGTGAAAAGTAATATTCCTTTGCAGTGTATACGTGTATAAAAACTTGTATGTGAGTGTGGTAGTGGCTTATTTAATATTGGACAAACAAAGAGAAACCTTGGTGATAGGGTAAAGGAACACATCTCCGATATCAAGAATTAATTGAAGGCAATGAAGAAATCGTTGGCGATTGTTTGATATAATAATTATATCAGCTGAGTGACAGATGTCACCTCAGTCTACTCGTGACCACGTATTAACTAAGCAAAAATGTAAATCCGGCTAAATTTGTTTAGTGATAAAATGTGTAATGGTCGTGAAAATGAAAGATTTTATGATAGATAAGCCTTTTTAATTTCACATATCTATACTTTAGAATTATATTAAAATCTTAAACAGTTTGAATGCACTACTATCGGGAACTACTTGTTAGAATTAAAAAACCCTGGTCATGGACGAGTCAGACTCACCATTTGTCGAGTCCTTCGAGTCAAAAGTATAATTTACAAATATTAACGAACCTACATTTATAGACATATGTGGCTACTTTAAGCAATTAACTATAATTATACGTTTGTGATAATTTTTTTGGACTTATGTATACTAGTTAAAGGTCTCGCATAATAACATCTTTGATTTTCGCGATTATTACACATTTTATTAAATGATTTTTTTTCTAATATATGTATTTATCGCGTATATTGATTTTTGAACAATTTTTGGAATCTCAATATTTCGAACACTTTACAGTAGTCCGTGGTCACGGGTTGACTAGGTTGGCATTCGTCGGTCAGTTAACATCATTATTTTATCAAACTTCCTCTAACGATTTCTTAATTGCCTCGCGTACAGAACGCGAGGCAATTTATAGATATGATTGATTGGATTCATGCAGAATAAACTTACTGTATCTTTTCCTCTGGTATTGTGTGTTTGGAACTTTAATCTTTATAAGATTGGGTCTCAGGTTGTAGAAAGTTCCAAACGTCTTTCTAATTTTAAATTATAATGTTTTTGTATTTCAATAGCTTATGTAATATCTATTCTCTGGCGAGTATGTGGTTATCAAACCTGATGTTATGGGTTTACTGGGTTTATTCGCTGTATGCTCACAGACTGCTAACATTGATACATGCCTGTTTTTGACATCATAGATGTGTTCTTTCACCTGCACAATTCAAAGGAATATAACTTTTCACTAGTCTCAAGAATTGGTACATTTAGTTGTTAGGCTAGAATATTGTTTTAATAGAAGTTCCTCTTAAAATGTTGCTGATCCTGTTTGTAATGCTTTTCACATGTGGTACAACAAGTGACAGCTGCCTCTCAAATGTGTGAACTTGTTGGTCTTCTGACAACGCTAGCGGGAAATTGGTATCTTGTTCTGATGAAGGGCAGTCTTCATCTGTCTAAGCTCATCCCCTAGGTGTTCCGCGTAGCAGAGGTGGTGGGCTCTCTGAAACAAAGATTTGCCAACGGTGATGCGATTCGCCATTGAGGTATACTAGTGTAAAGTGTACGAAACATCGGGTTTCTAACGTTTGTTTTGGATTATCCTCCATCTTAAAGGCCGCTCTAATCTTAGTGCGTGAGTTGCAGTGTGATTCCTACGCTCGTTTCGATTGTCTTTCTAAATAAGTAATACTGCTACTTAAATTAAGAAAAACAATTTTAATTAAAAAAAAAATCAAATACCAGCTATGCCAAGAGTATATGACAAACAGTGAAAAAATGAGATTTTTATGTATTATCATAATGCGGAGTTCTTTTTGGCTGAACGCCAGCAACATGTGTTGGAAAGTCCGTATATCATTGATTTAATATGAAAAGAAAGAATTGGTGAAAAATTTTTATATAGCTACATTTATGACGAATATTTAATGATATTCTAATTTCAAAATGGTGTTCGGATTAATATTTATGCTTAGATATATTTTAGAGAGGCGTTATGCTCCATCTGTCAGTAAATAAATAAAATTTGGTAAAGAATAAATGTTGGCGTTTAATAAAAAACAAGGTGAGTGAAATTAGAAAATTTAAAAAAAAGATACAAAATATATTCTCTCCGTGAGGTTCCCACCAAGAACCAGGTATTTTTTTTACAATATAAGATATTAGAACTAATGTAATACAATTGTAAAGTTGTATTTACATTCATAAATTAAGATTTATAATTAAAAACATTTCTCTCATATTTGTGATTATTTAAAGTTTCTACTGAAACTGAATGGTTCAAGTGAATCATTCTAACCAACAACTGTCTGTATTTTAACTGCAAATATTTATTTTGGACTACATAGCTGGCAGGCGTTTTGCTAAGCTCATGATAAAACTTCCTAAAAAAATAATATAAAACGTACATTTGGGCATTTGCATAACAAGAAGAGTTTGAACATTATGTTTGAACATAATGTCGTGATAAGGTTTTTTTTAAAACTTTTTTTTAGCTTCACGATGTATCCCGCACGAGGCAGGGTAGGCAGAGGTAACCCGGGAACCTAGTGTTAAGACACTCCGTTCCACTTCCGTTCCCCACTTTCCGCCGAATTTGAGGCATTGCGTGTTGAGTGGCGGAACTTAACGCCGCTCTTTGCCTTATGACCAGAGCGAAGAAAATGAAACATTAAATATTTAAATTGAAAATATTAAATATTTCATTTCCTCGACTGGGGATCGAACCCAGAACCTGTCGGTTGCAGTCACACTCTTGTGCCGCTGCGCCACGACAGGCCTCTTTTTAAATTGTAGTCACTTATTTTTCATTAATGCAAGCTTATTCTTATAGTTTCACACAGAATCTAGAAACCATATATTTCACAGATTTTTTTATATATTGCGTATTGAGTAGCGGAACTCAACGCCGCGCTATTACTTTTTTGGCAGATATAGTAAATGTATATATTTAATTAATATTTTCACGATTGGGAAACCAACCCAAACCAAAACCGTTTCACTATCCATTTATATTACTGCGCTAAGGCTTGAGCGCCATCTTGATAACATCACTTTTTATATATATTATTTTCTAAATTAAATATATGTAGCACTCCTCTAAACAAGTTAATGTTGGTCTTTGCTATTCTTTGAGACCTTGAATTCTTTTTTCAACTTCACGCTATATTCCGCACATGGCAACGTAGATAGAGGAACCTTTCCTCACTTTCCGCTGAATTTGAGATATTGCGTGTTGAGGAGCGGAATTCAACGTGCTTTGCTTTGTTACCAGAGCGGAGTCATTAAAATATTAAATATATAATTTTCTCTAGTTGGATCGAACCCACAACCTGTCGAACAGCGACAAGGAACTGTAATAGAAAGTCGCACGCTTGTGCCACTGCGCCATGACAGCACTCGAATTTAGATATTTTTTTTAATATAAGAGTTGATTGCGATTTTGTTGAAATTCGAAAATCGCCAAATCACAAGTAAACGCCAAAATATCCAATGAAGGAAGAGCCTATTTTGGAAAGTATTAACACACTTTTATTCTATGCCTTTAACTATCTATCAATCTTTCAAATGGAAGCAATATTGCAATGCTATTTATATTTGGATGCTTGAAATGCGGCACATGTGCTCAGAATATTATCATAACTTGAATCTGTTGCCGTTGTAGAAAGCCCCGGATGACGAGTAACATTTTTTTTGGAAAAATTTTTACATACTTATTGAATTATTTTTTGATTTTTTGGCCTGTAGTGACGCAGGAGGACAAGCATGACTGTAAACGGTTGGCTTGATCCCAACTCGACGAAATGAAATATTTAATATTTTCAATTTAAATATTTAATATTTTAATTTCTTTCCAAATTGCCAAAAGGCAAAGCGCGGCGTTAAGTTCCACCACTCAACACACAATGCCTCAAATTCGGCGGAAAGCGGGTAACGGAACAAATTATGTAAGAACTAAATTCCCAATTTCCCTACCATAGAAAGCTGAGTATTTACAAAATAATACTAAGTAATAAAAGTTTTATATACAATAAGTCAGTTATCAAAAAAAAAAATGAAATTTGTTCCATATAAGGAAAACCATGAGCATAAGCTAGTCGAAAAGTTATCTAATTTAATATTCGGTTATATATTCTTGAACAATTTTCGTAATAACCGCGGCAAAGCTGGTATTATATTGAGTAAACCTTGCTAACAACAGTTTATGACTAAAATATGCATATTGATTTCAGTACCTACTTTGTTTACTTCTAATATAGATTTTAGAATAACTAACAGTTTGTAACGGTTTTATCATTCATTTATCATTTCTATCACAAAATTTCGGTAATTTGTTTATTTATATATATCTAATTAATCTTAAATTGATTAAAACATAAAAAAAGAATTAAAATACTCAGCTTTACGCTGTATCCCGCACATGGTGTTAGGACACTCCGTTCCACTTCCGTTCTCTACTTTCCGCCGAAATTGAGGCATTGCGTGTTGAGAGGCGGTACTCAACTCCGCGCTTTGCCTTATTACCAGAGCGAAGAAATGAAAACATTAAATAATCAATTTGAAAATATGAAATCCCCACTCGAGGAAATGAAATAAATAATTCATTTCCTCGAGTGGAGATCGAACCCACAACCTTTCGTTTACCAGTCATAACCCTGTGCCGCTGCACCACGACGGGCCTCCATATAAATATAATATATAAAGTTTTAAAGCATAATCTTTATGGAATACCAGAGCGAGGACTTAAAAATAATTCATTTTCTCGATGAGAAGAGAAACCATAACCATTGCGTGTTGACGCTATGCCACAAACACATGACTTTGTGTGGGGAAAGGAGTGTCTTACTACTAAATTTTAACGAATTTGCTATATACGGGAGAACTTGCGCATCAATAAGAAAAAAGAGCTTCATTAGTATTCATTTGGCAAATAAAATTGCAAAGAAATCATTTGAAAAACAAGAACTAAAGTATAAAAAAAAATCCTTTAAAAAAGGTTTCTGTATACAACCAGCATCTTCATGTTATCTATTTAAAATATATGGCTTTATACAGAACTAAATATATCACGTCAATGTGTAATGGTCTTTTTATAAATCAGTTTTACTGACCTCGTGTCCTATTGCCAAAGCAAAATTGCAACTTCCCGTTGACAAACGCGCTTTACTTCCTTCCGGTCGCAGTGTCGCAGTGAGTCTGCATTCATTTTAAAAAAACGTTAGTATTTTGTAAAAGCTTTTATGAATTTTATCTTTTGCCTTGTATTTTGGAATAATTGATTCGTCCATTAGTAAGTAGGTAGGTCAGTTTTGTAAAAAGTACAAATATATGCCTGAAAAAAAAAAAACAATATATATTGAGGCCACTATGGCCCGGTGACAGAAAGATGGGACTAAAAACTAAAATATTTAATATTATCATTCCCTCTAGCTCTAGTAACGATGCAAAGCGGGGCCGTGAGCTTCGTCATTCAATACACAATGCTTTGAAAATTCAGTGGAAAGTGAAGAACAAAAATGTCTCAATTAGAAATGAGGATCTCAACACTAGGTTGTCTTTGCCTGCCTAGCTCTTGTGAGATACAGCATGCATCTAAAAAAATTATACAATAACAAATAAAAAATCTTAAGATGTTTTATGACATTAAATAAAAAACCCAACGTTAAATTAAAACTGGTTTATTATTAGAATTACTGTGTTTACCACTGGCTCACTATTTACTGAAATAGAGGAAATATTTCAAATTAAAAATATAATAAATTAGCAAGAAGTTATGATCGTTACCACTTTAAGGTTATATAAAACTTTTAATCCAAATAATAACTTCAAAAGCAACGACATTTTAAAATACTTGCCTTACAAAATCTCTTATAGCCTAAGATACACCCTCTAAAGCAACAATTTATTTTATAGGATAACTTGAAAACGCTTTACTATTGCAGCAGTTCACTATTAAAATGTGATACAATATACAATTTATATCTCAATTTAATTGTCCATACGTATTTGATTAGTATAGCAATTCTCTAAAGCTGACCGATATTTCTAGGCGACATAACTTTTATGGTCCTATCCTGGGCTATAAAATAGCTGTAATGCTACTTGGACTGAAGGACAAGCTGGCATAAAACATTTATTGTAACTCTTTACCGCAAACATTACGATTTTGAGCGCAGTATAGTTAATCGAGCTTGTTATGTTATGTAACTCCTGTGGAAATAAATTGTCTATTTACTTGTATCTAATTAAATTGTAAAGTAAATATTGTAAGATGTGAAAAAAATATTTGGTTTTCTATAGATATATTTAGTGGGAGATCATATTATAGGGTAAAGAGGTAAAGCAGAGTATTTGACTTAAGTGTAAGTCTAAGAGGCTCCTTAGAAATACGCATTAACTCTCGTTTCCACTCTCAGAACTCTCTTCCTAATCAAATTCAAAATTATCACATTCGAAGTATATTCTAGATATTAATTATTAACTATTAGATAATATTAATTCTGGTTTTCATTTTTAACTTCGGCGGAGAATTAAGACCGTTTCCGATTAGATGCTCTCTCTCTCTCTCTCCACTTTCTGCTGAATCGAGGCATTGAGAGAGTAGCGGAAGTCCAAGTCACGACCGGACTCAGTAAGTCTAGACTTCACTTCATTATCAAATGTTGATTTATTTTCAATGTTCTGCTAATAGAAATACTTAAATATACTTAACACCACTTGGTTATATTTGTTAATTCACTTTCGTGTTGAATGTGGAATTGAGAGTTCTCAGTTCCGCCAATACCGAGATTGTAAACAGGATAGGAAGTCTCTATTTCTAGGCGAGCTCTTTTAATTAACTGCGAGGATATTTTATCTTATTCATTATGTTAAAACATATATTAAATAACTGATTTAATTTTTGATGAATTGTCACGAAGATGATTCAATTAACTTTTACTAAAATTGACGACGATTTTTCAAATCTTTCTTTAATTCAAATTGAACGTTAAATCTGGTGGTTAGATCTCACTCAGGAGAATGATTGATTGAAGCATTTGTCACTGAATTTGCGATATCTCGAATTTGGATGGTAAGCGGAGATCGAAGTATCTTACCACTAAGTTCCGGTTTGCCTTGCTTTATATACGAGTAGATGTAAAGAAAAAAATAAATATATAAATCGAATTCTTAGCACGAGAGAGGTTTTAAACAGTGAGTGATGTGGTTAGCTTAAGAAATATGGTTATTTAATAGACGAAATAAACGCGAAATGTTATGACACACCTGCCACCTGACAAAATATATGACAGTCGTTCAGTCGATATAGATGGTTATTATATTACCCTTAATCGTTAGAAAACACATGGATATTTTGAAATATTTTCATGTGATTGTAGATTTTTCTTTATATATTTGATGTCATAAGATATATTTCTATTACTTTGTTAAGTTAGAGACCTTTCGTGTCACGGTATAAAACTTACTGCGAACGAGGCAGGTTGTGGGTTCTATCTCCACTCAAAGAAAAAAAAAAATCTTTGTTGTTACTTTATACCCAGAAGGTAATGCGCGGCGTTCTGTTCCACCAATCAACACGTAATGCCTCAATTTCGATGAATAGGTAGAAACGAAACGAAGTCTCTTACAAAAGTTCCTTCTGCCTGTGCAGGATGAAGCGTGAAGCTATAATAAAACTTCGATTACTCATATGTCCGAAACATATAAAAAAATCAGCTGAGAGTGAGAGAGTATAAGTTAAAGGATAATCTCTGATGTAGGCTTACTAGTAGTTGGTCTTAGAACGCTTTATGTTTTTTATATTTAATATATCGATATTTTCTTCTTTAATTATAACATACAGTCTTATAGATTTCCAGAAAATGTATAATTTATTGTTTGTATTTATAAAGATTGTCCTAATTAAAGTATTAACTTTGATTAGTTATTGGCATTGGTTTTTTTAATACCTTCGTAAAAGTTACATATAACTTCATATTACTGTTAGATTATCATAATAATAATTATAATTTTTTGATATCAAAACATCAAAACATTTTCTAGTAAATGTCAAATATAATACGTTCCTTGTCAAAGTATTTTTGATTATATTGGATTTGATAGCTCGGGCCAGGTGTTCCTGTCCGTCAGAATTTAATTTGAATTCAGGCATTCTTGGAGATGTGAATTGAATATTTTGTCTGGAGGTTGGCACACCTGTTCAATTAATGCGGGCGGCCCTATATACTTTAAATGAATGATTTTATAAGTAACTTTGTGAAGTAACTTAGGATAAACTTTGATCATTATGGTTTTCTGTAGGTTAAAATATGTCTTCATTTCTAAAGAAGAACCTATCTATAGTATACATTTATTGAAATATTTTAGTATGTTGATGTCTAATAAAAAACATGCTTCTTTACCACTTATCTTCCAAAGAAAAAATATTATTGACGTCACTTATATTTAATTATTTAATATAAATTCTTTAGTGCATATAATTAAAAAAACTTTTGGCAAAAAGCTGGCTCAACATTAAAAAGCATTCCTTCTAAGCTCATGAATTCTGACGTATTATAAGTTGTAATATAATATTGTTAAAGACCTGTCACGGAAGAGAAAGAAAAGAAAGGTAAATTCAGAAAACAGATAAGCGGAGAATGGGAAATGGAAACGATTGAGTAAAAAGGAGTAATAACTTTCTGTGATCAACTATAGAGAGCCTGCCTCCGAGACGACGATTTACGGTGATCATAAAATGTTAAAGGATAATAATACCGAAATAAATACAAATTCACAATATTGTGCATATCTACTATCACGTGATGTTTAAAGTAACAATTAAGTATATGAATAATTTAAAACAATTATGAAAAACAAGAATTAATGATAGAACAAAAGTAGGTAAAAAATAAAATTTCTAATACAAATTCTTAAATGGAGAAAAAAACAAATCATTCATCTATGCACAATTAATCACTTGAAAAAGACATTCCCTAATAAAAAACGATGAAAAGTACTTTCAACGGATGTATTGGAAAATCGATTGACTTTATATAATTAATGATACTCGTATTGTCTTGCTCTCTCAATAAAATAGACGTGGATTCAACCTAATATCCCGATGAGGCCATGGTTTTTATCTCAAAAATTTATTGAACGAAGGATAATATCGACCATTTGTCGCTTGCACCTTGGACATGCATGCATTGTACACATCTAGCTAAGATCAGGGTCAGGAACCACTTACTGAGTGAATGTGGCCTGGACCATGGAGTTTTAACTAGATCTTCTTTTTTTAATATGCATTATACTATTGTGTAATATTATTTTACCGTGCAACCTCCTTCGTATCTTCTCTATTCATGACATTGGTGAAGTGATATGTGCTCAACCGGCATCAAAATAGATGAGAATTTTTCGACGACGATGATTTAGATTTGGACGAAATTTTTGGATTTATTTTTTCAATTCAGGTAATATCTTAATAAGGTCAGTATTTTAAGAGAAGAAATAGGAATAATATTACATAAGAAATATGTGAGTAGTGAATAAAATTATAATTATAAAATAAAATACTAAACGTATTGGTACTTAAAAACACTTTTTTTTATAAAATTTTATATTATATCAGTATTAACGATGACAACACCAACACTATAAGAATTAATGTATATATCTTCATACGGATTAGGATCGCTACCCTAATATAGTGAAAAAAGGCTTTTACGGACCGGATATGTGTTTCCTTTTCTCGTTACGTGTAAAATATGTGGCAATACTATCTAAATCGGTTGTATAAAGAAAAACGTGGTTATTTGGTAACTGTGATAATTGTTAGTTGATTTATATTTCTGAGTGAAATGTTTCATAATCATTTAGTATTTACAATATTTGGCACTGCTTAGTTTCTTTGAACAATTTACATAGAATTAATTAACTGATTGTATATAACTTATCATTAGGTTATATACATCCAGGACGTACATCTACATTTAATATAAAATCTTATACTGCCTTAATAGGAACGGAATATATCAGGTTTTAAAATCGAATCACTGCGTAGAGTAAACTAAAATGATGATATTAAAATAATTTAATTTTCCGAGAAGTATCAAACCCACACACAACTAATAACTTTTATAATAAAGATATCCCACTATGCTTTTACAAATAACAGGGTTGAATCCTCCAATACATTTCAAGAATTTAATATCTCCATAAATAGATAGTTTACATCAGCTTATCAGAAATCAAAAAAATATTTTCCAAGAGATGGTCCCATATTTTTTGTATATGTTCATAATTATAGATTGTTTACAAGTATAGTGTAAATAATTAGACCTAACACTGTTTATCGATAATTACTAGAGGAAGATTAGGGTGTAGGCGTAAGTCAGGCTTAAGTTATACCAAAATTATTAATGATTAATTACTCAAAGGCGTAGCGTAAACAATGGAGATTTTGGAAGATCAATTATTATTTTTGTAAGTGTTATATATATATATATATATATATATATATATATATATATATATATATATATATATATATATATATATATATATATATATATATATATATATCCTAAAATATTCTAATGTCTTTTAAAGAATGTAGTTACATAGGCATGTATAATGATTATATAATTTATACCAAGATGAAAAATAACGGTGGAAATAAACGCCGCAATATTCATAGTTGGTATAGATTAAACGTTTATATTTTTAGTACAAGCATTCGCAAACACATGTGCCACGCTTTTATAATTTAAAGCGATAAATAAATCTTTATAAATAAATTGTTATATATCTGGAAGAGACGCTGTTTTAGCGATAAGGTCGCCTTTTGTACTTTTATAGTTTTTACTGTTACTTACTGTTATACATATATATTCTTGTTGGGGTGTACAATAAAGAATATCTTCTTCTTCTATCCCGCACGAGGCAGGGTCGGCAGAAAAAACCCGGGAACCTAGTGTTAAAACACTCCGTTCCACTTCCGTTTCCCACTTTCCGCCGAATTTGAGGCGGAACTCTACGCCGCGCTTTGTCTTATTACCAGAGCGAAGAAATGAAACATTAAATATTTAAATTGAAAATATTACATATTTCATTTCCCCGAATGGTAATCGAACCCAGAACTTGTTGATTACAGTCACACGCTTGTGCCGCTGCGCCACGACAGGCCTCATAAAGAATATTATTATTATTATTATCTTATATTAAATCATTCCACGCAAAGTTTTGTAAATTGGGCGAGTGTATTTTAACGCTATGCGTACCGCTATGCGAAAACATGAAACTGTTTTTTCTTTAAATAATGAAGTGTAGCAGACTATATCCACAGCATATGAGATATTAATAAACAAAGCCACTAGTGAATCAGTACTAATATACTACGGCAATATTCAGCTAATTAATAACATCTGTTACCGCCAACGTTTCGTATTAATTACTATCGAAATCATACACAAGGATAAGATTGAGGTACATGTATATGATAAGCTCAATATATTAAACTAAGACTTATTATAAGTAATCATCATCATCATCATTAGACTAATGGCGCTTATTAACGACGAATAAACCTGCGTTATGTAAGTTTTTTTTAATTTTCACACTGTATCCCGCGCATTTAAAGGCAGAGGGAACTTGGGAACCTAGTGTGAAGATACTCCGTTTCATTTCCCGCTTTCTGCAGAATTTAAGGCATTGTATGTTGTGGGACAGAACGCTTACGACTACACTAACGCTGCGCTTTATCTTGTTTTCAGAGCGAAGAAATTAAAATAATAACTATTGCTTTTTCTTGAATCTTATAGACGGGATCGAATCCACAACGCTTTTACGGCTTCACACTTGTGCATCACAATAGGGTAGTAAGATAAATTCAATTATTTAATTTGTCAAGTTACGTTTAATTTAGAAAGTATTTTTATTCTTTTAAAGACAAAACACTTTGAAATGAAAAAATATTAATATATTACAGCGAATAGAAAACGAACGCACAATCATCACGTTTTAAAGGCAGATTGTCTCAGTTCACCGCGACAGCCTTAGCTTTTTCCTTTTCGCAGCTAAATTAAGTAGATCTCTCTTCTTTCTTTCTTTAAGTTAAGGAAATAGACAGAAATATATCGCTGTACATACGACTTGGAAAAATATAAAGACTAATATGTATCCTTCTTTATTATGTCTTCTACTTAAAGTAAATTCTTAAAGTGCAAAAAATATAGGCCTCACGTCGTCACATAACGTTTACTTTTCGTTCACTTGTCCTGAAGCTTGTTCTGAAGTCGATCTCGTTACTGTAAAAACGTTTTTTATTAGTGAAGTGGGACGTCTATAAAAGTAACTCAATGACAGATATAGAGGAAAAAATATTTAAGAACTTATTTCTTATGAGATATTTCATTCGAATTCATATTTAAGTCATGTACACTTGTTGTAACTTGAAATGTACTATGATTCTAACGTACAAACATTTCCTTTCCTTTTTTATATAATGTTATTCAGCATCGAGCGGAGCAAAGTTGGAGCTTAGATAGATAAAGATTTTCTTTTTTTATGTAAATCAGGAAACAAGAAGAATGCCTTGATTTTTCGTTTCCTGGTGTGAATGTTGTTTATATAATCTTTGTATCATTACACTAGTATTGTAACTAGACCGATTCATATATTTTTTAAAAAAGGTAGAGCAGATTGTAAAGCAAGGGGGATTTTATCACGGGATTTCTGCGGATCGGGATTTAAAAATCGCATGTGTTATGATTACGTAGCTACCGCCTACTTAGATATAAAATATCATTTATTTAAAAATGACAATATTTACAAGGAAAATTTAATAGAATGTCAAAAGACTTAAAAATAGAACGAAATGTAAAAAAGGAAAAGGTAATGGTAATATTACAATTAAATAAATTTTATATTTGCGTGGCTTTTGGACCATTATTGGTCCAAACGAGAAAAGTCACGCGGGGCATACTCATTAAATTATAATAATAATAATAATGATGATTACTTATAATAAATCTTAGTTTAATTATATTACTCCATACAAATTTACTCACTTTTATAACATATACTTCTTGTAGACGTACTATTTTATTTAGTAGCTCAAAATAGCTCTTTATATAATGGACCTGTCGTGGTGCTAGGGCCCAAATGTGCAATTGTATAAATAAACAAAAATTGAGTAGCAATTTTGTCGAACTTAATATTTAAAATTGACGTAACTATTTTATCTATCAACTAATTTAAATAAAACATGCACTTAATACTTAGAGAAGGTTTCAAAAATATAATAGTTAAAGCTTTTAAATCTGGTTAGCCCTTTCTAAGATTGAGAATTTGTACACAACGCCGGACAAACAGGCAAAAATTTCAAAAGTCACCATTTTGGACTAGGGCCAAAATGTGATAGGTTACATGAATATAAGAACCCTATAAGATTTGAAAGTGGAGAAGAGAACGCAGTGGCAATAATTGAGTAGTTTTAACACTAGATTCTCAAATTTCCTCCATCTACAAGATACATAGATGTCAAGGAGTTCCGAGTATAAATAAAATTTTAGAGATCTTTATAAGTAATTTAAGTAAAAAATGTTTGTAAATCTCATTTTGTTAAATTGTTTGATATCTTTTTTATCAATTTGAATGTTTCTATATAGAAAACGTTTACCTATTTATGGTTATCAAAAAAAATTGTATATAAATATTAAAAAAAAACTATTTTAGGAATATGATTTTATTGTTTTATTTCTTAATTTCATTTTCAAAGAACTATATAAAATTTTGTTTGTAATTCTTTTATTTTAGTTCTGACAAAAGTAATCCAATACAACGAGGGTATATATTAAATAATTAAAAATTATGTCGTCAGTCAATATTTACATTTAAAATGAACAATAATTTACCCAAAAAAAAAATTAATGTTCCTGTGTATTTCATACAAGAGAATAAATGAAAATATAAAAGCGATCACAGCCTAATATCTAGACTGACACAGTATTGGTTTGAATAATTTTCTCGTTTCATTTTTTACATTTGAAATGATTCAATTAAAGAAATTTTTGACTTCAGAACGTTTTTATTAAGCATAATTTACAAAAGATAAATCAACGTCTAGCCCCTTTGTTTTTATGTTTGTAGTGTAGGCTGGTGGAACTCTGAATCGTAGTGTTAAGACACTTCCTGTCCCCACTTTCCGCTAAATTCTAAGCATCGTGGGTTAAATAGCGAAACTCAACGCCGCGCTTTTCTTCGAGACTAGAACAAGGAAAATGAAAATATTAAATGTTTCATTTTTTGTAGTGGAAATTGAATCCACTATCTGGCGTGTTTACAGCCGCAATTTGGTACCCCTTAATTTAGAGTAGGTAGGGGAAGATCAGTTTGAAAAGATACATTTTAATCCCAATTTTCCATGTAATTCTTGAGCCTTTGTATATTGAGTCGCGATACTAAGACTACGATGTTTCTTCGTTACTTTAGTGAGAAAATAAAAAACAATAAATATTTAGTTTTTTCCAATTACGAATTAAACCTACAGCTATTCCATCGTCACAGGCACTCTTAATGACGTCTAATTGTGAAATTTTATGACAAGTTTTAATGCAAAAGTAATAAAATGTTACTTAGTTCTTTCTTCAGTCTTCATATTTCGCAGCGCAGCTGGGAGTCGGGGGCTTTGGGGGCGTCATAGTGGCGCAGATGAAAGATCAAAAGATGAAAGACATCACATGACATCTTACTGTTCTTGTATTTACTCAGCATCACGTTGTATCCCACACATGGCAGGGTATGCATAGGAAACATGGGAATCTCGTGTTAAGACACTCCGTTTCACTTTCCGCCGGATTTGAAGCACTGCGTGTTGAGAGGCGGAACTCAACGCCGCGTTTTGCCTTGTACCAGAGCGAAGAAAAGAAAACATTAAGTATTTAAATAGAAAACATTAAATATTTTCATTTCCTCGACTGGGGATCGAACCCACAACCTGTCAGTCACATTCACACGTTTGTGCCGCTGCGCCACGACAGGCCTCTCTTACCGTTTTTGTATTTATTATTTTGAAAACCATATTTATAATATGGTTGGTGAGGAAATAATTATATATACAATATAATTATGTCCTCACCAAGCTAGCACAAAGTAAAGGCTTTAAGATCCGTCGTTAAACGTATAATAAGCAGAAAGGTAGAAAGAATACAGTGTAAAGTCACTTCGTAATTCACTCTCCGTCAAAATGCCAACAACTTATTCTCACACCTTGGCATCAAACCTACATCCAACGCAAGAACAGCCAGGTGCAATATTTCTTTTCTTTTCTCATTATTAAAAAAAAACTTTTCTTCATTTTAAATACTGAATCTTTAAAAGTTTATTAAATAATAATCCTGTTTCGCGAAAATAGCTTTTATACAAATATATGGTCGAAAATTAATGCACTTTTATAAGTAAAGTAATCCCTAAACGGAATGAATTAGCACGAGACGATTATTACAAAAAGTAATCTAAAAAAGATTAGCAAGCTCTTATTCTATCTTCTATTTGAAAATGAGTTGTAGGATTTCGATTTCAAAAAAAATACTAGAAAATCTAAGTAATAATATTATTTTACTTAATATTTATTATATACTCATATTATATCGATGGACCTCATTTTATCAGTTGTGTACGTGAATAAAATGTATATAGTATAAAACAGTACGCTCCGAGGACGTAAACGTTCCAATCTTGAAACGTGAACTGATGTATTGCTGATTTAAATTCATTCGATATTATTATTTGATGCGTACAGTATGCGTTACCATAGCAATGTGTCAATATACAAGGAAAAAAGAGAAAATATCTCCTAATAAAAGAAATAATATTACTTTTAAAGTTATTAAATACAAATAATAATAATAATAATGGTATTATTAATTTTACTCTAAATTTAATTCATACTTAAAAACTTAGTAGTTATAATTTTTTCACGGTCTTACTAATGAAAATCTCCACTTTTCAATATTAAAGTTTATTTATTAAATAATTCAAGAAAATAACAAATAATAATTACTTTACAAAGATCTAACTAACAAAGTCGACGGTCGCGTAGTCAGTGCTACGTCGTAGACTGGCGTAGCCGCACGTCGTGTGTAGCAGCTGCTACTGATACGAACTCTGTCGTATATTGAATTATAAAGTTTTTAAACTTTTATTTTAGTTTATTTTTAATTTGGTATTAATTATTTTATTAAAAACACGCTGTTATTTTGTTAAGAAACTTTTATTAATTATTTATTTACAAATTAAAGGACGCTTCGATTAAAAATAATGAAATATTATTTTAAGTGCTATTAAAATGAGTGTAGAACTGCTGGATATATTGAAAAACAAAGCCGCACGTTCAAGTGATAGAAAAGGTAATATTTAAATAATATCAGAATAAATTAATATTAAATCTTTGTTTTTTTTTAATTTTGGTATATTTTGTATGTTTATTAAGATATTCCCGTTTTTTACGTATATCCATAACATTAATAAAATATTTTATTTAATAGTTTGTGATTAATTGATTTAATATTTTTGTTATTGAATAAAATATAATTTAGTTAGTATCATTATTAAAATAATTAAGTTTTAACCTCATATTTTTCAACTTCTATGCAAAGCAAATAATCAATCATTTGTACAATCGAAATTTAAATATTGTTTGTGAAAATTATTAATTTTGGATATCAGTAATTTTTAGTTGAGTTGGCATTATTATGTTTTAGTATTATATTTTTAGTTTTTAATTGTTTTTATAATGATATAGCTCATATTAATTGTATCTGTTAGAAAGCTAAATATCTTTATTTATTTCATTTATTTAATACTTTATTACACCAACTTTAATATAAAACTCATTATTAATAATAATAAAGAGAAGAAAATCGCTACAAATTTGGTGAAAAGGCGGCCTTATCACCACAGGTGATCTTTACCAGGCAACCCAACCTTAAAAAGCTCAAAGGAAGGAAAGTGGTTGGTTTACAGGTGATTACTGTCGCAATTTTATTAATTTTTAAAGTTATACATTACTTAAAATCTATATGTTATATTATTTATGATGAAAAACTTTAATCTTTGCTTCGGCAACAAGGTAAATTGCGGCGTTGAATTACGCCGCGTGACACACAATGCCTCAAATTTGGAGACTCTAAATACTAGGTTCCCAGGTTCTTTCTGCCTAAGATGCCATATGTGATATAGCGTCAAGCTGAAAAAAACTTTCTAAGTAAATTTATATTAAATATAAAATAATAATAATAATACATATATATTTTTTTCATATTCACCTAATTTAACATGGCGTTTTTTCAGTAAGTGTTTAATTATAGAAAATATATATACGTAATATGAATACGCGTATGTATGTATTAATCTGCTTAGATATATAAACAATAATTAAGTATCGTAATAATAATTAATTAAGCAGCAGGTGGCAGTTATAAATGAAACTAAATAAGCGGTCTCATTAAATAGCTATAGACTTTAGTCAATTGGTATGTATGTTTCTTAATATATGTACAATATTTTTTTTTATTTATGTTGTATCTGAAACACAACAGAGTAGGCAGAGGGAACCTGGGAACCTAATGTTAAGATATTCCGTTCCCATTAAAACAATTTCTTTTGCCATTATTCGCCAAATTGAGTCACGATGCCTATATGTCATGCCATATAGTGTAGAACGGAACGGAGCTGGACATAAAATATTAAATATTTTATTTCCTTAAGGGATAATGGAACTAACAACCTGTCGCGTTTACAATCGCATTATCGATATCGCGCTTATGCTCCTGCTCCAAGAATGACCTCACAGGTGATATGTTTGAAGCGATTATTAAGTAAGTTATATTATTATTTCATTCAGCTACAATATTTTTCTTAATTTTAGTAGTTATCGAAGCTATTTCATTAAGTATACGTAAAAAATATATACATATTTAAGGTACTCGTAAATTAGCAATATTACATTATTTGCGTGGCACAGTGGTCAAGCGTAATTGAATGTAAACGTGTCGGCTGTGAATTCGATTCTAACTCGTAGTTATTAGGTAACAGAGTGTCACAGCACTAGGCTTGGAAAATTATATTAAAGATGAACAACGGATATTTTTTTGAATGAGCCTTTTAAAACAATGCATGTAAATGAAAAGAATAAATATATCCATTTTATTAATTTTTTAGTCATACTCGCTTTAGAATATAGCCTGAAAAATGAAGGTAATTGACTATAACGAATTTACATTGGAGCAACCATTGTACATATATATGTGTTGATAAAATATATTTATATTTTATCAACACATTTATCTGTTCAATGCTTACTGTCGACGCATTCAGGATATTTTCAGTATAATTATTATATTTAGTACTAACGAACCGTAGCTGCACCCGCATTTTAGTTTGTCGTTTCTGAGATTAGCGCGTATAAACGGAGAGACAAAAAAAAACATACAAACAACATCTTCCGTATACAGACAGTGATCAGTTCTAAATTTATTATAGATATTAGGATTATTATGCCATATCAGAAATATCTCTTTTATATTAATTAACACATAGTTATTTTATCTTATACCAATTATAACTTTTATTATTGTATCTTTTAATAACATTATGAAATAAAAGACGGCCCAAAATAAATATATAATTCTTAAATGGAAAAGAATCAATCAGGGGTGGCCAGTTTCTTTTCAGCTGTTCTCCGTATATGGCAGGGTAGGTAATGGGAACTTGAGAAGCTAGTGTTTAGAAACTTCCGTTCTTTAAATTTTTTTTCTTGCACTGTTTTATAATAAATATCATCATCAATCAGTTACAATTTTCTGTACAATAGAATAAAATACAATACAATAAAGTTAAAGGCCCGCACCAGCATTCGCTGTTAAATATAAAAAGAGAGCTTTACAGGGTTATACAGAAAATCAACATTACGTTCTTCAGAACCACAAAGGGATTGACTAAATTATGAATTATCACGCACAACTGAGCTTAGTGTACGTTTCAGTTACTAAATATATTTTAACAAGAACATTATTTTATTATAATCGATCTAGATTTAGTAAAATACATTAGAATAATTGTTACTTTTGCTATGTTTATGTTAACTTTGACATTGAATTGGTCATTTTGTTTCATTTATGTTTTATATTACTTCTTAATATATAAAAGGAAGCAACGGGAATTGAGTGTTAAGGCAATCAAAGCTACCATTTTTCTTGTCATATATTTGGAATCCAACAAACACCTGTACAACTTCCGCTTCCAGTTTAACGTTGTGCAGGTGCGCTACAATGGTCTCAAATATTATTAAATTATAACGCTGTTTGCATTGCTTTTTCATATAAAAATACAATGATATATTTACGTACAAATTAACAAATGTAAACAACGTACAAATGTAAACTCGACAAATTGTAGGTACAGTGCACTCGAGGAAATTAAATATATCTATAATATGATTCTTTCCTTGTTCTGGTAAAGGGGCAAAAGCGGAGTTGAGTTCCATCACTTAATACATAATGCTTGAAATTCTCATCTTCTTCATCTTCAGTTTAAAGAGGGAAACGAAAGGGAAGGAACAGAGTGTCTTAACACTAGTTTTCCAAGTTCCCTCTGCCTACCTTGCAATATGCGAGATACAGCGTGAAACTGCAAAAAAATACAAGAAACAAAAAAAAAATACGTTAAATTACATAATCTTTATATAAAGACATAAATATTTATACAATTTGATAATTAATTCTACATACTAAGAGAAAAGGAGGACCAATACTAATGTATATAAGAAATGACTGTCAACAAATCAATCCAAAACAAAACAGGGTACAAAATTTTCGACATTACATTACGGCTTGAAATACGCGCCTCAGATAATAGGGAATGTCAAAAGGAATCAAGAACGACCCAAACTATGTAGACCTTGTTCGTAATTTCGAACAAAGCGTATAGTAAAAATTTTTACAGCTGTTAACAAAAAGTTTTCTCTTTAGGCAAAATCCCAGTAATTTTATGCTCCATAAAATAAGATATACACCTCTACAAAAGAGGTGTTATTTTGAAAATGATTCGAGAATTTTCCAAACAAAACGTACTAAATTGACTTTTATGTAGGTGTAAAGATTATTTATCTTTTTATTTTCGTATTCTTGCAGTTTATCAGCGCATTTGTCAATTATTTTTTAAATAAACCATATTAATTATACTGATGAATATATGATAGCGCACCCAAAATTGGAAATTTTGAGTTTTTCTTTTGCACTGTATCCCACAATATAGCATAAAGAAATGTAATTGACACCAAATCCGTCGATTTTACAGTCAGCCGCTGTGCCGCTGCGCCACAATAGCCTTAAGACGGTGTTGAACTTATAAAATACATACATTCAAAATATATTAGCAGTCCATTTCTGTCCAAAGTAGAGTAGACTTATCCTCAGGTAATTCCAAAAGGTTTAAAAAATATTTTCTGATTAGGAATGATTACTAAATAATATTTCATAATTATTTTTGTCTTTTACAGATAGATTATAAGATGATATATAATATTTAATAATGTTTATATATGTCAATTATGAGGCTAAATGGTTATTTTGTAAAAAAAAAAATATTTAGGCAGAGTGATGTTTTGCTTCGCCACTCAAAACGCAATGCCATAAATTCGGTAGAAAGTGGCGAACCTTGCCGTATATGTGATATAGCGAGAAAGCTAACAAAAAAAAATTATCAACGATAAAAAATTAAGGTAACATACTACATATTAAGCAACGGATGTAACATATAGACCTAGTTTTTAGCTTCGCACTGTATCCCGCACATAGCCAGGTAGGTAGAGGGATCATGAAACAGTAATGTTTAGACACTCCGTTCTGTTGGCCACTTTCCGCCAAACTTGAGGCATTGCGTGTTGAGTAGCGGAACTCAATGCCACGTTTTCCTTTGTCACCAGAACAAAAAAAATAAAATATTAAATATTTCATTGAAAAATATTAAATATGTCACTTCTTCGAGTGGGTATCGAACCCACAACCTGTCCTTTACAGTCACATGCATGTGCCGCTGCGCCACGACAGCCCTCTCTTCTCTTAGTAACTACAATAAATGTACTTAAACAAATATAAGTATCAAATGTTATATAATTACAAATACGAAATTAGAACGGATAATATCGAGCGATTATAGTCACGCAACGGTCTTCATGATGACCTTTCTTTACATCTAATATTCAGAAAACGTATGAGCCGGTGTCAATATATATAGAATCTATTCACAGTTCGTTAATTTGGTCACAAAAATAAAAAAGGCTCCCATTAATCCATATCCAATATTGTATCTATATATTTTTTTAAAGTATTTTATATGAAATAAAAAAAAGGTTTTATAAAGTTTTTAGCTTGAGAGTACTCCTGTACCGGGGAAACCTAGTGTCAGACACTGTTTTCCCCGTTTCATTAAATTTTCAATATCAAAATCAAGTACATGTAATTCAAATGAGTGATGAGTTTAAGCCTTCCTAATATTCATATGTTCATCACCGATTTTAGTACAGTTATTATTTTTCTTAACATAAATAATATTTTCAAGAGAGATAGACAGACGTAAATTTTAATATATTGATCGCTTTGAAATTTTGCCTTAAGAAATCTTTAGTGCCTAAGTTATAAAATGCGCGAATACCTTGCTTCTGCAACATAAAAACCGTCTTAATATCGGATGTATTATTTTTTCTTTCTGTTTTCCCTTAGCGTCACGCTGTATAGGGACAGCAAAGGTGGCAGGGTAGGCAGGAAGAATTTAGAAATCTAATGTTTAGAAACTTTATTCCTTTCCACACTTCCACTAAATTTGAGGCATTGGGTACTAAGTGGCGAAACTCAACGCCACGCTTTGCCTTGTTACCAGAACCAAGAAATAAAAATTTTTAATATTCCGTTTCTTCGAGTGAGCATAAAACCCACAATTTATTGCGTGTATACGCACGCTTGTGCCTATGCGCCACGGAACGGTACTTTAGCCTGTCTTATGGTATCATATATATAATAATATGCCGCACAACATAATATTGTTAAAGTGACACGAAAGTACTATGAAAGTAAGCTTTCAATGTTGAGTGCTGCACGCAATCGAATGCTTTAGACTAGTCACAGAATATGCCAAGAGCTTTTTGCAATCCTTCTCAGGCCTCATATATACTCTTTCGTATATATATTCGAACTGTATCTATATATTAGCCTTATTTAGGATTTTTTTTAAATATTTTTTAAAAGTATAGTAAGATATTATTGCATTTTATTTAACATAATTTTATGCATATATGCAGTGTAATTTCACCCTTAGTTATACTGCTTAACATGCATAAAATTATGTTAAATAAAATGCAATAATATCTTACTATACTTTTATAAAATATTTAAAAAAAATCCTAAATGAGGCTAGTGATATAGATACAGTTCGAAAATTGTTGGGATCTAGGTTTTAATCAGGGTATCATATTTTATGTAGGATAAAGTATCTTTAAGGAAAGTTTTTAATTTTTGAGTATCTGGAATTTTACTCGTTGATGCATTAAGTGAAACCAGAAGATAAGATGACGATCGCCACTTTTTTATTAAATAAAACACCTAAAGAAAAAGTCGTTCTGGAAGTATCAAGCACAGTACATCAAAATTACTATTAATATCAGATTTTTACGTAAATATATGAATAAGTAGTCTTAAAATATTATAAAACAATGTCATATGTTGTGTTAATTTAGCCGTGTGATTCGGAATTAGAATAGAATCACTCTGGTACTGATGGTGTCGTAAGAGGCGATTAAAGTACTTGTGGGAAAGTCAGGTTGTCAGCAATGGCAACACGCATGGGCTGACTCGACCGGATTTTTACCACCCTCGGCATCTAAAACCGGCGTTAAGTAGTGACTTTGGCCAGTGAGTTTCACATTGGATAATGTCGGACCCCGGTGGCCATTCATCTTAAAGAACGGCAACGCTTATGTATCTCCTCTGATGCTACACAGGGCCGTGGGCGGCGGTGATCACTTATCATTAGGTGACCCGTACGTTCGTTTGGTGTGTCTTATCGATTAAAAGGATTAAAAAGTTATACCATATGTTGCCTATTGTAAAAACATTATGTGGATGTCGCAACATTATACTTTATTAGTAATATTATATAAATTTAATATTTTCAAGCTAGACGTTAGATCCGGCGCATGGCACAGTAGGCGAAGAGTACTTGGGAACTTAGTGTTTAGACACGTCATTTCCATTGAGATATTTCCGTTCCTGATTTTAAGTCGGACGTCTTATACAATAAAGTAAGTAAAATTTTGTTAATTCAGAGAAATATTTTATCAGCATCAAAGGGTCGATTGTATGATAGTAGTTATATTTATTGTAAAAGTATTTTTTTATTTCATACATCCCGCTCATGGCAGGGTAGTTGAAAATTACGTATTGATTGAAGGACCTTAACGCCACGTTTTGCCTTGTCACCAGATCGAAGAAATGAGAATATTATATATTTTAATTGAAATATTAAATATTTCATTTCCTCGAGTGGGGATCGAACCCACAACCTATCACAGATTACTATGAGATTTACTATTTTTTAAGGAAGTTTATGCATGAAGTTAATATAAATTGTTGAGCGTGAAGTGAACACAACAGTGGTTTCCAGTTACAAAGTCTACGTATACGAAATTGTGGTCATCTTCTGGCACTTATAAACACCAATAAGCTATCATTATAGAAACGGTTTTAAAAAGTAGTTTTAAAGTACTATTGAGAATATAAATAACAAATGATATGCCCCAGTTCCTTTGCTCTAAAAATAAAACCGAAATCAATACGATGTCGTTTATTTCAATTTGTTCCGAATTAAAAAATAAGGATTTTCTTTTAATAAATATTTCTTTCTGTTAAATAACATTTTTAAATATTTTTGATGATATAACGTAATAATACTAGTATTGGCTATGGTAACGTTAATTTTTGATCCACATAATAAAAGCATTATTTAAACCTTATTGATTATTTTTTCCTTCATTCTATAAAATAGGCGGATTTCCTTCAAAACTTGTATAAGTAACATACATAGTATATATATTTATTTATATATATATATATATATATATATATATATATATATATATATATATATATATATATATATATATATATATATATATATATATATATATATATATATATATATATATATATATATATATATATATACATACATATATATATATATATATATATATATATATATATATATATATATATATATATATATATATATATATATATATATATATATATATATATATATGTATATATATATATATATATATATATACTATGAATGTTACTTATATGAGTTTTGAAGGAAATCCGCCTAATTTATAGATTGAAGAATTATATATTTACTATCTGGATAATAACCGTCGGAGGGCGAAAAAATATGTGAGATAAAAGAAATGTTATATACATAAAATAAAAGAAATACCATATGCATGTAGATATTTATATATATGTAAAAGTACGTGACGTACTTTTTATATAAATAGCTCGTGGCGACCACAGTTCTACGTAACCATTACGATATAATATGACAATTTACGAATACCTACTGTTACTATAATTCTTTCCACTTTTTGGATGTTCGTAACTTGAAATGAGTTTCTGGCGTTAGTACTGTACCGTGCCGCTTTGAGATAAACTTTCACACATTTACTTTTTGAATCCGTAAAGTTAGCCTAAATAGTAACTAACTAATTAACTTTACACGAAAATATTTATTTTGTACCTGATTTGGATATTTTGTAAAATACATAATCCAAATTGCATTTTTATATCTTTATCTTTAAAATGAAATATTGTATTACTAAATTAAAGCCTATCGTGGCGCAATGCGAGCGTAAGCGCCGAAACGGTACTAGTTGTGGGTTCGATCATCACTTGTCGAAATTATTTTTTTAATATTTTTATTTCTTCGTTCTGGATACGAAGCAAAGCGCGGCGTGGTAATGAGCAGAGTGAGAAACGAAAGTGCGTTAATGGAAAAGAAGAGTCTTAAAAGGTTCCCAACTTCCCTCGAGATTGTCCTGCCATGAATGGAACGCAGAGTAAAGCTGATAAAAAATCTACTACTAAATTCTATCTACTTCTTAGAATGACGCACTACTATAAAAATAAATAAATATAAAATTTATTTATATAAACCAAAAATAGGATCAGCTTTGACCAGTAATCCTGTTGACAATAGGCAATAAAATACAAATAAAGTGGGCAATAAAGCTAACAAGAGCATATAAATAACTTCATAAAGAAGTACTATGAATCGTCGAAATTAGCGCATTCTTTACATATAGGAGTACGTAAGCGAGTGAGACCGCCGGTATGTAGGCGAGGAATGTTATAATGAAAGCCTTATCGGTTACGTCAAATTAACACAATGGAAGTAAGGAATTGTCGGTCTTTCTTAGTAAATGAACTAGCTAAAAGTACTTGTTACTTGTTTGTTTTGTTATCAGTATATATACTGATATTTGACTGACTTTATATGATAAATTAATTATGTATATATAATATTGTATATTTTATAATTTTTTTTAGCTTAACGATGCGTCTGACTATAAAATTGTTGCAAAAGGGAACCTAACTATAATACGCTACGTGCTACACCCACCGACCATTTTTCGAGACATTTCGCAACCCATATCAGTGGCATTTAAACCAGACGTTGTTTCGTTTCACGACGGTATCTGTGATTTCTATAAGGTAAAAAAAATGGAAACAAATATATATTAACTGAAGTATAGATATATTTTTGGCGCTATTGCAGAGTATCTTTTTTAATTTACCATCATAAGTATAAAATGGATATGTTTGGGAAATGCGGTTATACAAAAATCATCTAGAGTTTAAAACCATATATTGTATATAGCTTTTACTATCTTCTTTACGCCTCCTTTCTCGTTCCTTTAAAATATTTTAATAGATGAAAAATACGGAAAGAAGGACAAAATGTAAATATTACAATAACATTTAAAGAAATATTACTTTCGCAAAAATATTCAACAAGAAAAAGCTAAAGTAAAGTGAAAATAAGTTTTGTAAACAAAAAAAATATGTATATTTTATGTACAATGTAAGAAATGCTGCAAAAGAATGTCATAATGAGAATATTTACTCGACTCATTCCAAGTTGAGCAGTGCCCGGATGGAAAAAAATACTAAGTATTTGCTTACAGTTCCATTGTTGTGGAATAAGCGGTTTTCTTTGTATTCATTTTCTTTCTCTTATATTTTATAAATAATTACTAAAATTTATTTAAATCGAAATGCATGAGGTGGAGACGATTGATGTGTAACTTTAAGGATCAATAATCAAAAATCACAACTTTATAATATTATAATTGAACACACACTGGTCTGCATTTTTATATTCAAATTCAAGACATTACGTGTTGAGGGACTGAAGACAACGCCGCGGTGAAACTGAAAATAATTTTATATGAGGAGTATCCCTATGAAGATCAGGTCCGCAGCTGTCGCTTTTGCAGTATTTCATTAATTATAATATTTTTTTTTTCAGCTTCACGCTGTATCCCGCACTAGGCAAGGTAGGCAGAGGGAACGGAAGTGGAACCTAGTGTTATGACACTCCGTTCCACTTCCTTTCCCCACTTTCCGCCGAATTTGAGGCATTGCGTGTTGAGGGGCGGAACTCAACGCCGCGCTTTGCCTTTTTACCAGAGCGAAGAAATGAAACATTAAATATTTTAAATTGAAATTTCAATTAATTATAATATGAATACTTATATATTATAACTATATATTTATTTTACATATATATTAAAAATATTGCTTGCCGAAAAGCACACCATAAATTGGTAAAATGTACCTTAATTTGCAGCCACGAAAACTAATGAGATATTTAAATCATCAATGCAATCATTACCGGAACGTAATTTGTAATTACTGCAAAAATCCCAAACGGTATACATATTTTCTCGTCATTAACATGATTGTACTTCGAACATTTTGGACGATCCTATAACAATAGGACAAGAGTATTCAATTAACTGATATCGTAGATCGTTCATCCATGTAATACGTTTTCGAAGTGGTATTTTATAAGAGATTTTTTTTATAAAATTGGTTTTTTTAGTGTAATGGGTTCAAAAATATACTTCATATAACAAAATAATATATAGATTTTTTTTACTAAAATGAAAAATATTATGTTGTTTTCAATTTCCTTGGTTACCTTATAAAGTAAATTAAATATGAATCATATATACATATATGTTAAATATGATATGAACGTATAGAAAATATTAAATGAATGACAAAAAAATAGGAGGAATAAAATGTATGTACCACTGTACATTATCTATACCTAAGTATTTTCTAAGACGTGCCCGAGCATCGTTATCGTCTACCCTCGTCAAAGTGACAGAAATCGCAATCAGGCGACGAATCTGTGTAGTGAAATTATATCTAAGTATTTAAATCTCACTTTTGTTTCGGCTAAATTCTAATGTTATATTTTAAAAGTTATCTTAAAGGGAACTGAATGTCTTAATACTAGTTTCGCCTTCCTTGCTTTGCCTTTTGCCTTGCTATGTGTGTTTATAATGTAAAATTGATAAAAACACCTCTTTTTATTCCGCTAAATTCTTGTCATACCTATATACCTAATTTCAAAATATTTTATATTTTACTTGTTCTTTGTCTATGACTCGATAAGGAATTTTTAAAATTTTACATGTGACTGTTAACGTCAGTTTGTGGGTTCAATCCCACTCCAGGATATGAAATATATATTTTCAATTTTATAAAATGAAATATTTGGAGTTTTTTTAGTATCGCTCAGTTAATAAGGCAGAGACTCTACTTATCCTGCCATGTATGGAATGAAGCGTGAATTGAGCGTGAAGCTATAGTTAAGACCTATGTGTAATTATATACATATGCGATTTATCATTTATATAAAGTAATCTAGTATTTATATAAAGTTATCTTCAGTTGGGCTGGTGCAGAGAAAGCGAGTGTTAGTGGATAAGCTCCCAAACCCTTTATCCGTGGTTGCAAGGTACTCCTCCAAGCTTGAGAGTGAAATCATGAACTTCATGAAGTAATTGATAATTTGATAATGAAGTAATTTGATAACATAATTTATATTCTGTTTAAAGTAAGGGCTGGTACGGCGGTTCCTACCTGCCCTTGCTATTCCTTCATTTATTTATTTATTTTCGATATATTCTGTTTTTTTTTCTATAGTAAAAAAAATATAGCATATTTACAATATTACTATAGATAAAGAGATAATACAAATTAAGATACTGACAGCTCTGTAAGTGGAGCGCGACCCTAAATAAGATGGCTGTCCCACCGCCGCGGGCTACGTGTAATTGCTCGAGCTTTGTAACACAGTAATAATTTTCTTATACAAATTTATACTTTAAATTTAATATATAGTTTTGACACTTTAACTGTAGTGATATGATGAACAAAAGTTCAACTATATTATTATTTGTATAACTAAAATTAAATAATTGTGGATATATTGTTAATAAATATCGATGTTTTTTTATAGAATTATTCCAATCTTTCTTTTAAATATTATCATATTTTTTATAAAAAAAATAGGATAAGTTCTCTACTATTGGATAGTAATTGATACTAATATTATAAAAAAAAATTAAGGATCTACATATATACGGCATAAAGATGCCGCAGTTAGAATCTAGTATTATGTTCATTAGACACTTCGTTTATCGCCTAATTTCAGGAGAATACGTATGAAATTCAACGCCACACTATTTATATCTTAGAAGAATTCATTATTTTCTCTATCATCATATTGAAACTTTGACACTGGACTGTCCTAATGATGATTATTATCTTTTAAACATAAAAAAAACACTATGGATGAATGTTGTGGCGCAGCGGTACAAACAGGTTGTGGGTTTGATCCCCACTCGAGCAAATGATACATTTAATATTTTTGATTTAAATATTTAATGTTTGTATTTCTTCGCTCTAATAAAGGTAAAGCGTGGCGTTGAGTTTCACGACTCAACACGCAACGTCTCAAATTTGGCGGAAAGTGTAGAAAACTCTGTTGAGTGTTTTACCACCAGTGTACCTACCTACCTACCTGCCTACCTTGTACTGCTATGTGAAAAATAATACTACGTAATAATTAACTGTTCAACAATATAAAACAATATAACTACCACTGTTTTCTAATAAATTAAAAAATAGTTACCTAACAATAAATGAAAGTCACTCAAGTCAATTAATTATATTTTAAGGTGCATTAAAGCTTGGTGTCTCTTGAGTCTAGTTAGAGTATTAAAGCTTACATATTACATCATTTTGCACAAAAAAAAGACGTAATAAAAAAAATGATAATTGTAACTTTTATTAATAGTAAATTGTAAAATAGGCATTAGGTTTAAAAATCATAATATTAAATTAAATATTACGTCCTAACAGTGTTATATATCGATGTGTAGCCCTCGTTATCTACCTTGAATTCTTCAAAAGCATTTTTCCGCTTGCATTTATGAAATACCATATAAATCCACCGTACACATCAGTTGGATTGCGACTATTCTCATATGGATCTTCAAGAATACGAAAAATTTTAAAGGGGTACCTTTGTAAACGTTCCAATATTCACTTCTACTGACCATTGAAAAGATTTTATAACTTATATATACACATTAAAAAATCTAACTTAAGCCAAATAGGCCATGCTTTGTTTAGTTTCAAAGAGGAATTTGTTTTCAAAATATTTAGAAATTATGTTCCGATACTTTAGGCTAGTGTAGTGTTAAAACTACAAAAAGTTATATATAGGCAAAATATACATTTTGCCTCCGTATTTAGTAGGAATTCTTTTCGAAATTAACGATATTTTGAGAATGGAGGTTTTAAAAAATAAGCGTTTAGATAACATATCAATATTTAAAACTAAGTATTAAGTTTTCTTTTTTTAGTTTCTTAGATCTAGATTAAAAAAAATTAAAAGTTAATGGTCTAACCACTGAGGACGTAAGAGATCATGCAAAGTGGAATAGTAGGAAGGCAGACTCTAGCACAGTAAGCCGGGATTAATGACAAGATGAAGAAGAAGGAGAAGAAGTATAGTATCTTGAATAATAATGTCGTACATTACGATTTAATTTCTGTTTTAATTTCACACTGTATTTCGCACATGGCAAAGTAGGCAGGGGGAACTTGGGAACCTAATATTCAAACACTCAGAGCGAAGAATTGAAAATATTAAATATAAATTATTCTCTAGTGGGGAATGAACCCACAACCCACAGAGTTTACAGTCACATGCTCAGCCCCCTTGCCATGACAAAGCTCAAAAAAATTATATCATTCGATCAAATCACATGTCATAATTATAAAATACTATTTACATACGAGCATGTAAGTTAATATACTCGTAAGTAATAAGTTTCTTAGATCTAGATTAAAAAAAAATCTTTGATAAAAAAAATAAAGCAGATACCGATAAAAAAAAATAAAGTAAGTCTTAGATTAAAAAAATAAAGTAGATTCCGTTTAGTACAGACATGTGCCCATTATAATTATAAACTCACATTTTGTCTATGAAACAACCAATCTACATACCTACTTAGATAGTTCTGTGAATAAAGTGGAAAATGCGCTTATTTTGAATCATCTTAACTATGACTTACACACATCTTTGGAATTATCACTGTTGAAATATTTCACTAAAGTAAAACTATATACTTTTTTGCCATTACATACATTTTTGCAAGACCAGCCTTCGTTGCTGATTATGTAGGCCGATGACATAGCACTCATTGACGAGAGTCGGCTAATTCTAGAGCGTACAGTGAGAGCGTGAAACGGTGGTCTTAAACTAAATGTGTCGAATATCGAGTACATGGCTTGCGGGAGACCGGACTTGAGTACTATCCATGTAGGTACTGAACCGGCACGAGTCTGGAGACATCGATCACGAAGTTCGTTGTCGGATCAGCACTGCCTGGGCCAAATGGAGGGAGGTTACTGGCGTGGTCTGCGATCGCAGAATACCGACCAGAATTAAGGGGCTGATATACAAGAGTATCGTTCGACCGGTTCTTTTATATGGCAGTGAATGCTGGCCTGTACTATCTCGGCACATTCAAAAGCTTCATGTCATGGAAATGAAGATGCTGAGGTGGATGTGCGACGTAAAGCGGTCTGACCGCATACATAACACATACATTTGATGTAGTCTTGGAGTCCGTGACATAGCGCATAAGCTTCAGGAGCGTCGCCTGAAATGGTATGGCCACGTTATCGTGCCGGTCTATTTACTATGTCGGACGCAAGTGCCTTGATATATCTGTCCCTGGAGTGAGACCTTCTGGACGCCCAAATAAGTGCTGGTTGGATGCCGTGATGCATTATATGAGAGTTAATGGTCTATCCACTGAGGACGTAAGAGATCATGCAAAGTGGAATAGTAGGAAGGCGGACTTTAGCACAGCAAGCCGGGATTAATGACAAGATGAAGAAGAAGAAGGAGAAGAAGTATAGTATCTTGAATAATAATGTCGTACATTACAATTTAATTTCTGTTTTAATTTCACACTGTATTTCGCACATGGCAAAGTAGGCAGGGGGAACTTGGGAACCTAATACTTGGGAATCCACAACCCACAGCGTTTACAGTCACATGCTCAGCCCCCTTGCCATGACAAAGCTCAAAAAAATCATATCATTCGAATAAATCACATGTCATAATCATAAAATACTATTTACATACCAGCATGTAAGTTAATATACTCGTAAGTAATAAATTGATTTTCACAGTAATATAGTTTGTTCGGGCAACTAATAACAGTTGATTCAATATTAATGTTTATTCACCATTCTGGTGGCTATGATTATATGATATGAGTTATGCAATGTTTGATCAGAATTTCCATTTTGTTTGTTTAAGAAATATGTTTGGTCGGAGCGTAAATGGACAAATGATGTTTTACTATCTAAATGATATATAATATGGATCATTTATATTTGATATTTAGTGTATGTTATGTAGATTTTCGGTAGGTGATTTTTTTTTATATTTTTACTATGTTTTAAAGTGTTATTCCACACTTAGGACAGAAAATACTAAACTTAAATTTAAAAACGTATAAAAATTTTGAACGAAGCAGGATTTGAACCCGCGCCTCTTGAAAACCGTTCCAGGGCTCTGACCAAGTAAGCCATTCGTTAAGGTTTTTAAATTTAAGTTTAGTATGATTTATTTTTGTTCAAAGTAATGTTAAATAATAACACTAATTATAAAGACATTTGTGTTAATTACTCAGCTTCATCCCGACCACGGCAGGGTAGGCAGAGGAAACTTGGAACCTAGTGTTGATCTATATCACTTTTTAGTGTGTTATTAAATTATTTGGTAGTTTAAAGCTTTGGAGAAAACTGGCTCAACTGAACGTAAAGTAAAATATCTCTAGAGTAAGAAGCTTTGTAGTTGTGTTCTGTTTATATTTGCTGTACAAAGCCTAACAGTTCTTTGTTTCAAGTTTAATCAAAACGTGTAAATGGCACGTTACACGTGATTTACATATCAACGTTCTATGTGTGATTGTAAATAAAACTGTTTATTTTGCATATTTCCATATTTTTCGTATTTTAATGTATTTACTGACCTGTAAAAGGCCACCAAATTCACTATGAATTTAAATTATAGTCAATATAATATTTACCTATAAAATTTTGTTTTCTATACTATATTCGTCCTATCCTTTCCGCCCACTATTAGGAACCTAATAGTAGGCGGAAAGGATAGGACGAATTAGCTTATGTTAGGCACCTTTTTAGTTATCTGATTCAAGTAAAGACTAGAGAAAGTCTATTTTTATTATCGTATCTTTTATAAACTAAAATGAGAAAGCTATAGATGAAGTACAGAAAAAGCTGGAGCCTTTCATAATACAAAAAAAAATCCAGTTATAAGATCTCGAAGATTTTATTAATAGATTTAAAAAACGTGTTTCACTATAGTTTTCGCTCACTTAAAAATAACTGGTTAATTTGTTATATCTCAATTATGTGAAAAAGTACTCAAAACAGCCGTTTTTCACTACATCACACCTCAAATCTTGATTTTTTCAGCCTTTCTGTAATAAACACAGTGTAAACTAATGATACACACCATGTTCTTGAACTGAGTAATTTATACTTATAATAAATGTCAAACTGATCACTGTCTGTAGTTGGAAAACATAAATAAATAAATATTACATTCGATTTTTTATTTTTTTTTTCTGTTTGTCTATGCGCTTATCTCAGACACGACTAATCAGACTTAAAAGCTGTTTACAATATTATACTTTGGAAACTTTTCTTTAACATTAAGTGTTACTTTTATTTAAGTAGGTTAATAAATACAAAAGTTACGTTTGAAAAGCGTTTATCCTTCATAAATCTGTCACGTTCTCTATAAATTTCATCAAAATCAAGGGTAAAAAGAAAAATAAATAAATAAATAAAAAAGTTAAATTGAATTCCAATACGATTTCTACCTGAACACTGTTTTGTAAATTGACTCTGTATTCTAGAGACCCATAAATATATCTGAAACTTCAGCACAAGCTGGCACTGGCTTTAAATTGGATGTTTCTTTCGGTGCACACGATATTTTCTAATTGAATTTTCTATATTCGTATAAAGTAATTAGAATATATACATATATATAGGCGCACGACTGTATATGCAATAGAAATGTGTTAATTTTCCATTTGTAGAAATGATTAGTTTTGATTTATTTCAATTTACCGCTCTCGTAGACATTCTACTCTACTCTACTCAGCTTCACGCTGTATCCCGTACGAGGCAGGGTAGGCAAAGGGAACCCGGGAACCTAGTGTAAAGACACTCTGTTCCACTTCTGTTCCCCACTTTCCGCCGAATTTGAGGCATTGCGTGTTGAGTGGCGGAACTCAACGCCGCGCTTAGCCTTATTACAAGAGCGAAGAAATGAAACATAAAATATTTAAATTGAAAATATTAAATATTTCATTTACTCGACTGGGGATCGAACCCAGAACCTGTCGGTTACACTCACACTCTTGTGTCGCTGCGCCACGACAGGCCTCGTAGACATTCATGTCGTGTTAAAGTTTTGCTAAACCACAACTTAATACTAGATGTCCTCAACTTACTCTACCTAACGGATAAAAAGCGTTTATACTTATAATTATTATTAATTGATATTTACGTATTGTCAGAATATTGACTCTTACTTGAAATATTATAAGCTACATACATATATACAATACACTGTTATAGAATAATATTTGTGATATACATGAGAAGATTTTTATATTTCTATAATTATATACACTAAAGTCTGTTGAGGCATAAGCATAAGACAGTTAATGCGAGAAATTGTGCGTTCGATCTTTCCTCGAGTAAATGAAATATTTAATAATTGTATTACTTTGCTCTGGTAACGAAATATTGGGGCCACTAAACAAGCAATGCCATAAATTTGGCTGAAAGTGGGGGGCAATATGGTAAGTAAGTAATAGAGTCTCTCTTCACTTTCCCTCTTAACATAGGATTCCCAAGTTCTCTCTGCCTTCCCTGTTGTGCGGGACTTTGCGTAAAGCTGAAATAAAAATGATATTTACACATAATATGAATAAATTTCCGTTCTTATAAGCAAATATTTGTAAAAAAAAATATGTTTATTAAATTAAGGACATTTAACAAGGAACATCAAAGTAACTCATCTACATGACACTTTATATACTCTCACTCTTTCACTCAGCTTCACACTGTATCATGCACATGTCAGGGTATGCAGAGGGAACTTGGGAACCTAGTGTTAAGACACTCCGTTCCACTTCATTCCCCGTTGCAGCAAAACGCGGCGTTAAGTGGCGGAACTCAACGCCGCGTTTTGCCTTATACCAGAGCGAAGAAATGAAAACATTAAATATTTCATTTCCTCCAGTGGGGACCGAACCCACAACTTATCGTTTACAGTCAAGCATTTGTGCCACTGCGCCACAATAGGCACACCTCAATATTAAAAATAAAATACTATTATTATTAAACAACGAGGAACATCAAAGTAACTCTTCTACATGACACTTCAGGTCTGAAGTACTGGACTTCCAGTTTGTTATTTGTTCCACTTACACCATACGTACGTTTACTTGTTCTGTTTATGGATGAATAAATATCAAAAGTTTCTACGATGCTTAAGCATTTTCCTTATCGTAGGTAATTTTATTGTAATTTGGCCTGTGTTTTTAAATGAAATAATTAAAAGCCCGGCGTTAAACTATTTTCAGCGGAAAGCGGAGAATGCAACGGAGTGTTTTAACACTAGGTTACCATGATCTATCGGCCTACCTTGCCAGGAGCCTGAAATATCGTGAAGCTGAGATAAATTTATTTAATTATCAAGGAACAAGAAAAACAACATTTTAAGAACAAACATGTTTTACAAAATTAACAATTAAAGTTAAAGAAAAATACATACTAAATATATTAAAAGTAGATAGATAAAATTTACTTTTAATATATTCAGTATGTATTTCTCCTTATTTTTATATATAAGGTTCTCATCAAGCTACGTCGAAATTCTTATATGGTCATTATAATTTATTCATGTTGCAACATAGCTGTAATATTAGCTGGAGATTGATGACAGTAGACGAGAAGAAAGATGCCCTACGGTCTCAGTATGCTCCTTTTATATTTTGGCCTTTCTTTCTCTCTGGCTACCCGTCTAGGGAAACAGCGGAAAGCTAAATTAAGTTAAATGATGTCGATCATAGAACAAAAAGTTTAATGATTACAATAAAATTTATAGAAACAATTAAAGCTAGCACATAACGACAATTATGAACAATAATTTCATGAATATAAACCACTTTTATTGTTGAAATAAATTGTGTCATACTTTATAGGGCAATTGAAAATTTGTTTACTAGCTAGACTTTTTGCGACATTTTTATTACGCAGATAAAAAATATAAAATAATCATTTTTCGGTGAAATATGAATTTAAAAAAAAATACTCTCTCCTACCAATTTTATAAATGTTAAAGTTTGTGACGACGTATATATATTCCACTTTCACGTATAAGCTACTAAAAGATTTTTATAAAACATTTAAACCTTATACACCAAAATAACTAAATGCTTGGTGCTGTGCTTAGCAGAACAGAAGAAACTGAAAATAATTTAAAAATTATCAATAATTCATTTAACATTAATTAGCACTGAACATTTTTATTTTGACGTCTTGGGCCGTCATCCAAGCGCTTTAACAAATTAAGCTGTAGTCTTGTCACGTTGAAATTCTTCTACAGTCGTTACAAATTTTGTTCGTATTCTGTAGGAACATTTTTGTATAGAATAGTTACTTGGCAAAAGGTATACTTTTAACTAAATACTTTTCATTTTGTGTGTCGTTCGTAAATTCTGAATTAAAAAATAAAAGAGAACGGCGTTGATCTTAATTTTTAATGTAAAATTTTATAACCATTATTTTTATATTATTTCCATAAGTATTTTTAATATTTAAAATATTAGTAAACTCACAACTCACAACTACATAAACTATCTAGTGTACTAAACTTTGCTGTGTCAGTTGAAATATATATATGCCAAGAGCCAACTTGCTGGCAAATTAGCATTCATGTCACAAACGTTTGAGTTCTGCTCAGATAGATACCTCCCTAGCGCAGGAACTTCAGTTGATTTTAGACTAGTAACATTGATGTATATAAATGCAAATTGCTTTTAGGCATCTTGGTTGATTAAATTTGTGTAATAATAATCTCTCTATCACCAGGTATTTTATATATATATATATATATATATATATATATATATATATATATATATATATATATATATATATATATATATATATATATATATATATATATATATATATATATATATATATATATATATATATATATATATATATATATATATATATATATATATATATATATATATATATATATATATATATATATATATATATATATATATATATATATATATATATATATATATATATATATATATATATATTATATATATATATATATATATATATATATATATATATATATATATATATATATATATATATATATATATATATATATATATATATATATATATATAATTACCAGAATTAATTCATATGAATGTTAACTTGTTACTCCTATGATTCTAAATTTCGTCTAATTCAATGTAACTCATGTGGAAAAAAAAATTATAGCAGTACTTTAGCGTAATTATATTAAAGTATTTTATTATACTTTTCACTGCTTCACGCAATTTTTATGACATGCCTTCACAAATGAGTTAATTAAGATATATTTTAAAGTAAAAAACATATATTTTTTAAAAAATAAATTAAAATTTTTATTATTAAAAAATATTAAATGATAAGACTTTTGTTTGTTTTTAAAAGTGGCCTTTACAAGGGCATCAGGTCGAAACTATAAACATTTTATAAATACGCGATAACAATAAAACGGTATACAAGATTAAAGAAAATGAATAAATTCGCATTTAAAATTTTAAGCTTGCCTTAGTAGTGAAGTTAATAAGTAAATAAAAAAACTTTTAGAACCTTTTTTTTTGGGATAAAAGAATATTCAACTTAAGTATATAGAAGCCGATATCGCTTAGCGGCTCATGCTCGTGAAGCTAAAGGAAACAATAAAAAAAAAACTTTTAGGTACATGCACCCCACACATGGTAGTAAAGTTAAAGAAAACTTAAAAACTTAATGTAGAGATATTTCGATCAGTGTTCATGCGTATTGCATTGTGTTCTTTCTGGCTTCGTCGGTAGGGGTAGAGCGTGAAACTAAAAACGTCATTATGTAAACTTTTTTTTTATGTACTAGACACAGCAAACGAGCGTACGGGTCACCTGATAAGTATCACCGCCACCCATGGCTCCGTGTAGCACCAGAGGTGCGTTGCCGGTCAATAAGGTGGATGGGCACCGGGGCCCGGCATTACCCAGCGCGAAACGCAGTGGCCGAAGCCACTACTTAACGCCGGTTTTAAATACCGGGGGTGGTAATAATCCGGTCGAGTCTGCGAATAATTTATATAATTATTTAATGCAATATACATACATATAAGAAAGTTTTCTACTGCTTTTCTATTGTTAACCTCACTCATGTCGTCATTTCTTCGTTTTTTTAAGAAGTGTGGAGAGCTCACACAACAACGCCTCTCAACATTTAATGCCTCAAATTCAGCAAAAAATGGGGATCGAGGCGGAAAATCGTAACACTAGGTTCCCAAGCTCCCGCTGCCTGACCTGCCTTGTGCGGTATACAGTTTGAAGCTAAAATTTTAAAAATATTTTCTAATATCTAGCTTTCATTTACCAAGCAGCAGTCAATATCCTCACTCACTCGAACAATTCATATTGTGCGATTCGGTAAGCGTTATTAAAGTTTTATTACAAATCGAGTAACTCCAACTTTTACGATCATATTCAATCATTTATACAGTTTATGAACGTGGGTACTTAAATATCTCATTACTTATCATATGATTATGTATCTTCAATAATATATTCATAGTTATTTATTTAGTATAAAATTTTATTTTTACATATAGAGAGAAATTGTTATTTACTTGCAATATTATTCAAATAAGCTATTTGGTAATATCGAAGACTAGCAACTCGCCCTTGGCTTCGCTCGCTTGCGTTACACTTATTTTTTTGTTCTAATACAACTTTAAGACAATGTTTAAGACAATATCTTTTCGTTGAAAAACTACAATTTCTGCTAATAGATTGTGTATCAATTATTATCAAATTAAACCTGATTTAAATGTAATAAGCACTTAATTAGCTCCACGTTGCAATAATTCTGGTTAGCCATCTCTGATTACCGTTTGGGCCTCATCTTTCATGTACAGATCGTAATACAGATCGTGATTGGTCACCAATTTATTGATTGGTTATAAATAAAGATGTACAAAAAAAAATCTAAGTTAAACATTTTATACTGTTGCTACATTTATTCTAAATTTTCTTATATTCATTTAAAGTAAAATTGGAAGGTATTAAAATATTATAGTTAAATATTGTAACTAAAAGTTAAAAAAAAGTACGAACAGATAATTTATTAGGCACGATTGGAGATTTAACTTTAAGAATTATGAAGATTGATTCGCTACTGTCACGTTATCTCGCTCTAAAATGACTAGGGGAGAAGACAAAATTATTTTTTTATCAAATTAAAAAATGGCCAAACATTCCAAGTAATTTACACGCCCTCTGTTGTAAAAAATGAAAGCTTAAACGTAGTTTACAATCTTATCACTTTTATTTTATGTTTTTACGGCGGCCTTATGATATGATATGCTACGTCGCCGCGTAATGGTACAAGTATGTGACTGTTAACGTTACAGGTTGTGGTTTCGACTCCCATTCGAGAAAATAAAATATGTAATATTTTCATTTCTTCACTCTAAGGCAAAGATAGTTCGGTATTTCTTCACTCTAAGGCAAAGATCGTTCGGTATGGTGATACCGAACGATCTTTGCCTTTTTACGAGAGTGAAGAAAAACAACACACACTGCCTCAAAGTTGGAGGCAAGTTGAGACAAAACGGAGTGTCTGAACACTAGGTTCAAGTGCCCTCTGACTACCCTTCTATGTGTGGAATATTACGTGAAGTTATAAAGATGATGTTTTGTATGATAGGATACAATACTAGTTAGTATAGTATAGTATCACATAGTTATTTCCAGTTAAAATAATAATTAACCAGTAAAAGCATTAGTCTTTTATACTATAAAATATTCCTTCAAAGTACAAAGTATACTTTTTTGCTTGCAACAGGTCATACATATTAAGTTTCATCGATTCTCAACCACTTCATTTAACCCTCGATTTATATGCATGATGACGGAAAGCTTAAGTAGGTCTGTAGGATCTTCTAGATCGACCTTACGTGAAACTATGACATAGTATTTTACTAAGTTGGTCAGTAATTAAAACTTGTTAATTTTGGCTTTTTTCTAGTTGGACTTTTATATCGTAGTGATTTATTATATAATTACACAAATATAGGTAATTTTAAATGAAACACTTTTAACCGGATTAATCGCGTATATTGGTTGTTAAACATGTTTTTAGGAAACCCGACGTTTTGAACACTTTACAGTAGTCCGTGGTCACGGACAAAATCTACCCGTGACTGACTGACTTAATTGTTTATATATATTAAAGAATAAATGGCAAAAAAAAAATAGTTTAGTACTTACAGGTTGTAATTATTGCAATCGATAGATCGTATCTATTGTAAAGGTATTGATGCTTTATAGCTCAACATGTAGTACCTATACAATAAGAATGAAACTATCAATAATAAATTATGAGAATTAAAATTTTCTTTTCAGTTTATAGTGTATTTTTTTTCTTTCTATAACTATTTTGTATTCTGTATTTAATGCCTTAATGAATTATTGTTTTTTGTAAATAAATATTTATTGTTATTTTTCTTTCTGTTTTTTGCTTTGAAAAAATAAACAAGGAAAAATACAGATCTCCTTTCGATTTACATTTGGAGTTGAATAAATATTGTAAGGAACATTATTATTCCTAAGGGGGACACCCCGACTGCTTAATTTTTTACTTTATATATGATTCATGTATTACATATATTAAACCTTACATAGGTTAAACAATTTATGAAAATAAATTCATTCATTGGTAATAAGGCAAAGCGCGGCGTTGAGTTCCGCCACTCAACACCCAATGCCTCAAAATTGGCTGAAAGTGGGGAACAGAAGTGAAACGAAGTGTCTTAACATTAGGTTCCCGGGTTCCCTCTGCCTACCCTGCCTCGTGTGGGATACAGCGTGAAGCTAAAAAAAATTTTAAAGCACATACTATACTTGTCTAACCTAAAATCGACAAAATGCTCATATATTACGTACTAATGTTGGCTCCAGTAATTTATTGTTAGTGCGCGTGTTTTGTTGTACTCAACAATATATTCTGTGTTGTCCATTCCACATGCTATTGGTAAAGTAGAGCTTGTTTAATTATCACATTCAGTACTACATAGAGAATCAGTAATTATTAGTTAGTAGAATTAAGTACTAAATAGAGAATTGTAAAATTACAGACTGAAAAAGTTTATTTTATATATTTCTTAATATTTATAATGAACATTTTACAAAAGAAATTTATTATTATTTTTTCTGACTGCCCTAAAAAGTCTAAAAGGTGAAAATTCACAAATGTTATCTATAATATATTAATCAAATGTAATAAAATCTTTCTGGCTAATGGAGCAAATGAAACGTCTGATGCACGTCTAGACGTCTCATGAACGTGTGTTAGACATTCACATGAATTAATATTCTATGCTACCGTTTCCCAATAAATAAGGACTTTGTCAGTGTCACTGAAATATTTATAGGATAAGATAAGCGAGCTATATATATCATCTTGTACGTAGCTCATAATTATGTACTGTTCATACAAGCTTAAGTCTACTGACATTGAGCGATAGTAATTGAATTATTGCCTTCGTCCAGCCGTGAGAAAGCTTCTAAATATAAACATGGCTATAGGTTCAATGCCACAGGCTTACAGTAGTGTTATTTTTCTCATTTTGATAGTCAAAACACAGCGTTAAGCTCCGGCACCCAGATTCAGTATATTAATTAACGATGCATGGAGAACCGAATGTCTTATCGCTAGTTTAATCTACTATCGTTATACGCGAGACTTAGAGTGGATTTCGATAGAGAGAGAGAGAGAGAGAGAGATTTAGAGTGTAATTTGATTAAAATAAGCCTAACAACAGTTGATTATGTAAAAGGTAAAAATGAAATAAATTGTATTAAAAAAATCACTTCCAAAATAATAGTAAAAGTATAATGAAAATAGCATGCACAGTAAAATTCTCTAAAGTGTAATAGTAAAAGTATAATGAAAATAGCATGCACAGTAAAATTCTTTAAAGTGTAATAGTAAAAGTATAATGAAAATAGCATGCACAGTAAAATTCTTTAAAGTGTAATAGTAAAAGTATAATGAAAATAGCATGCACAGTAAAATTCTTTAAAGTGTAATAGTAAAAGTATAATGAAAATAGCATGCACAGTAAAATTCTCATGTCAAAGTTCTTTGAAAATTTGAATGATTATCTATTATTTTTTCTATGTTTTAAAGTGTTATTCCACACTTAGGACAGAAAATACTAAACTTAAATTTTAGAATTTTAAAAAGCGTATAAAAATTTTGAACGAAGCAGGATTTGAACCCGCGCCTCTGGAACGGTATTCGAGAGGCGCGGGTTCAATTCCTGCTTCGTCCAAAATTTTTATACGCTTTTTAAAATTTTAAAATTTAAGTTTAGTAATTATCTATTATCTGTATTGACGTTTATGTTCGTGTTGTAATACAACTCGATTATATTTCTAACGATTTATTTCTTTCATAGAAATATAAAAAATATGATTTTATTTACGAAATAGTTCTTACGTTCAAATACAGGGTTAAAATGTGGAGTATATCGGCTAGCATAGTTGTATATGTGAGATAAAGTTGAATTTCTATACAATACAGTTGAGGACTATTCAACTTTATTAAATATCGTTTACAAAAATACCTTATACTATATTTACATGAACAGCTACACACTTACAAATGTCAACACACTTTTATGCATGTGATTTGTGATATATAAATCACAAATCATATATATGTATTGAGAAGGAATCGAACTTGCGACCATCGTCATTAAAACGTCCTTCTGCCTTTCCCGTCCCAATTATGGTTAATCATAAAAATCTTCCAACTGTTTGATTTTTATATTAATATGAATGAAATGTTTATCATGCTCAAGATTTTTTTTATCGATGAAATTCGTTATTCTTATACTTAACTTGCAGATAAAATCAATTATAGCTAAACCCAACTTTTAGTAAAGCTCAGATTGTAACTCAACCTACAGTTGGTTGGTTACATCATAACTATTTACTTTTCTCAAAAGAAAAATGAGAAATTCCAACCAGTAGTTTCTGAGAGTATTACAATCAATGAAATATACTCTTTAACTTTATAATATTAGTATAGATGTTATTATTCCACAAAAAATCTATTACAAATGTTAATTCACATATTACTGCGGTTATATGGAACGCTGTGCATAATTAAATCTCCCAAGCGAATTTGTTTAATTTCTATTATATTTAAATTTTTAATATGACATTTGAAATTTTGACAGTTTTCAATTAGTCAGCCCACTAATGCTGATTTGAAAATTAAAATAATTCAATATATTTATGATTATTTACTGAAAATTTGTGAAAATGTGAAAACAAAGGGAAAGGTGGAAACATATGAACTTTATTAAAAAATACAGATATGGTATTTATGTAAGCATCTGATTGTAATCGGGACAGCTGTTTGATTACTACTTGGTTTAATGAGTACATTTTTTTATTGGTAGCAAGACTGAACAAATTGAGTTTGGTGTATAAAAATAAATAGAAATCCCCATAAAAAAACGTAATGATATTTAAATAAGGCAACCAATTATAAAATGAAAAAAATAATCTAAGCAAAAAATCATTTCCTAGCGTGTAAAGAAAAATAATACAGCTATTATATAGTAATAATTAGCCGTAAACATGTAAATGCATTTGAGTCGCAAGTCGGGCCAAAACTTAATTATACATGCAAGCAGTGGCACGCGATCTTACCTCATTGGTGGAGATATTTCGCACACTGTACGAGTTATCCTGGCAATGTATTTTTTTAAAAAAAAAAGAATTATTAACAATAAGTGAAATATTCTGCGTGATTTTTTTCAACTTTACGCTGTATCCTGCTCGTTGTAGGGTAGGCAGAGGGAACTTGGGAACCTAGTGTTAATACTTCAATTGCGTGTTGAGTGGCGCAACTCAGCGACGGGCTGTGAATATTTACTAGTAAAAGAAAACATTAAATATTTAATTTGAAAATATTAAATATTTCTTTTCTTTTTTTTCAGCTTCACGCTGTAACCCGCACGAGGCAGGATAGGCAGAGGGAACCCGGGAACCTGGTGTTAAGACACTCCGTTCCACTCCCGTTCCTCACTTTCCGCTGAATTTGAGGCATTGCGTTTTGAGTGGCGGAACTCAACGCCGCGCTTTGCCTTATTACCAGAGCGAAGAAAGGAAACATTAAATATTTAAATTGAAAATATTAACTATTTCATTCCCTCGACCGGGGCTCGAATCCAGAACCTGTCGGTTACAGTAACACGCTTGTGCCGTTGCGCCACGACAAGGCTCCTGAAACAAAAAAGTCTATGACATAAATGATTAAATAAGTTCAGCTTTGGCAACCAGAAATAAATTGTATTATTAATATAATTTCTGCTTGAGAAAATCGCTTGAAAGATATATTTATAATATTTTATAATAATATACAGACTGACTTTACCGTGGCATAGCACTTTTCATACTTGATTGTTACATTTTATAAGATCATTATTAAATACGTAAAATGTTTTCCCTTCTCACACTTATCCTGTTTGTAGGAAGTAGGTATATTGAATCTGTTGTTGAATATACTCCGTTCACCGCTTTCTTTCTCAATTTTATAGACATTGGGTGTTGTTATATAATAGAATTGAATGCTACGCTTTGTGTTGCCAAAACTCAAAAATGAAATATATAATTTATTCTCCCAGAGTGCAACACAAGCTTACAATCATGGCATATAAACGCAGACTAATCAAGAAAATTTTGTTCATTCTTATTATACTGAACTAATTAAAACTTTAGTTCACAAATAGTGTACTATATATTACTCTAAAAGACATATCTCTTTGTCAGAATTGATGAAAAGACAAAAATACTGAGTCAGCTACAAAAATATTATGCAAAAGTAATTTAAAAACAATTTTCTTAGTGTTTCAATATTAAAAATATAATATAATATAAAATTGCTTCTACAATATATTATAAAAGCAATTAATTTATATTTATGTTAATAAAAATTACTTCCAGGTGGCGACAGATGGGCGAAAAGAAAAGAATCCCTACGTGCAAAAAGAGCGCAACACGGCTTTAAAAAGGAAAGAGCGAAGCGACAAATAGGTGAGACTTGTAAATTGAATATCCATGCAATCCCATTGTACAGTACTTTACACGCCACCGAGTGCACACGACACAATCTATTTTATGTCCTCTAACAAGAAAACTGTAGTGGAAGCCAACTGGCCTCGACTTTTTTCCTCGCAGACTGCAATTGGGTGAACCAAGATAGCTTTTGAAATAAAATAAATGAATATAGATTGTACGTTTTGGAATTTTATTTGGTGATGGTAGGTACTATTCTCTTTTAGAGAAATGTTTTTATTAAAAAAATAAAACCCTCGTAGCACAACAGTCAGACACTAAACGCAGTAGTAGTTGGTTCGAAGATTATTGGAAATTTGTTATATTTATGACTTATATTTATTTAATTAAAGCACTTTCAATTACTCCATATAACATTGGATAACGGAATATCTTGGCACCAGGTTATTTTTGACCATAGACTATACTGCATGCGAGATACAATGTGATGCTAAAAAAAAAATAGTTTCTCAAAACATTTTTACCACATTAAAATAAACAACAGCTTTAATTGAAATTTCTTTCTGTAATTTGGTACGAAAATGTTCATTTTATTATTTAAAATTTGTTATTAATTTCACTAATTATAAAATAAAAATTGTATTTTTAATACAATTCTCGTTTAAAATAAATTATATTAGTTCATTTGATATAAATGTAATAAATATTTCTTTTTCCTTGACTATTTAAAGTAATAACTAAAGTTCGTCGTCTACAGTTCCAGAACCGTCTGTGAATAGACTCTATACGCTGTTTTACTCGATTAAGAAAATCAATAAGCCATATAAACTAACCTAATTGTATATAAGCTGTGTTTCAACGTTCAACTTTAAATGTACTTCTTTACTTCTTATATTCGTTTTGTTTCATTTGTATTCATTATAACTTTTATTTTACCACTAGCCACCTGCCCGCAGCATCAGTTACTTGAATTACACTATTTTATTTTCTAATTTGAATTATTTTCTTGTTTCAATGACTTTATTACTTTTAAGACAATGTTTATTCTTTAAAACTTCGGCTAACTAAAAAAAAATAGTAATTTTGTCGATCTTAATAATTCAAATTGGCGTAACTTTTTTATTTTTTAACCAATTTAAAGAAAATAAACACTAAATGTAAATTTCAATTGAAGGTGAATAGTGAAAATTGTATTTATATCTAATTCACTGTTTCTGATATTAGCGTGTACAAACGCACACTGGCTTGGCTAGCAGACAAAAAAAGTACAAACGCACAGCCAAGCAGACTATAAGATTTTTTTTAACTATATTTTCCATGTACAAATATAGATGGATTATTGATGAATAGAATAATATATGACGAAGATGTCTAGAACGTAACTTATTAGCTTACCTGCCATAAGTATAATAATTTGTAAAGTAGATTTTTTTTTGGTTTCACACCGTATTCTGCACATGTCATGATATGCAGAGAGAACTATGATAAACTTCATAGTCTCTCTGATCTTTGGTCCTATCAAGAACTTTTTCGTACCCCGTTTACGTTCGTTTCGTAACTGCGCAACTTAACGCCGCGTTCTGCTTCATTACCAGAGCGAGATGGACTGGCTAGGCCTAGGCTGGCTTGATAACTAATTTTACTGTTCATAAACCTCATATTAAAATTTTCAATAATAGATCTTATTTAATAAATAATGATTATATATCTCTACAAAATTATAATTATATGTATTAAGTATACAAAACAATTAATATGCACGTAAACGAAAATAATGGAAAATTTAATAACAATCTAAGTGTTCTTCAGTGTCAATATATGCTTTACACGGTAGCAATTTTAATTATTCTACAGATTGGACACTCTTTAAACAAAAATTTACATAAAGTAATTGATCTGCCTCAGTGGTATTGTAATATTATTTGCTAGAGTCAGACGAATTTTTAGACATATTTTTTATTTTTTTTTTTTATGTAAAACGGTAATGCGTATTTCCGTTTGATATAAGGCGTCCTGAGCAATTGTGTGTCGAATGTCGAAATCAATATTGCGTTATTTTTGGTTCTATACCTCAATAGGTAAATACGGAAGCCTTAAAGGATCACTTTGATGTGCGTCTGTAAAAAATTTTTTCTGGAGATCGCGTGGAGATGTCTAGCTCAATTTATCAAAATTCATGTTTACAGCCCCGTGGATCATACAAAATATTAAGTTTCCAAGACAACGTAATTAAAAATTGCGAGCATCGCATCGTGCATCGTTTTTGATATATTTTGTATAAATTTCTTAATAATTCGCAATCATATACTATACTGGGTATTTATCATGGATCTACAGTTATGAAAATTTACATTAAGTGAACACCAACTATACAAATAATATCTGAAAAGTGTAAATTTGTAGGTATTTAGTAAAACATTTGTAATTAGCTCAAATTCGGCGGAAAGTGGGGAGCGGTACGTGGAACGGAGGAACGGGAACGGGACACAGCGTGAAGCTGAATAGAGTAGAGTATATTTGTAGTCATACTATTGTAACGGGGAAATAAAAAAGTTAAAATTATCGTTTAAAATAAACCATTAAGTACTACAATTATATCTAAATTTAACTTTCTCCTCTATATGTAACGCTCTCATATAATACAAGGGCTTTGCCAAGTAAAATATACTACTTCATGCCGCTATGTTGAAACTTTGATAGAGATGTTAAAAAATTCATTGTAAAGAATCTTTTGTGTGAAGAATTTTCTAAAGCTTCACCACTTAAATATCATGGACAAAGAACGAATATAGGGACGTGCCTACCCAAACACGATAGCTGTGAGTGAAATTTAAATGTCTCTCGTGGAACAAAACTGGTATTCCGGCTAGAACCTACTATGCCACCGGCCGATTGTCAGTTTAAATATCCGCTCTGTTTGATAAAGTGCGGCGTTAATCTCTGCGGCAGGCAATAAAATGAGAATTTAAAGTATTGGAAATATGTGATCGCTGCCAACCATACTATAAGCAAGAATAAAGCCTAAATATAAAACATATAAGTTTAAGTTTAGTACATCAAGTTATAGTATATATGAAAATAGTGGATTTAGTTAGACCATAATGCGACGTTATTTACTGCCATCCTGTACGCAATGGACAGGAAGTAGAACATATATTTCCTACTACTGCTCCGAAAAATATGTTACTCAAATAAAACTGCAGTAAGTAGATGAAACAAAATAATAAACTTACGAATAGCTTCTAAAAAAATATTATACGAGTTATAAATTTAATACATTATTACTCAGCTTCACGCTGTATTCCGCACATGGCAGGGTAGTCAAAGGGAACTTGGGAACCTAGAGTTAAGACACTCCGTTCCACTTCTGTTTCCCACATTCCGCGAAATTTGAGGCATTGTGTGTTGAGTGGCGGAATTCAACGTCGCGTTTTGCTTTGTTCCAGAAAGAAGAAATAAGATTAAATATTCTAATTGAATTTCTCGAGTGGGGATCGATCCCACTACCTACCTGCGCCACGAGAGGCGTAATTTAAAACATTAAATAATTAAATGCTGAAAGCTTTTTTCTTATTATTTTTTGGGAAAATGTAATTATTAAAAGAATACTAGCAAATAATCTGTAAAAGGCTAAGAAAAAATCACATCCACTTTCGTTTTATCAAATCTTGTTAATAACACATAATTTGATAATATTTCCGTCAAAATGTATGAGGGAATTTCCTGTAAGAAAAACATTTTCTATGTGTACCCGAGTTTCCGGTCACTGGGGCAATTACGTTAAGCCCCAAATAATTAAGTTGCTTTCTGACTATATTAACATAAATATTTACTTTAGTGATATTGTGGATAATATGGTTTCAGTTATTAAAAGAAAAACTGGTTGACCTAAGCAAGCAAAGTTTATATAATATGAATCAATCTTATTTTAAATCTTTACTTAAATAGTTTCGCCACTCAACACGCAATGCCTCCATAATTCTATGGAAAGTCGGTAACGGTACAGCGTGAAGTTAAAAAAAGTTTTTTGTGAAGGAGAGTATACATATATGTACATAGGTTAATGAATTGTTAAATGAAAGCCGCATTTTGCCTTGTTGTTACTAGAGCGAAAAAATGAAAATATTGAATATTTCATTTTATTTATCCTCTTTTGGTAAAATTAAATATTCGTACACTCAACGGAAAATTTTATATAAAGATTGATTCATAATATATAAATGTTTTCTTTTTTCATTACGTCATAATTGCTATTGTATCTTGAAATTAAAGATGGCTTGTGACTTCGATCAACTACTATTGTTTCATTGAATAAGGTAAATTGTTTGACGTTCAAAAAACGAAGCTTGTAACTTCTTATTTTGAATAAAATATTTTGAATTTGAATTTCAATATAAGACTAAAGAGACGGAAATCAACGCCGCGCTTTACCTTTAAAATTTAAATGAATTATCTAATAAGAACACATAGTATTTTGCCGATATTAGCGTGTTTAGATAAAGTAGCTTTTGTGTTCAATAATATTAATATGTAAGAATAATATTTTACCAATGAAAGTGTATTTAATCTAAAGTAGTGCACTGAAACAAATGTTTGGCATTCGTCTGTAATCTCTCACTTATTTATCTTGATTCTTGGTCTGAGAAATGGAATTCTAACCGCTAATTACAGTGCGGGCGTTGATGGATCGCTTCGTTTGTTATTCGATTTATAAACATTCGTTTATTAAGCAAAAAAGAAAAAGATTATTTATTTTTCTGTATTTATTTGTATTACATTATAATTTTAATTTGGATCATTGCGGCGCCTCGCTGAATCCCGCACATTTCTTATAAGCATAACCTTGTAACTTTGGAACTTGTGGTAATCCATGCTTAGACATTCTGTTTCGTTTGTATGACACTCCGTTTCCCACTTTCCGCCGAATGGTAGCATTGTCTGTTGAGTGGTGGAATTCAACGCCGTGCTTTATGTCAGTAACATTACATACGATAATAATAGTTTGATTTTCATTTTGGAAGAATTATTAAATTGCTCTATTGTGTGAATAATTAAACTCATTTGGTTCGCCCACACTATTAAGAGCAAATTAGCTACCTTCTATGAACTAACCTAACCAGACCTTATTCTTTTACCCGTATAATTTAAGTGACGCTGTAGTGCTAACTTTGACGAAGTCAAATTATTCTAGCCATTTATATTTCTTTCAGCTTTACGCTTGGTCCCGTACAAGGCACGGTAAACAGAGAAAGTTGGAAAATTAGTGTTCAGACTCACTGTTCCATTGCCCAATGCCGTTGAATTTAAGGTATTACGTATTGAGTGGCAGGACATAACGCCGGTCTTTGCCGTGTTACCAGAGCTGGGAAATGAAATCATTAAATATTTCAATTGAAAATATTAATAATATAATTTTCTTGAGTTGGGATCGAACCCACAGCCTGCCACGTTTACAGCCACACGCCTGTGCCCCTGCGCCTGTGGCTTAGACATACCTCATTTATGTACTTTATATATATATATATATATATATATATATATATATATATATATATATATATATATATATATATATATATATATATATATATATATATATATATATATATATATTGATTTTCTCAGATTATAAAATGATGTAGCTTCGAAAATTCTACTCATACGTATATTATATTTTGTGGATCTTCCTATTGTTTCATTTTAAAATAGTGCCAAGTGCAAGTGCAAGTGCAAGTGCAAGGAAGTTATGTTATTACAAATTTTAACGTGAATTATAGTTTTTCCCAGTAAATATGAAACATGATATATAAATTAAGACGGTGGACCCTATTACCTCGCTGACCGTCCGTCCGTATGTCACCAGACTGTATGTATCTTATCATCCTTGATATATGTAACTATCACAATAATCGCTGTAATATTCACCGATGCCGTATTTTTATTGTCATTGTATTGTGAACAAATACTAAAAAAATATGATAAAATAATTATTTAATGGGACTCCAATACAACAAACTTAATTTTTGTCAATAGTACGGAGCCTTTCGTGCTTGAGTCCACCTCGCACGTCACCGTTGTTTTTTACATTGTTTTGCTATTTCCTTACATACTTTTTTGGTATCAACTGAAACATTCTAGCGAAAATACCGTCAGTGTTTTTCACTACCTGGTCGTTACATTTGAAAAATATCATGTAGGCTTGACAACTGTCACTACTAAATTAATTGAGCGTCCACTCCCATCGATTTACAGTATCAAGGACGAAAAATAGCCTCGTGTGGTACGTGAAGGTTAATGTTATGACCATTAGAAACTTTTCTTATCTTTTTTACTGTAAATTCAAATATTATTCTTTCTATATATGTTTAGTTAAGTTGTAATTTTATTTAATGCCTCCATTCTGTATCCCATAAATAGCAGTGTATCTTTCGTTCTCTCTTTCTTCTCTTTGTTTTGAAATCTCAAGACATTGGTTGTTGTGTGTTGGAACTTAACATCGTTCTTTGTTTTGTGTATTAAATAAATAAACTTAAGACTTAATAAAAAAAAAATTAAGGATCGTCAGTATTCTCTCTTGCCAAACTATAATTCTTACCAGTTCTCTTGGGGAGCGGAAATTTGTAAAAATCTCCCTACAGAGTAATAAGTGTAATAAGCGTGTAAGAATTTCGACGTAGCTTGGTGAGAACGAATGGCTTCTCCTAAGTGAGAACACTTTTAAGAATAGTGAAAGTATTAAATAAATGTCTTGATATATAATTGAATTAAATAGCAAAAAAAAAATAGAAACGTCCTTATTCTTATAACGAGAGAGAAAAAAGCAAAATAGTATATTACTTCAAGTGAAAAACGAGCCTCCGTTCGTCGGGTTTTTAGCAGAAGTGCTGCTGTGCCACGAATACCACCTATATTAAAGTTAATAATTTTTATATAATACTACGGATTATTGTAGATGTCTGTAAAATTTAAATTAAAAAATTATGTGTATATATACTCTCGCCAAAACTTACAAAACTTACAATCTAAGAACAAAAAGACTTTTAAATATTGGCAACTCATCAAGATTTCATTTAGATATATTAATCGAGTTAAACTTGCCAAAAGAAAATTAAATAAAAGTTCACTGCTGGACTGTATGGAGCCTTTTTAATCATAGACTTCCTTTTAAATTTTTACCACGGTATCAAATGGGCTTATTTCAATAGCGAACTATTTTTTTAACTTGACATTCAATTTATTAAAATATTATAATAAATCTTTCATATTAGTGATGGTTAAAGTTATTGTGGCACAGTGATATAGCGTTTGACTGTAAGCGGTTGTGAATTCGGTCTTCATTTGAGGTTTTATTTAGTTTCCTTCTTTTTCCACACTTACTAAGTAGCGGGTTAAGTTCTATCACTCAAGTTTGTTGTTGTTGGGCTTGGGTGGAAAACGGAAAGCGTGAAGTTAAAAAATCGTGAAATCCGCATCATATTATTTGGGACTGAAGAGTATTAATGGGAACGGAATGTCTAAATACAAGGTTCCCGAGTACCCTCTGTCACTCTAAAAATATGTCTCAAAGGTTTTAATAAAACACAGTCTCCTTAAAAGATAAACAAAACGTATAGAAACCAAAGTGCCAAAGCTAACTTAACCTATATTAGAAAATATGGTATAGGTACGTGTAGATAAAATTAATTTTAAGTCGATATAGTATTGTAGAACAAGGAACTATTATAGCATAGGCAATTTCTAGAGGCAGATGTTACTGAACGTTAATATAAATCATTAGCTTATGTCGCCGTACATAATACTAAAAGAGAATATATCCCTTGACAGTGCTATGTAACACAAGATTAGGCGGCTGTAACCTGCTTGTTGATAATCTTTTTTACTAGTCGTGCCATCATTGTGCAATAATATTAATATTAATAATTATGTGAATGTTGGAATAGGCATGTATAAACAATAAAAACAATAATGAAAAAATTTAAGGCAAATCTACTTAGCCGATTATCATGAAACTTTGTACACGTATTTGTAGAGGTATTAGAAAAATAGATTTTTAGATAAAATGTGATATATAAATATCAATTAAAATACTTATATAAAACATTTTTGCAATAAAAAAGTTTAGGAGAAACACATTGGCAGACTCAACTCTTTGGCAGTTTGGTTTGCTTTGTGAACGGAATGAATCTTTAGGAGCGGGAAATGGAGTATTAACTACTTTTTTAGAGCCTCGTGAATACATATACGAGTAGTAAAAATAAATAGACTAAATATTTTTTATATGGAAAAGACAGCAAATGAGCGTACGGGTCACCTGATGGTAAGTGATCACCGTCGCCCACGGCCCCGTGTAACTCCAGAGTAGCTACAGGAGCATTGCCGGCCTTTAAGGTGAATGGGCCCCGGGGCCTACCTAATGCGAAACGCAGTGACCAAAGCCATTACTTAACGCCAGTCTTAAATGCCGGGGGTGGTAACAATCCGGTCGAGTCTGCCCATGCGTGTTGCCATTGCTGGCAATGTGAGTCTGCCACACGTACTTTAGTCGCCTATTACGACACCATCAGTACCAGGGTGATCCTATTCTAAGCCGGAATTACACTGCCTAAATGACCCGATGATAATATGACCCGATATAATAAGAACATATGCTTACAATTAATTTTTACAAACAGTTATAACGAAAAAATAAATAATTTGAATGACATTTGATAAGTTAACATCATGGGAATAGTATTAAATTTGGACAGTCACGCTAATAGACCAAACCCCTTAATTAAGTATAGAACACATAAAATTCGCTTAAAAATATTATATAACTTATCAATTTTAAAAAAGAATCTTTATTATTTTATATATTCTCATAAACAATTTGACAGTTGCTGTTTTTTTTATCTGTAGAGACCTTTATACACAATAAAAATATAAAACTTTCATAACTCAACATTTTACAAGCTTTCAACAAAATATAAAATGTGGTTAAAGTTTGATAACTATAACAAAAACGAGCGAAATTTATTTTTTCTGCTTTTACGCTGATATAAAATGTAGAACAGACAGTGATATAAGTACTATTTTAGGTTTTCACGTCACACGACTGCCTTGTAAGCCACAGTCTTATATTTATTTATATTTTATACTTTCACGCACCTTCCATAATTCTGCTAAAGAACTTTACCTACCTAGATATTATTATCTACTAGATTATTCAAGTCATAAATCGTTTATAGTTCTCGTCAATTTAAATATATGCCATTAGAGTTACATTTAGTTTTATGTTTTAACGGATCTTTTATATTTATTACAATACAATATGCATATAAAGCAAAGTGCGGCGTTGAGCTCCGGAACTTAACTTAAGGAATGTTAAACTACTTTACAGAGTTTGCAAACGGTCCAGGAACTCTAGATAGATGAGACTGGGAACATAGGTTCAACCCCATTAAAGTATAATATTTTATATTTAATTCAATATACATTACAATTTTAATTCAATATAAACGGAAAGCTTCGTAGAAAAGATAATTATTCTACGTTTAATAAAGAAAGTTTTGAAGCAAAGTTGATGTAAGTGCGGTTATTAGCTGACCTGTTTGCTTGAAACTTTCACCACTAAATAATTGAGATACCGAAAACAACAGAATGAACGTTTAATCATGATATAATTTATAATACATATTTAATTACAAAAGCACTTTCTAATTAATTTTTTTTAATTTGCTTTTATTTAACTCAATGTTATACCAATAAAATCTTTTTTTTTATGCACGCCATTCCAATAGTGACTTAACGAACGATTGTTATAGAATTGTTTGTTTGTTACGCTTTTACGTTAAAACTGCTAACTGATTCTCGTAAAACTTTGCTCGATGGTTAAAATCGGTGGTTATGGTTACTTGGGAAAATGAATTAATCTAATTGACTTCTTAAAGCCCTGACTCCATCGCGAGCGGAGCGGGGCCATGAAGGACTATGTTGAACTCGCAGGAGTGAGCTTATACTACTTACAGTCAGTATTTCCACCAATAAATATTGAAGTAGAAAGGATCAAGAGAGCAGAAAATTTTGACTTTCTCGTTTACTTCTTGTGGAGCAATGGAATTATAAAATACACACATACATACTCTTTATTGGTGGAAATATAAGACTTTTTTATTTAAAAATAATCCGTTGTACCTAAGCATTACTTGCTCATTTCTCTTCTTTTATTTTTTTTTTCAACTTTACGCTGTATCCAGCACATAGTTTTATAGAACGGAACAAAGTGTCTAAAACACTATGTTCCGTTCTCCACTTTCTGCCGAATTTAAAGTATTATGTATTAAGTCGTGGAACTCAACGCGGAGAAATTTAAAATAATAAATATTTAATTTGAAAATATTCAAGATTTAATTTCCTCGAGTGGGGATCGAACCCACAACCTGTCGCTGCGCCACGACAGGCCTCATTTCTCTATCGCGGTGTAAATACTAAACACTATATATGCCATAGGAATGGGAAGTGAAGAATAAAATGTCTTAATACTTTCTACATAACATCTGTTACACTGTGCAAGCGTAAACATAAATAAAAAAAACACAAATCTCCATGATAATTTAGTGATTATACTAATTTATTATTTTATTTTAAAGGCGCTACTTTAGGGATGACGGAACAAAATAATATTCAGTTTGATTACTTCACTATTTAGATAACTTAGCCCGTTACTTTTAAGTCATGTGAACGTGACAGTTTTAAAAAGCTTGATATAAATGATTTCGGCTAACCTTAAGCGATCAAAATCCTTAAACCTGGCAGGAAATATGCATTGAACACATGTCAACTTTGTCTGTATTGAGAAATATGCGATACGTGTAGATAATATCCACGTGTAGATAATAGGTCAATGTAGTATTATAGAACAAGGCACTATTATAGCATAGGCAATTTCCGGGAGCAGATGTCACTGTATGTTAATATAGATCAGTAGCTTATGTCGCTATATATAATACTGAAACAGAATATATTCCTTGGTAGTGCAGTGATAAGGCGATTCTAAATTATTTATTCGATTTTTCATTAGTATATCAAGAAGTATAGTATTTCAAGAAGTTAGTTTTACCCATGTTTATTAACCATTTAAATGTATGTAAGTGACCTGTCGTGGCGCAGTGGCACAAGCGTGTGACTGTAACCGATAGGTTGTGGGTTCGATCCTCACTCGAGGAAATGAAATATTAAATATTTTCAATTTAAATATTTAATATTTTCATTTCTTCGCTCTGGTAAAAGGCAAAACGCGGCGTTGAATTCCGCCATTCAACACGCAATGCCTCAAATTCGGCGGAAAGTGGAGAACGGAAGTGAAACGGAGTGTCTTAACACTAGATTCCCATGTTCCCTCTGCCTACCCTGCCATGCGCGGGATACAGCGTGAAGCTGAGTGAGTGAGTAAATGTATAATAACAATAATAACATTATAGATTATACGTAGATATACATCTGAATATTTTGTATCACTTTAAAAGAAATAATTAAAATAACGATTACCATATATATCATATTAAGTTACGTTATAGTAGAATTATACAAAACAATGTAAATGTACTCGGAACTTTCTTACGTTTTTACGCTGAAACGTTTCAACCGAATATCATAAAACTTTGTTCATATATTTTGTATAGAGATATTAGAAACGATAGAAGAAATATAATAAATGTAGATAAATATAAATAAATATAAATAAATTAATATTAATTCGACCAAAATGTATCTTCTAAAGAACTTAATTAACTTTCTGCAATCTCAAATTAGTCATTAGTCGTGTAAAATCCTTCAAAGCTTTTGTCGATATTGTAGTTTGAAAAAATCATAGATAACATCTACGATTTGTTACACACAGAAAATCAATAAAAATCAAATATATTCGTAGACTAGTAGTATAACAATGCATACATATAGAGCATATTTATGCATCACATTGTTCAAACGTTATTCAAACCAGTCAAAATATTTATATAAAATATGTTTGTTTTTGTACTATGAAAATGATTTTGGAAAAAACATATCAATGTCGTCGATTGGGTTGCTTTTGTGCACAGAATGTATCTTAATAAGCGGGAAATGGAATTTTATTACTAGCTTTTCCTATCAGATCCTGTCCCAACATGGTGATTCGTACTTTATCACTTACTAATACCATTCCAAATTTGGTCTTTATTTTAAAATGACACCACTATATAGATGATAGAACAGAATAATACTCAATTTCTCTAACTTTACTATATTTAGATATACTCAAAGTAACGGGAACTTTTATTCCGTATGAGCGTGACAGTTTAAGTACTTTATCCTATTTCTTAATAGGATAGAAGGCTTACCTATTACCGTTGTCTCGTGCATATTACATTTATGTTTATATAATTAATGAAATTATAACGCACAGGCAATGTACAGGATATTTGTTTACGTTAAATATTCAATATATTAAAAAAAAAAACTTAAAGTTAATGATTGAACTCAAATTTGCAATTTAAGTGGTTGCCATGTCAACGATAACCTTAAAATTGGTAGTGTATTATATGAAAATTATGTATACAAATAAACATTTTCAAAGTATCTGTTATTTTTTTTTATTAATATTCACCATATATTTAAATAAGATCAATAATTATTTAGAACAGAAACTTCTTGGAAATTTCTTTTTTAGTGATAATTATTTGCAGTTCACTTCAACGTTATTCTACAGAAAACATAACTATCTTTTGTAAAAAGGAAAATCTTCGCCAATGCAAATGGAAACTCTTTTGAAATGAGATCTTGGCACAAGCGGTATTTACTTTTGTTTTCTTTGTCTATTGAGGGTCATGGATTTGATTTTAATGAAATATAGGTTAGCTAGTCTTCCGTTCGTGACTAAACCCGCTGTGATTATACAACTAGCTCTTAGCTCGTGTGGTATTTCTCATTTTGGCAGTAAGAAAAATATATATTTTATAATATACTAACTGTTGCCCGCGGATTCTCCCGTGTAGTACTCGCTTTATTTCATGAAAACCACCGAATATATTACTACCTAAAGCACTTAATTCTGTTTCGCAGAGAATGGAATTTTGTATATTTAAGATTTGTATATTATTAGTATGTTATATGCAATTATCGAAATGTTTATAGTAAAATTCTTTTATTAAGATGACATACAATACTTTCATTTTATAATTTTTCGCTAATCTGATTGTTGATTAAGTATACTCGTATATTAAGCCATATCTTCCTATAGTGTCCGTTTGTTTTTTGAATGGTCTTATACAAAATATAAAGGCATAAAGTTGAGTAAAAAGATACCATAAGATTTTATTTGACCGTAAAGGATTGTTAAAGTTTAGAATTTTTAAATAGTCTTAGAATATAAGTGACATTATTTAAAGATTTAGTTGCTGCCCACAATTATGTTAAAATGACCTTAAAGTAAGTTTTAGCGTAAGAATCATTGAGTTTTAGAGTTACTTTAGTTAGAAATGTTTTATAAATAAAATTGTTCTTTTGTATATATTACTATACTATATGGGCAGTTTTCCTTTTGGGGGCCAATATATACCGACATGAAACAACCAATCGCAAAGCAAGCTCTCACAGGGAATTAAATACGTTATAGTAAAATAACAAAACGCACAAAAGTGGTATGCGTGGTAAAACCACAGTTTCAACAGCACCACACCCTCTGAGAACTTTTCACTCCAGAAACATCTATTTATAATATTTTGACTTTAAGTCGGGTTAAATTCGGTGGAGTGAAATTTATCATCAGCATTACCGGAACACTAACTTTAATGTAATTTTGTGAGCAGGAAGACCGCCAGCTGTTAATGAATTAAGCAACTCAACTGGGTAATTGGTGGTGTCATTTTCATCCACTACCTTATCAAAGGTAGTATATATCACTTCGTCTCCAAGAAAATCTGGTATAATTTTTTTCATTTATTGTACTAGTTTGACCATTTTTAGGCGCTAAAATAGCGTTTTCATATAACTAAGAATTTTCCCGATTTGTTATGTGATGAATATCTTCAAATATTGAATCAATAGGTTCCATCTCGGAGCTGACCACTTTGCCATGTATTGTTCTGACCAAACTCTTCAAGAAAGAGACCTTCCGCAACTTTTTAGTAATATTTCACAAAATTCTTGATTTGAATATGAATAACTACCAAGCTCAGTTCAGGCAGCAATCCTGAAACAATTTTGCCTTATCCAATTTCTTTTAACAGAACATATTGGTATTTTTGTTCTGGTCAAATTGATTGGGATTTTTATCATTATTTGTGCCGTCTATCCGCCAGGATGAAATGTGAATTCAGCTAGAATTACCATTGTCAGATAGGTTTTCCCAGTGCCTTCTTACTTAAGATATCACCTTACTAAATTTTAGTCTTTGTTCCAATGTAAATTTATATACGCTCTAATTAATTACAGTTCTCAAGTCGATAAAAAGGTTGTGTGTATCTTCTCGATTAGTGCCTGTTGGACTGGAAACGGAACAGGTAAACTGTAGTCAGTAAGAAATTTGCATCCAATCGGAAATACAATATCCTATATGACGGGTACTATTTTTCGCTTTTTCATCTAACGGACTTATATTAACTTCCGCATTGCGCCTAAGCCTAATCAGCTGAAAAGAATGTTTTGTACTTTTTTTATCTGAGATGGCACAATAAACAAAAATAATAGAGAATGACTGCCGTAAACTTCTAAGACTGTTGACGAAGGATGCTCTTCACCATCAATAGTTTTTAAAAAGGAAAAAAAAAGTTGGTCCTCCAACTACGCAAACAGTAACATTCTCCACTTTTAGGATGTACTATGTATACTCTGCCATGAGCAGCATCTGGCCACGGTATTTATTTCTTCTGACATCGTTTTATCAGTCACTTTTAACTAATACTTTATATACAATCGATAGATTTTGACGATAACTTATAATAAAAACTATAACAGACTTCGTAGCGCCTCCGAGTCAAAAGTTATACTAATTAGAAATCTTCATATGCATGAAAATCATCACAATATGGCGGCACATTTCTCCTCTCCCTTTCGTAATATACCTCGCTTACGTTTGTTGTGTTCTATTTTTTATTCGTCATGCTTCTTTCGCAAAAAATAATAATATGCCATTACCCTTATTTACTTTAAAACATGTTTGATTTTCGCGATTATTACTCATTTTAAATTAAACAAATTTAACCGGAATAATTTTAATTGCCCGAAAAATCGTTAAACACTCGGTATACGCTTAATCGATAAATCTGATTATAAATCTGATAATATTTTTTACTTTTTTAACACAATATAAAATAATAAAATTGGCGTTCTATTGTTTTCCTCTACCTTATCAAAGAAAGTATGTTTCCTATCACCACTAAAACTTTGTTATATTACTTTGCCTCCAAGAAAATCTGCTAACATGTTTTTATTGCACCAGCTTGTTTAGTTTTAGGAGTCAAAATAGCGCGTTTACATAAATAAGATTTTCCAGAATTGTTATCTTATAAAATATTGAATTAATAAGTTCATAATTAATTTCAGGTCTGACTACTTTGTCGAGTATTTCAGAAATTCTAATCTGACCATTATCTTCAAGAAGGAAACCTTCAAAATCTAATAACAACTACCAAAATGGGCTTTCATATTGATTGATAGCTTTAGATTTTTCATCTGGGTATCGCCCCAGTAACAATATTTCAAAGAGGCGTTAATTTTATCAGCCTTGTCACTCGTTTTAAAACTGGTACAGTCTGTCTGAAATCACTTGAAAATAAATTTTTAATACTGCTCATTGGCCTGTCATCTCGATGAATGTTTTCCCGCAACGTTCTATCAACGGCCTCTGTGACTTTTTTATGAGACATGGTAGGCTCATCCATACGATAAGACATCCATACAGAAACAATTTGGCTATGTCTGATAAAGCAAAATTGTTTTTGTATTGATGCCTTATCTCATGTAACAGAACATGTTGGTGTTTTTCTTCTGTCTAAATCGATTGGGATTTTAAAAATTGTGCTCGCTGTCTTTCCGCCAGGAAGTAATTTGGCAGCAATACTTGAAGATGTCACTTCAAGAGCGATCTGCTTTTGTCGTTTCAATTCAGCTAGAATTACCCTTGTCTGATAGGTTTTTCCAGTGCCTTCTGGAGCATCTAAGAAACAGTTTTGTTACTTAAGGCACCATTGGACCACCCTTACTAAATATTTATCGTTGTCCCATTATAAATTTGGATGCGCTCTCATTAACTGTAGTAGTGAATTCGGTAAGACGATGCTAGGGGAACAGGTAGACCGTCAGTAAGAGAATTGCCTACAATCGAAAACACAATCTTGTAAAGAACAAAGGGGCTATTAATTGCTCCTTTATATGTTGAAAAATCTATTTCTTCTGATAAAAATGTTTTGTACTCTTCCCACAATCTTAAAGGATTGAGATTGTACAAAATACTAACATTATAGCATTAAATTGCCCTTAACTACTGGGACTGTCACTGACGTAAGATTTCTTAAGAATTTATCCCAGAGGATATCTATTTTCAATTACCCAAATTGACACCAAAACACACGAAAATTACAACAAGCTGATTTTACCTCTACAGTGCAAATTTAAAAGCAAGTCGAAATTTTAAAATAATATATATTCTATTACTACTTTTTTTAAAGTGCACGTTTTTTTTGTAAAAATATTAAGGGACAAATATCCTTTTAGCACTGTTTTAATATAGAAATTGAATGTAAATTTACCCATCACAATGAACAACTTTAGATGAGCAATTTTGTTGTTCATTGTTATAATTTATATTTCTTTAAAAAATATTTCTTATCCTTTTATGTGAATAAAAAATATTTGTCAAGCTACACATCTTTAATTAATGCCATATTTTAGTATTTATGGTTGTTCATGGAATGTTCCATATCTTCGTTTTTAATTTGTCAATGTCAAATGCTCAACACGATCAACATCTTTGTTAAAAGATCATTTCATAATTTCTTATACTTAAACTGGACCGTTATGCTTGTTCATGGGATGTTCTATATCTTTGTTTTTAATATGTCCATGTAAAATGCTCACCACGCTCAGTAACTTTTGTTAAGACAGCATTTCATTATTTCTTATACTTTAGCTGGACTGTTATGATTGTACATGAGATGTTCCAGATGTTTGATTTCAATATGTCAATCCAAAATGCTCACCACGCTTACTAACCTTTGTTAGACGGAATTTCATTATTTCTCATACTTTAGCTGGACAGTTATAATTGTTCATGAGATGTTCCAGATCTTTGATTGGAATATGTCAAAGCAAAATGCTCACTACGTTCAATAACTTTTGTTAAAACAGTATTTCATTATTTCTCGTACTTTAGTTGGATAGTTATGATTGTTCATGAGATGTTCCAGATCTTTGATTTGAATATGTCAATGTAAAATGCTCATCACACTCAAGTACTTTTGTTAAGACAGTATCTTAATATTTCTTATAGTTCAGCTTGACTGTTAAGGTTGTTCGTCAGTTGTTTCAGACCTTCAATTTTAATGTACCATTGTAAAATTCTCATTACTATCTACAACTTTTGTTGTGGACGTATTCAAATATTTCTCAAAGTTTATCTGGATTCACGCTGTTCCTCATCAGATGTGGAAATATTTGAAATCAAATATAGCCTATGTCCTGCCCAGACCAAATAGCTATACAATAGAAAAAAAATGATTGAAATCGGTCCAGTGTCTTAGAAGATGTGCTGGTATAAACAGACAAACAGACAGACAAAAATTCTAAAAATTGCAGATTCGTTTTCTATTAGTTACTTTAAGCTACCCTACATTATTTTTACATAAATAGATTCAATGTACAGACACTGTTTTTACTGTTTTATTATATTAATAGATTAAATACTTTACTTCTCTTGATTATAATATGCAAATAATATTGCCTTTTTGTTTATTACATATAAAATATATTTTAAAATCTCTTATGTATTTTGGAAGTGGTATAAATAAACCACCATCAGTAATGAGAAGCGATCATTTGTATAATTTGTAAAGACGTGAATTAAAGATTTGACATAATCTAAACTTAAATGACTTTTCTTTGATATAATCTAAAGCAAAATTCTGCTCTCATGCTACTCTGCTGAGTGCAGAGCACTCATGAACTCAATTGACTTTTGCAAACTCAAATTAGTCATTATTCGTGTAAAATCCTTTAAAGCTTTCGTCGCCATTGCAGCTTGGATGTTATCTACGATTTTTTTATTCTTAATTTGTAGTATATAACATTTTAAAGTTTGTATTATATATTTAAATTTATCTTAATCACGTCCTTGTCGTGAAATCCGGAGATAGACCCAGATAAATAGAAAGAGACATAATTAGACAAAAAAAAAGCATGGCGTATGTATGTTCGGGCATCGTGTATATTTTCTAAAAGCATGCAATATTTTTATGCATAATTTGCAATCATACACAGAGACTGAAATTGAATTTATATGAATATTATTTTTTTTATGGAAAAAAATGTCTACGTCCACGGCCCCGTGTAACTCTAAAGGAGCTACAGGAGCGTTGCCGTCTTTTAAGGTGGATGGGCACCGGGGCCCGGCATATATTTGTATAGAAATAGATACATCCAATTTCAATTATTTTTAATCTTTATTTTGGTTTGATCACAAAATGCCTCGCATTTCAAATATATTTTTTAATTATTTTACGCCGTTCTTCTCGCGTAAGTTCCTACGCCGTGCACATTTCGAGACTACAAGTATCGTTTCTATCTTTAAAATGCTAATGGACATACAGGAAAGAAAAATATTTATACAGCAAAGTTGGTACCCACTTTAACGATACTAAAATAATAATTGTAAAGCATTTTCTTCCGGTGGCGAAAATTTGTATAAATCCCCAAAGAGATGCTAACAACATAAATAACAAGCGTATAAGAGTTACGACGTAGCATGATGCGAACGTATTTAATGAACGGCTTAGTGGGCACAGCGGTAGGACGAATTCCAAACGACGCAAGTTAAAATATAACATAATTTTTTTTCTAAATAAGTATTTAAAAATATCCTACTTGTTGCTCCACAACCGGAAAATACACAATAATGAAAAAAAAAACGCTTCAGCGGTGTCGAAAGTCAGCCAGGAAAAGCAGAAAGACAGGGAAACGGGAACTTATAGTTAAGAAACTGATTTCATTGCTCACATTTTGCCAAATTTGAGGCATTGCATCGTTTAGTGGTGGAATTTAACACCGCGTCGCTTTCTATCGTTACCAGAGTGAAGAAGAGCTAAAGGAAATGAAATGTTAAACTGTAAGCACTTATGTATCTGTAAGCACCTACACTTACAATCAGGTGCTTCTGTTGTGTTGTAATTTTATTTGTGTAGTAGAGATTTTTTATTGAACTCAATTAAATATACAATGGAGCTGTCATTTATTACAAATTCAAAATATGCTTTATTCAAATACACTTTTTGATGCATTTATAAAGATAAAACTATCACCGTTTAGAACATACAGGTACGCTTGATTACGCCAAAATTCAGTTTTTCGAAAAAAATACTTTAATTGTTTATGGGAAAACTTTAAAAGGATTATATAACGGCATTAAATAGTTTCTGTTATTTTTAATAGATCAATGAAAAGATAATATAAAAAAAAGGAAAAATATTACGATTTATTATTTCTGTAAAATCCAAATTTACAATAAGTATACCAAAAATCTTCTTTAATTATAATGAAACTATTATTCTCTCTGAAATATAAATAATTTACATTTATTTATAGCCACATTGTCTTTTAATTATAAAGTGAACTAAAGTGAAGTAACGTTGAAATATCAATATTACGTAGGGATAAGATGATTTATCCTTTAGTCAGTCTGTGTTCAGTTCAGTTTCTTAACAAAGTACACGGATGAAGCGTAGCTCGTAACTTCTAACAAACTAAATAATTATATACATACAATGTTGGGTGGATTTCCTGCCGTCCTGCCTTCCTGCCTGCCAGAACATATATCTATAGTTTTTATTATAAACGAAAAGAGACTTTTTTAACGATTGCCACTTTGCCCGATTATTTAAATAAAAATATACACTGATTGGTTTCAAAAAGAACTTCTTAGTAGTCTTAATAGTAGTATTTCTTTATTTTTTCATGACTTTCATGCGGTAAGTAAAGTAATTTGAGAGGAAGGTTTACCTGTATAATTAATCATGGTTTTATGTAAATTGGCTAAAATATAAAAAATAGAAGAAAGAGGTCGTAAAGAATACTGAAAGCTTTACGCGCGTACACTACGTATATTAGCGCAGATGTATTAAATGTACGTATGTCAGCGCAGATATATTAAATTAACGTACTAGGCAATTGTAATCTAGAATAAAGCTAAAAAGTTTTCTATAACATATCCTTACAGCTGCTCTACAATCCCTTTGCTACAACCTATTGAAAACCCCGTTGAAAACAATTTTTTTAATTACATTATTTTCTTTTGCTTAGTTTTTGCCGTGTGATTCCGGCTTAGAATAGGATGACCCTGGTACTGATGGTGTCGTAAGAGGCGACTAAAGTGCGTGTGGTAGAGTCACGTTGCCAGTACTGGCAACACGCATGGGCAGACTCGACCGGATTGTTACCACCCCCGGCACTTAAAACCGGCGTTAAGTAGTGGCTTCGGCCACTGCGTTTCGCATTGGGTAATGCCGGGCCCCGGTGCCCTTCCACCTTAAAGGACTCTGGAGTTACTGGGGGCTGTGGGCGACGGTGATCACTTACCATCAGGTGACCCGTACGCTCGTTTGCCGTCTATTCCAATATATATATATATATATATATATATATATATATATATATATATATATATATATATATATATATATATATATATATATATATATATATATATATATATATATATTAATCATTGCGGTGCTTAAGATATTATGTTCTGAAGTATTGATAAAGAAATTCTCAAACCCTTAGCCAAGCGCATTATGGGTGCACAGGTTTCTATCCAAACTGCTTAAGCGTGTAACTGAGCTCGTCTCCCACGTTCGCTTTTTTAACACTCCAGCAGCGAGCATTCCGTCTCAAGGATCAACTTCTCAGTCAGGCCAGTCCCTTCGGTGTGATAGGACACAACATTCAAATACCCATGATCAGCGTCCACAGTCAATTCCCCTGCGATTTTAGATTCCATTTTTTTCTGAGCTCTGCTTATTGCGAACCACTATTACCCCTTCCCAAACGTAATAATTATTCCAAATCCATGTATCAACCCATTTAAATTTTACCGTTCTAGTTAGCATTAGTCAATTCTAGTTTAATTTTAAACGTTTATGTGAAATTAGGCCACTTTGAAACCGTAATAGTATAATTGGATAAAATGTAACGACATTTCAGTATATTTATCCATTCAAAATATTTTTTTTTCAGTCTGGTTAGGCAAAGTACGGTGTAGAGTTACGAAATGCAACGTTTTTAAATGAGTGAAAAGTAAGAATTAAGTTAATGTTTGTATTCAAAGGGAGACGCGTAAATTTAACAAAAGATGGCCTATTCTTCTTAATAAGCGTTATAATTCTTAATCATAATCTTAAATGTAGTATCCGCAGTAATTTTACTGAATATTTATCAAATTATATTCAAGCACCGTTTATATCGTATAAAATATTAATAGCTTCTATTTAAATATAATTGGGTGATAAAATATAGTAGCTAAGACATTACTAGTAAATATGGCAAGTATCAAAATTAATTACAACATATCACAGCGCAATGTACCAATAGTACTTTAGTGTTGCTATTTAGCGCAGTTTCGTTGTGCTGTGAACCGTATTCTGAACTTCATAATTGATGGTGTTGCCATGTCAGACGTGTCTAATAAAGTAATAAAACTTTAACTTGTTAAAGTTCATCGACAATATTTCGGACTAACTATGAAATAAATTAGTAGCTTATTTTTTTTTTTTACTTTGAACACGTAGTAAATGTTAACTACAATAAGATTTAAAGGTCGGGTTATAAACGTTTATCTTTTAAAAATTGGTAAATTTAAAATATCTAAAGAAATTACAATCGTGCGTCTGTTAACGCGATATGTTGTGGGTTCGATCTCCACTCGAAGAAATAAACATTTAATGTGTAGTGCGGTATAAATTAATGAACGGTAAGGAGAGAAAGGAAATAAGGAAAGAAATGTACTTAACAGTGCCAGATACAGAGTGGGAGTGCAATAAAGTTAAATGCTTTTATCCACAGATATATAGGTAAATGTAGAAATAGAAATCGTTAGACTGTTAAGTCCTTTGAGTTAAAACTTCGAACATCATAATAAGAAACCGTAGCATTTGGAACGAACATCAAGAACGATTATCTACTATTAGTTACTGGAGACAGTATTAGCCAGCTAAGTCACCTTCTAGTTCTTGTAAGAATAGATGTCTATTTCAATTGTTTCAATATTACGCAGCCAGAGAAAAACATTCATTAATGTATACTAAAATCAAATTTTGACACCCTTTTTTTAAATAATTGTTAAAGAATTTATAACTTTTTAATTAAATAAAAATTGTTTATCTTATTTTTGATGGCTGTCAACGAAAAATAAATGTATTCTGAAAATTCTTATCAAGAATGGATACTGTCATTAAATTTTTAAATGAATTACAAAATAAAATCCTGTAAAAAAACAGCTCATGTTAAAAAGTTTTAATTATGTTTCGTACTTTGCCAGCTTTTTATAAACCTTAATCAATTTGAACATTTCGTCAACTGTTATGAAGTTACGGAAGGATTAAAAAGTAATTAGGCGCAAATTTGCACTTTCCGAACTGGAAGTTGTTAATTGTAGTATTTTTTAATTGACGAAGATAAATTACTTGCTGAAAATTATTTCCTGTATTACTTTGACGATATGACGATGTAAATGTTTTATGAGTAGATTTTTACTGTCAACAAGTAAAAAAATATTTTTAAGCTTAAAAAGGTATTATACTGAAGATTTAGTTTATTAAAACGCACTGATCACACTAGCTAGCGTCTCAAATTAAAAATATATATTTGTTACTCAACTATTTTCATTTGCCATGTGGGTAGAGCCGCAGGTTATATGAAATAAGATGGATATGGCGTTGTTACATACATATGACTGAGAAATTACAATATAAATGTTTTAAAAGGTTTCTTGATAAAAATATCGCTTCAGATAAGGAAGACATTAATGTCTTCTTTATCTCAAGCGATATTTTTTTGACTCCTACACTCATTTGCCTTATGTTTTCCGATTAACAAGATTTTTAAAGCACTTACAAGGATAAAACTACCACTGTTTACAATATACAGGTATGATAAGAGAGAAGTATAGATGAAGTATACCAAAGAAAAAAAATTATCTGCTGAAATTCAATTAAAGTTTTGCGGGAAAATTTTAGTTAATTGTATTTTTAATACATGAAAATCGAAACGAATCAAAGATTTTTTTACAAATTAAAAAATAATGTAGAAACCATATTGTCTTTTGATTACAAAGTGAACTTAAGTGAAGTAACGTTGAAATACGAATATATAGGGATAAGATCATTTAACCTTTAGTTAACAAAGTACACTGATGAAGCGTAGCTCGTAACTTCTAACAAACTAAATAATTATATAGTTACAACATTGAGTGGATTTCCTGCTATACAGATATCTATAGTTTTTAGTATAAACTAGAGACCGATACCACTATTACCCCTTCCCAAACGTTATAATTATTTCAAATCCACAATGTATCAACCCATTTTCATTTTACCGTTCTAGTTAGCATTAGTCAATTCTAGTTTAATTTAAAACGTTTATGCGTAATTAGGTCACTTTGAAACCGTAATAGTATAATTGGTTAAAATGTAACGACATTTCAGTATCCATTCAAAATATTTTATTTTTTTCAGTCTGGTTAGGCAAAGTACGGTTCCACACCGTACTCCCATAACCGTTACGAAATGCAACGTTTTTAAATGAGTGAAAAGTAAGAATTAAGTTAATGTTTGTATTCAAAGGGAGACGCGTAAATTTAACAAAAGACGGAAAGTGAAACTTTTATCCACAGATATATAGGTAAATGTAGAAATAGAAATCAAAGTTATCCCATCACAAAATATCTGTTAAAAAATGTTTCTTTTTACTTTACGTTAGATCGACTTTTGTGTTAAAACTTCGAACATCATAAAAAGAAACCGTAGCATGTGAAAGGACCATCAAGAGCGATTATCCACTATTAGTTACTGGAGACAGTATTAGCTAGCTAAGTCACTTTCCAATTCTTGTAAGAATAAATGACTGTCTATTTTAATTATTTCAATATAACGCAACCCGATAAAAACATTCATTAATGAAAAATAAAAACCAAATTTTGGCAATCTTTTTTCCTAAATAATTGTGACAGAAATTATAAATTTTTATTTGAATAAAAATTGTTTATCTTATTCTTGATGACTGTCACCGAAAAATAAATGTAATCTAAAAATTAATATCAAAAATCAATAATTACATTATGCAATTGAATTTTTAAATGGATTCCAAAATAATATCCTACAAAAAAAGCAGATCATGTTAAAAGGTTTGCTTGTTAATAAAGTATTAATTATGTTTCGTACTTTGCGCAGCTTTTTATAAACCTTAATCAATTTGAACATTTCGTCAACTGTTATGAAGTTACGGAAGGATTAAAAAGTAATTAGGCGCAAATTTGTACTTTCCGAACTGGAAGTTGTTAATTGTAGTATTTTTTAATTGACGAAGATAAATTACTTGTTGAAAATTATTTACTGTATCACTTTATATAATGACAATGTAAATGTTTTATGATTTTTTTTTATAGAAAAGACGGCAAACGAGCGTACGGGTCACCTGGTAGTAAGTGATCACCGTCGCCCACGGCCCCGAGTAACTCCAGAGGAGCTACAGGAGCGTTGCCGCCCTTTAAGGTAGAAGGGCTCCGGGGCCCGGCATTACCTAATGCGAAACGCAGTGGCCAAAGCCACTACTTAACGCCGGTCTTAAATGCCGGGGGTGACTCTACCACACACACTTTAGTCGCCTCTTACGACACCATCAGTACCAGGGTGATCCTATTCTAAGCCGGAATCACACGGCAGAATGAATGGATGTAGATTTTCACTGTCAAGAAGTAAAAAAATATTTTTAAGATTAAAAAAATATTATACTGAACATTTAGTATAGTAAAACGCACTGATCATACTAACTAGCATCTCAAATTAAAAAATATATTTGTTACTCAACTATTTTCATTTGCCATGTGGATAGAGCCGCAGGTTATATGAAATAAGATATGACTGCGAGCAATTACAATATAAATGTTTTAAAAGGTCTCTTGGTAAAAATATCACTTCAGATAAGGAAGACATTAGTGTCTTCTTTATCTTAAGTAATATATTTTTGACTCGTACTCTCGTTTGCCTTGTCTTTTCCATTAAAAAAAACCCAACTTTGACATGTATATTCATGAAGATCCAAATGAATTTATTCTATCTGACAAAATATTATAATCTGTAACCCTAGTGTAAACAAAAAAAAACAAATAAAGGTTATTAATATTTAATTGTTGCAATTGTATTTAGAAAATATTTTCACTGAATCAAAATCAGCTCGCGTCTTTTAAAATCTGTCCGATATGAGATTCACGCTGTATCTTGCACATAGCACAAGAATAGGTTGAAAGGAATTGGGAGCCTAGTGGTAAGACACTCCATTCTTATTAGAATCTGTCCCCTATGCTCCGCAGAATTTGAGGTATTGAATGTTGAGAACAAAATTTCATATGTATAGTTTTTATTATAAACTAGAGACGATCACAGCTTTGCCCGATTGACCTACAAAAATATTAATTTACTGATCTTATGCTATCATTTATACTTTCTTTTTCTAAAAATAATATCTATACCTATAATGAAAAGTTAAATTTCATCAATTATAAGAACAGGTATTATAGCAACACGTCGAGCAACATTTTTTGAACCTTGCCATAATAAACAAAAATAAAATCTGTTCTACCGTTTCTGAGACGAGCAAGAGCACAACGCCTGGACGCTAACGGAGAAATAGACAAAAAAATATGATTGATAGTTTGGTAAATCATTATGGGCTTATGTAAATTTGCTGAAATATAAAAGTTATTTTTGAGGAATTCGTGAAGATACTAGAAACTTTAAATACGTGCGTTACGTATATCGCTAACTTAGCTCCACGCTATTTCCCCAGTAGGGTAGGCAGAGAGAACGGAGCGCCAAACACTACGGTCTCGGCATATATATATGTATAAACTAACTTTTGCTCAAGCGTATAACTACGTTCGTCACTCACATCCGCCTCTTTAACAACCCGGCAGCATCCTCCTAGATACCGATGATCCTATCACCACACTCATTCTCTAAAAAGGATCAACTTCTCAAACAGGCCAGTCGCCTTAGTGTAACGGCACATACTATTTAAATGCCCATGAATAGGGCCCGCGAGGAATTTCCCTGCGATTACGGAAATAATTTTCTTCTGAGATGTGTTTACTGCTTACATTTTTTAGAAGCGAACGACTGTCACCTCTTTCCACACAGTTACTTTGTAATTATCTCATTTCCATTTGGCCATTTTAGTTAGCCTTTGTCATTGCTAGTTTAATTATAAAACGTTTATGCAAAATTAGGTCATTTTAGAATAGAAACTGTAACGACATTTGTGGTAAAACCACAATATTTATCCACTCAGGCAATATTTAAAATACTCTTATTTCCTCAGTCTGGTTAGAAAGAGTATGGTGCAGTTTCAAAATACAACGTTTGTAAATGAGTAAAGCTAAACGTAAGGTTAACAAAATAAACATGGCCTACTCAAAATATTAAAAGCAGTATCCGCAGTAATTTTACTGAATATTCATCAAATTTTATTCAAGTACCGTTTATATCGTATAAAACAGGAATAGCTTCTATTTAAATATAATTGGGTGATAAAACATAGTAACAAAGACTTTACTAGTAAAAATGGCAAGTACCAAAATTAATTACAACATCTCATAGCGCAATGTACCAACAGTACTTTAGTGTTGCTATTTAACGCAAATTCGTTGTGCTGTGAACTGTATTCTGAACTTCATAATTGGTAAGTGTTGCCATGTCAGACGTGTCTAATAAAGTAATAAAACTTCAACTTGTTAAAGTTCATTGACAATATTTCGGAGTAACTATGAAATAAATTAGAAGCAAGAAATTAATTTTTACTTTGATTTATAATGACTTGTGTCTTTAAAAAGATTTAAATTGCGGACTGTGAACGCGATTTAATTCTTTTTAAAGTCATAAGTCATTTTAAATCACCGTTTATATCGTATAAAACAGGAATAGCTTCTATTTAAATATAATTAGGTCATAAAACATAGTAAGAAAGACTTTACTAGTAAAAATGGTAAGTACCAAAATTAATTACAAAATCTCATAGCGCAATGTACCAACAGTACTTTAGTGTTGCTATTTAGCGCAGTTTCGTTGTGCTGTGAACCGTATTCTGAACTTCATAATTGATAGTGTTGCCATGTCAGACGTGTCTAATAAAGTAATAAAACTTCAACTTGTTAAAGTTCATCGACAATATTTCGGAGTAACTATGAAATATATTAGACGCAAGAAATTAATTTTTACATTGATTTAGAATGCCTTGTGACTTTAAAAAGAATTAAATCGCGGACTGTAAACGCGATTTAATTCTTTTTAAAGTCGGTTTTGGGTTCGATCCCCACTCGAGAAAATGGACATGTACTTAATGTGGTGGACATTGGTGACAGAAAAGAGTACCTTAAATAAGTTCCCAAGTCCTTTTAGCCTACCTTACCAGTTCGTGGGGCAAGAAAAAAGTTAAATGCACAATTTTATCCACATGTGATATGTACACGAAGAAAGAAAAATTGAAAGAAGTCTTTAGAATTCGTTAGAACGTTAACTCAGTTGCGTTTACACTTTGAACATCATAAAAAGAAACCTTAGCATGTGGAAGGATCATCAAAACCGATTATCCGCTAGTAGTTACTGGAGCTAGCTAGTATTAGCTAGCTAAGTAAATTTTCAGTTCTTGTAAGGAAGGATGTCTGTCTATTTCACTTGTTTCAATCTTACGCAGTTTTGGAAATATATTTTTCAAGAAAAAATAAAATAAAATGTTTGAATCCATATAATTGAGAAAAGTTTTATAAAATTCTTAATTGAAATAGAATTGTTTATCTTATTCTGGATGTAACTTGAAAGTTCTTGTCAATTAAGAAAAGTTGATGTCGGCAGAATATTTAAAAAGATTCAAAATAATATGCTATACAAAGAAGCAGCTCATGTTAAAAGGTTCGCTTGTTAATAAAGTTTTAATTATGTTTCGTACTTTGACAGTTTTTTATAAACCTTAATCAATTTGAACATTTCGTCAACTGTTATGAAGTTACGGAAGGATTAAAAAGTAATTAGGCGCAAATTTGCACTTTTCGAACTGAAAGTTGTTAATTGTAATATTTTTTAAATAAGAATATGAAGATAAATTACTTGCTGAAACTTATTTACTGTATAACTTTATATAATTTCGATGTAAAAGGATTAGATAAATAAAGTATTTTTATATATTTTGTATAACAATACATTATACATGATGTTCACTTTAGATGATTATTCTTAGGTTTAAATACTACGGTGAAGATTTCATCGGCACAAGCGTGTGACTGTAAACGATAGCTTTTGGATTCGATTCCCAGTCGAGGAAATCATCTTTTTAATATGTTAAAATTAAATACTTAATGTTTTCATTTCTTTGCTCTGGTAACAAGGCAAAGCGCGACATTAAGTTCTTCCGCTCAACACGCAAAGCCTCAAATTCGGCGGTAAATGGGGAACGGAAGTGGAACGTAGTGTCTTAATACTAGGTTCCCAAGTTTCCTCTACCTACCCTGACATGTGCGGGATACAGCGTGAAGCTGAGCTAAGATTTTGTTTTGTGGATCGCACTAATCACACGAACTATTAAAACAAATTGATACATATAAATGCGAGCAATGACAGCGTAAATATTTTCGACATAGTATTAATCTGAATTACCGCTTTATATAAGAAAGACAAAAATTTGAAAAAGGAAAAATGACATAGAGAATAGATGTAAACAGAGAGTATATCATCTTTTTTACTTATTTTCCTTTTACTTGACAGTTATAAATTCAAACACCACATTGAAATGTCATTGATAAAGATACAACTTAATAGATAAGAGATTCTGATAGAAATAAAATATAAATTATTTAGTTAATGATAATAAATATTTTTTTTAGCTTCACGCTGTATCCCGCACGAGGCAGGGTAGGCAGAGGGAACCCGGGAACCTAATGTTAAGACACTTTGTTCCACATTCCGCCGAATTTGAGGCATTGCGTGTTGAGTGGCGGAAATCAACGCCGCGCTGTGCCTTATTACTAGGGCGAAGAAATAAAACATTAAATATTTAAATTGAAAATATTAAATATTTTATTTCCTCGACTGTGGGTCGAACCCAGAACTTGTTAGTAACAGTCACACGCTTGTGCTACTGCGCCTCGACAGGTCTCAAGCCTCATTTTACTAAATAATAATCAGATTTTATTCTATGTGAGGTGAATAACGCCTGTGTGATTAAAAAGATAATATTTTATATTATAGTTTTAGAGTGTAAAACTTGGTATTATTTTATGTGGCTTACTTTATTCTCATTATGATCCGTTCCCCATTTTCTGTCTTGAATTTGAGCCATTAAATGTCCAGCGGCGGAACTCAACGCTGCGCTTTATCTACTATACCAGAGCGAAGAAATGAAAATATAAAATATTTCAAATCCTCGAGTTGCGATCGAATCCACAATCCGACGCATTTACAGTTGCACTCTTGCCCCTGAGCCATGATAGGCCTCATGTTTTATTAATATCACGTAAACTTAATATAGGGCGGGGGCCAGAACTATCTTGTTTAATCTCCCTTGAGGTTTTGGGATTTTACATGAGGTGTTCTACATTTTCTTAAATCATCAGAAAGGCCTGTCGTGGCGCAGCGGCACAAGAGTGTGACTGTAACCGACAGGTTCTGGGTTCGATCCCCAGTCGAGGAAATGAAATATTTAATATTTTCAATTTAAATATTTAATGTTTCATTTCTTCGCTCTGGTAATAAGGCAAAGCGCGGCGTTGAGTTCCGCCACTCAACACGCAATGCCTCAAATTCGGCGGAAAGTGGGGAACGGAAGTGGAACGGAGTGTCATAACACTAGGTTTCACTTTCGTTCCCTCTGCCTACCCTGCCTAGTGCGGGATACAGCGTGAAGAAGAAAAAAAAAAAAGAAAAAATCAGAAAGTGCTTATCGTATTGAAAAATTGTACCTAAGCCACTATATTTACATTTTTTGTTCGAATTTTTTTACGTCAGCAAAAAGTACTGATGCTATACGAGTATGTTGATTAAATTTTCTTAAATTGCGAAATTAACACCTCTTTTAGAATATAGTATTCAGTATATTTTCATAAAAAGGGAACAAAACAGATTATAATTTGAAAAAATAATATACTGTTTATACTTTAAGCACCTATAAGTTTTTTTTAACTTCTGAAGCAGAAGAAAAAGGGTTAAATTCTGTTTTTAAATATGGCAACGTAGCTCTTAAATATACTGATATCAGTGGTCTGTGGTTTTTTTATTAGAAGACTTATTCACCGCGGTAGCTTAGCTTAGCTTAGCGATTCTACGTTATGTTACAGCAATTTCAGAGTTATACATTAAACAAATCTCTAACAATACGTAACAAAAAGAAAAAATATTAATCAGTTTCTACGTCACAAAACATAAAGAACGCGTTTTTTTTCTTAAAAAACATTTCATTATTTTTATACTTCCAAAGTAATTCAATACTAAGCAATATTGGTACGAACTTTGCACAATCTCCGCGAAGCCTATTCACTTAAGTTAAGGACATTTGAAACTCGTGATGGTTGCTGTAAAAATTGTTAAGCGGGAAGTTTTGGTTTTGTTTCCTTATATAATAATATTTGTTTGCATTATTTATATTAAATATAAATTATTTCTTCATTTAAATATTTTTTGATTAAATTTTAAAGTAAAAATGACGCTGTAGTAACACAGAGAGTGTCCCACTATCACACGCGAATGGCGGAAACACGATCCGATTTTGCAATGAAAGCGGAGATCGCAGTGCTTATGATATTTTCTTGGCATTCTCTACGATAACGACTGAATTTAATATATAATATTTCGAATACTTGCACAAAACATATTTTATCGATTTAACGAAATAAATAGGACACTTTACATATTTTTGCTTATTTGCTGCCCAATCTCGTAAAAGCTCGTACCTAAAGGTTACCGTCCTTATTAGAAATTTTGTCATGATTTTATTGTGCCTCTTACGTACTTAATGAAATAATATTTACCAATTATAGTTGAACCAACATTTCGTATATAAACCAAGTTAAGAGTCCTCGAAATCATATAGAGTAATGTAAAAAAATATTTTAAATTTTTTCCTTCCCTTTGGTAGCAAAGCAAAACGTGGCTTTGAGTTCCGTCGTTCAACAAGCGATACCATAATTTTTTGACGAAATGGGGAATGGGCATCTTAACACCCGTCCGTGTAGTTTTTTCGTTCTTTGCCTACCCTGACTTGTGCAGGCATCATAGCGTGGAGATGAAGAAAATGTTAAAAATCTATTACTTTTATGTAATTAACTTCCAATATAAAAAATAACATTATTAAAAATACCTTTTTTTTTCGTTAAAACACCGTTTGGCCCTGTATAGGGCGCAGGTTAGGCGTCATGTGAAATATTGTTCTCATTTCTAGGCTGATGCACCCCAATATCAGCTTGAATTATTTGATCGAATACAACGTAGAGCCGTTCCATTCGCTGGGGACCCAATAATCTGTGAGGGGCTTAATATTTTGGCGTTACATAGATACGTATCCTCGCTGTGCATTCTCTATCGTATTCATCACGGAGTGTGTTCCGGTTCGACTTGGTACCTGCCGCCGAATTTTCTAACTGCACAGTACGCCACAAACTAAAATACCATCCACAACATCTGATGATGAGGAACTTTAACACTAACTTTTCAAGTTCCCTATGTTGGTAATATGTGAGATATAGTGTGAGTGAAGTAGAGCAACATTCGGACTTTTTGTATTATACTAACGTAAACGTAACAAGGACTGTATAACTGACAGGAATGATATAAAACTCTTTAAATATTATAGTTACGTTATGGATTGACTACTAAATAATTTAGGCGTGGCCTTCTTTAATAGATAGAATGATTCAATATGTATATATAGGATAGGAATGGTTTATATGCTTATACTAAATACATATTATAAATTGATAATATGAAATATTTGTGTAGTGATATCTTAAAAAACCCATTTAAATAGGCGTCACTGGCAAGTAAAATGACAAAAACCGATACAAATATACCTCTTTCTTTTTAAAGTTGGTTAAAAGGTAACAAAATTACATCCATACTTTCTTTGTTACAGAAAGTGCAACGGAGTCAAGACAAGAGATAGGATCGCGTAAATCACCAGCACATCCATCTCGCATCTCCGCTGGTGAGAGTGGTAAAGCTTTAATGATTGATGTCCTAAATGTTCTTAGCTTTATAAGATTGTAAAGAGAAATGCTTTTATATGTATTACTTCACTAGTTCTGCGATCTTACTATGCCTGGGATTTTGCTGTATCCCGCAAATGACAGGGTAGGTAGAAAGAACTTGGGAATTCAGTTTTAAGACACTCTCTGTTTCTTTTTACACTCTGTTTCTTTCCTCATTTAATGCCAAATTGGAGACATTAAGTGTGGTGCGATAGAACTTAACGCCGCTCTTTATATAGAAATTCGTGTGGCTGTAATCGACAGGTTCTGGGTTCTCCGGTCGAGGAAATGAAATATTTAACCTAAATATTTAATGTTTCATTTCTTCGCTCTGGTAATAAGGCAAAGCGCGGCATTGAGTTCCGCCAATCAACACGGAATCGACGGAAAGTGGGGAACGGAAGTGGTGGAACGTAGTGCCTTAACACTAGGGTCCCGGGTTCCCTCTGCTTACCCTACCTCGTGCGAGATACAGGGTGAAGCTAAAAAAAAATTATAAAAAATAATAATAATAGATTCCATATATTCAGTATGTATATATAGTTAGAAGGTGGTTTAAATAATCTATTGTCTACTGAATACAAAAGTACAAAAGTTTCAACGGTAAACGATGTAATATTTTGAATTTATACATATCTTATATATTCAAAATATTTCACTGTTTATCGTTTAATTTAAACATTTTGATATTTTTCTCTTAAATTACTACATCCATGCATTTGTTTAGTTACATAAAGACGAATTGCTACGTACAACTCGTATGCATGTAATGGACGTAAATTATCTACAAGTCAAACTTCAGGCTTGCTAGCTGTAGAATTTCTGCTATTGGTTAAGTTTATAAATTAAATTGCTATAATAAAGACATCAAATTGTTATAATATAGTTTAATAAGGAATTTTCAGCTTCAAACTGTATCTTGCTCATGGCAGGGTAGGCAGAGGGACTTTAGGAACCTAGTGTTAAGACACTCCGTTCCACTTCCGTTACCAACTTTCTGCCGAATTTGAGGTATTGCGTATTGAGTGGCGGAACCTATCACCTCGCCGTGCCTTATTACTAGAGAGAACAAATGAAAATATTAAATATTTAAATATTATGTTTTTCAATTCCTCGAGTCCCCACTCGAGGAATCTAACCCACAACCTGTCGTTTACAGTCACACGTTTGTTCCGCTGCTTAATTAAAATAATAATTAATGTAAATAAAAAATGTACATACACAGATATATACTTCATCTATTTCTACCATAAATATTGACTTATTTCATACGTTGTACATTGCCTAGAAATTAATTTAATAATGTTATTATATAAATGTCTCTAATCTAAGCACAATTCTAATGCTCTCTCTGGATATCCTGTCTACGTTTATGTATCGTAAGGCGTAATCTACTATTTGTAGCCTAAGGTTTGTTTTTTCAAGGTTGCGAACTTTGAACCAGACTGAAAACCCTTATAGTTATAAACATTTAACAATGCGTTTGTCCATCCGTTAAAATAGCGTAGGTGACAGGATCAAATTATTATTTTATATTCTGGTATACAGTTATTTAGAGCATTTTCTGCGCTAACAAAAGACATCATTTATCGATTGTTTGTGCTATAAAACTATAGTCAAAACTTAAAAAATTCTATAAATTTATTGATAGTTAAATATTATTGGTATTTCATTTTAAGCAAAATCAGTGGGTACGCCCAATTGGCCGTCTCATCAAAACCTCTATAGGTTTCCTTCAATTATGAAATTTGGCAAGCTGTAAGAACTTACAGCATTATGGCGATATTACAGTAGACATTTATAACAAACTAATGTTTGACACAATAAGTGCTTACACCCAAACGGAAAGTGCAACTAATAAAAGTTGACAAACTTTCTGTTGCCCTACAATATAGAAACTGACACGTACAGAACTCTCGGGAGGCGAATTCAACTCGTTCTTGAGCTGTTTTTTTTTTATTTTTGCTTTATTTTTTTCTTAACAATATTTCTTTATTGTTTGCATAGTATCATTCTGTTGTCTCTTTATTATTTCGAATAGCACTTTTCTATTGTTAATTATAAATACGTAGGAATAGTAAATGAATTGTGACCTTATATTAAATATTTCAAATTAAGCCAATATTTATTTTATTAATTTCTTCGCTCTGGTACCAAGACAACGCGCGGCGTTGAGTTCCGCCACTCAACACATTATGCCTCAGATTGTGTAATTTGTTGATTAAACTTAAATAATATTATTTTAGAATGGAGCGGGGTGACTGGTGGACCACCTGCTGAAGTCGTACTTCGCTTACATCCGTCCCCCTCATCCTCTTATCCAGGACAAAGTTCTAGAACAAATCAATCAACAGCTGAAATTGGTAAGTAATCTGAGATAATCTTAATATATAAAGATATATCTTTATAAAGCTTAATTTAGAATGTTAATTTAAATTGGCTCCGTCGCTCTCAAAATTTCTTAACACAATTATTATTAGGTAAGTATGAATATTTTAAATATTTCAAATAGAAAATCTGCACTATTTTGTTTTTTATATTATATAAAATATAACATATAAAATATATTGTATAAAATGATTTTAATATTATATATTATTTTATTCTTTACATTATTATTTATTTGCTTCACTAGCGGTAGGCAAAGTGACCTAGTTTTAAAACACTGGTCGTCACGCACAACCCAAAACTTAACTCCGTAGTCTCTTATTCCAGAGCGTGAAAATAAAAATAATTCATTGCTCGAAGTGGGAATCGAATTCACAGCTACCGTATTTACAATCAGTCGCTGCACCTAGCAATCGCATACAAACTTATCTTCATGATTAATAAGAAAAAAACTTTTATTTTTTTTTTCAATTTTGAGATATCAAGAATCGTTCCAGAAACTGGCTGTAACATCGTACACCGTACACACATGGTCTGTATGTAGCTATACGTATTATTATTATTTCAGAACGAGGAAAGCCTACCGACTGTCCCCCTGCTGATGTTATCCTACGATTACATCCTACAAGTTCATCGACTCCTGATATAACGATTGCAAATTTGTCTTTTACGAATGTTGGTCAGTAAATTGTCTCTATCTAGACTAGAAGTAGACGTATTTGAACATAAGTAACTATAATTATTTTTCTTTTTACAAATATAATCATATGCACGTGAAAAGTTTTTAATGATCCTTAAACTGCATTAGTCTGAGTTAAGTTTATTTCATGCTAAGCTAAGAATATTTTGTACTGGTAATTTATTTTTTGCCTTGAATTCATTGTAGAGAAAATATATTCAAAATATTATGACTGACTGTTAAATAAAATTTCATGTTTGATTTATTACATCGTTTCTTATTCATTGTTTTGTTTTATGAATTTGTATAATTATAGCATAAATTGACAAATAATTCATTATTTTTAGTTTATGTTTTAATTTATTGTACTCTTATTCAGTAGTTAAAGTAATTTATTGTAGACGTTTTTTTAATAACTTCATAAAAATCTAAGCGCTTAAATGACTTATCACATTGGAAATTAGAACTAATGATAATAAACTTTAGTATTTAACTGAAAGTAAGCTCGTATTGATTTAATATTATCCCAACTATAATTGCTATCTCTGAGTGCGGTTCTTAGCAAGTTAACGATAATTGCGTACGTGACTTAGAAACAACACTTTATGAAAGGCACTCCAGTTGCAAATGATTGATGAGAGAGTAGCAAGAAAATAATAGCATATAATATAGTTGATATATTATACTTGTACTTACACGAGACTTTGCTCCATATGGTAAAATAAAAATAAATAAGAGTTTACACTTGACACATTCTAGGTGTCGCAAGTAACTGTAATTGTAAGTTGTATGGATCACTTGGAACTCAAAAAGAATGAGAACGTGATAAATGGACCATTAAACGCAAAAATAAGGCCAGTCATGACGCAGGGGTAAAAGCGGGCGACTTCCAACGGTTGTAGGTTCGATTTCCATTGGAGGGGATGAAATATTTAATATTATCTTATTTACTGGCTTTGGTTGCGAGGCCTCCTGCCGCCACTTTTGTCTCAAATTCACCATAAAGTGAGAAACTGAAGTATTGGGACCGGAGTATTTTAACATTAGGCGCAACAGCGTGAAGCGAAAAAGGTAGTTTTTCTTTTCAAACCAGTACTTCCTGACATTAGTGCGTTCAAGCAAATAAACTTTCCAGTTGGATTATATACTTCCTTATCTATATTATAAATACTAATAAATATATATATATATATATATATATATATATATATATATATATATATATATATATATATATATATATATATATATATATATATATATATATATATATATATATATATATATATATACTAATAAATATATATATATCATGCCGTGTGGTTCCGGCTTAGAATAGAATCACCCTGGTAATGATGGTGTCTTAAGAGGCGACTAGAGTACGTGTAGGAGAGTCACGTTGTCAGCAATGGCAACATGCACGCATGGGCAGACTCGACCGGATTGTTACTACAACCGGCATTTAAAATCGGCGTTAAGTAGTGGCTTCGGCCACTGAGTTTCGTATTGGGTAATGCCGGGCTTGGTGCCCATCCATCTTGAAGGCTGGCAACACTCCTGTAGCTCCTCTGGAGTTACTTGGGGCCTTGGGCGACGGTGATCACTTAACATCAGGTGACCCGTACGCTCGTTTGTCGTGTCTCGTCCATAACAAAAAATAGATAATATATAGATAAAAAAGTTAGAGGATATATAATAATTTACATGTTGACAATTTATTTCGTTAACCACGCCCGCGGCCATGAGCCGCACACAATGTATTGAAAACATATATTTCACTGTGAAACCAATTACACGTTCATTCAAAATGTTCGGCTACACAATGAGGCCAATTTGTATGGAAAAAAATATTCTGAACGCAATTAGTTAATATTCAAAGAAAGGAAAATAATAAAAAGATGATGTATTTACATATTTTATTTCTTCGCAGATACAAAATATGACTTAATAATTATATTTTTATAATTTCATATATATCTTGGTTTGTTTGTTTAAACAACCTTTAATTATTTTGGCTTTTGTTTAAACAACCTTTGATTATTTAGTTTTTGTATAAGGGAACAGACAGAGAGAATCTAGTGTTAAGATATTCCTTTGTCTGTTCTCCCGACGACACCGAGCTGACAACATTTAGGGATTGTCGGAATTTGACATCCCATTATTTTTTTAAGCTTCACGCCTTATCCTTCATTTGGTAGGCAGAAGGAACTTAGGAACCTAACGTTAACATACTCCAATCCTTACCTTACTTTCCACCGAATTTAAGGCATTGCCTGTTGAATAGCGGAGCTCAACGACGCACTTTGCCTTGTTACCGGAGCGAAAAATGAAAATATTTAAATTAAAAATATTAAATATTTCACTTTATTAATTGTGCATTAAGTCCATAACTTGTCTGGTTTACCGTCATACTCTTGCGCCCCTGTGCCACGATTGGCAGTAATATAAATTATCATGAAAAATTAATAACATATTAATAGATTTTATATACCAAATAGATTAATTCACTACAATTGAGGTTCAATATACTCATAATTATGTGATATTTATACTTTAGTGTCCTTGAACAAATGAAAAAGATTTGATTCTACGACTTCCCAGTAACTACATATAATGAATGAAAAACGTAAAGGTCTCTCAGTCATTTCCACCAGAAGTTTGTGAATTAAATTAAGATTAAAAAACATCGAATCATTTAATAACACTGTTTATTTCATATATATTTTAAATGACATTGTAAAGTCGCCTCTGTCTTGTTACACATTTTTGTTTACAAGTAGACACTTTCTGCAAAATTTCCGAAACTTGGACAAAATTTTCAAAAACATATAATAGTAAACACATTAATCCAGTTTTTTAGTCTCTTTTAAAATATAGAAAAATCGTTAAGACAAGGATCTTATAAAATTTCATATTGAACAGACGGTGGCGGAGTTGTGGTGAGAGCTGAAGAAGCATTGATAGTCGCGTTTGTCCTTCTCCTGTGGGTAGCTGCTATAGCACTGTTTTTCAACCGTTGGGGCAAGATCAGGTGCGTCTATAAGCTGTACGTAGAATTCATGCTTTATCGTTAATATTAATAGCTTTCTATTTCTTTGTCTAACAGTGTATTAAATATATAAAAAATAGAAACGAATTTTGATATAATAGTATGCTACTAAATGAAATTAGTCGCGAATGACATACATGAACAAAATGATACTTATAATATACATATATTGGTCGCTTTCTCTGCTATATTATATAGATATATGGCTGTAAATTATTATTATTATATAACTATAGCACGTTCATAGACGTATATAAATATTTTATCACTGATTTTCATAATTTTGAATTGAATTCAAAGATATTCTACGGTAAGACTATACGTAATATCAACTTAGATATAACATATATTTGCACAAATACACATGTTAAATACACTACAAATTTTATTATTGTTATATATACAAAATGAAATTGTTATAAATTTTATAAATTTTTGTAGGATGCTTGAACCATACCAGCCAAAATTCCAACAGCAACACAGACAAAGTTGTGCGCTCGCAGAAAATTCTGTTTCAGTACCGCCTCACGTAAGTCACTTTCATAATATTATTTAAAAGCTCCACTATTACTTTTTTAACTATAATAATACTTAGCATTACATCATTAATGTAAGACTGACTCAATACCATTGTTGGTTCGAAATCTCATTACTAGAATAGATAGGAGTAGAAGAACTTGGTGCTAATATTGGTTTTAACATACGGTTCCTCTAGTTTTTCAAGCTTTTTATTGAGCTTTTCATTCAAATTATAAGCAATATATTGCATATTGAATATCGAATCTCGTTTTCGTACTTTGCCCTACCTACAACCATACTCTGCCCATTGCACCCTAATGGTCTCATCAATCAATACTAAATCATCGGAAGTGAAGTGTGATTTGTAAAGTTGTGTCAAAAATACATTTTAGAAGTTATCGTTTTTTTACTACTGATAATTTAGTTAATAAATATTACCTTACTAAGGTATTTAACCTAGTAAATTATAGCTAATATAAGGCTATGTACATATATATGTATGGATGGAACGTCCAAATTAATCTACTTTTGAAACAGCCTTCGGTCTGATGTAACAAACGACCTACATTTGTACATTGAATAAAATATGGCAATTGGTACTAATTACATTTCTATGATAATAGACATTTCTTTTTATTATTTATTGATAGCAAGTGGTTAAAATGATATCTGAAAAATAATTATTTTTGTAAGTCAATGCCATTGTGGTTCAGTTCGTCCATATCAGTGTAAAACTTTATAAATACAAGTACAGATTTTTCTAAGCATTTATTTTATATTTAGGTGTTAAATTAACACTCCACTCCCTATTTAATTTTCTTCCATCGCAAAATTTTTCGATATTACAACACTGCGTCTCGTATACCAAAACGGAACGGAAAATGAAATGTATAATTATTCCCCATACAATAAGCCACAACGGCGTCTAAGCTAATTACTGACAGTAATTCTGACTTAATTAAATTCAGGCCACCAGTAAGTTTAATAAATAATTATCTAATAAATAATTAAATGATTGTAATATTTGATTTACAAATCAATAGTCAATGTTTCTATATCAGCATCGCGCATCTCTATCCCGAGGCTGCGTGTCTTATGACTACGGTGGATCCTTCCCTTCATATCAGCCCTGCGGGTATCTCGCTCACCGTCCACGACAGGTAATATAATAGAACTAATTTATATTCTTATGGAATGTAAATTATTCTTATGGAATGTAAAGTAAAAAAAGGTATAAAACATTGGAACGCAGCGGGGCTCGTTTTCGTATCTTTCTGATGCCGCACATAACAGAAAGATTCCAAATGGCATGAGTTTACATTTACTACTACATTAGATTCTTAAACATTTTCTAAAAAAAAACTAAAATATATGTAATTACTCTGAAATAAGCATAAGTTAAGTATACGGTAAAAATAAATAAATACACAAAACTAACACTACAAAAGTAGTATGATAGATAAAATTAATATTTTTTCCAATACCTCGTAGAACTCAGTATTTGTGGGAAGCATGGGCATGGCTCTCATACCAGAAAGTCCACCACGGAGGTCTCGTTCCGCTGCCGACCTCCAAGCCCTGGCTCCAGATACCGGTCGCACGCCAAGATCCTCAAGAGCTGCCAGTCTACACAGCGCGGTAGATCTTCGAGTTTGTGCTCCGTCCCCAAGAACTTCAAGAGCGGCGAGCCTTCATTCTGAAGCACACGGCTCAGTCCAAGTCCATGTCAGAGGTTCCACGACCAATGTTAATAGGAGTCCCAGACGATTGACTATTACTAATGTATAATTAATAATATTTCGTTTATTTTAGTTTTAGTTTTATTTTTTATATTTTTTTATTTATATAATTTTTATTCCCTTTTGCTCTAAATGTTTGCGTATATTTCTTCTTTCATTTCACCTTTTAAAATTGTATATTAACGTAAATTTATTATAAATAATATTTTCTTCAATATACATACGAAAGCACTAACTTAAGGGTAGCGTAATTGGTCCTAAATCTATGATAAGTCTAATAATAAAGTCTTTAAAATCTTTCTATAAATCTGTAGCAAACCTAGATTCCTTATATCTTTCCCTTCATATCCTCTTCTTCTAATAGCATGTAATGTATTAAATTAGATGTGTGGTGCTATGTATAATATTGTACTTAATTTTTTATTTACCATCTCCTTTTCATTGCCTTTGTAAAAGAAATATTCTTGTTTGCTTTCCATTCATATAATTATGTATATTTAGTAAAAAATATAAAAAATTGTTTCATTCTGTTTTGTTGAAAAAATCAGAAAAGCTCGAACAGTTGTACTAGCAAGGCTTACGTTGAAAACAATTTATTATTAAAACGACTCTAGAACTTAAGCGCCTTTAAATGCCATCTAAAGCAAAATCTTTGCTAAACTTCGACCAATTAAAGATTCATTGTTCGTGTCCTGACTTTATTATTCAAATATATTTTTGTACAAAGTAACTACTTCAAGAGTATTTTTTTGAATTATTAAACACATCTGCATATTATACATCATAATGGGGAGTTAATTATAAATTCTTCTAATAACTTGCATATAAAATGCTACTTTTAATTATAATTCACATTACATTTTATTTGTGTGTTCTTTGTTTATATTTTTCAGAGTCATGCTGTATACGTCACATGGCAGGGTAGGCACTTGGTAGGCCATTATGACTTTCCAGACCGCACTGTTCTACGAAGTTAAGGCATTGCGTGCTGAGTGGCGAAACTCAACGCCGCCCTTTGAAAATAAATAAATACTTCATTAAATCGAGTGGATATTGAACCCGTAACTTGTTGGGTTTACAGAGACATGCTTGTAATCCTGCACTGTTTTAATAATTTTTTAATGTTTTAATGTTAACAAACAATGAAAGGTGATTATTGCTCACAATATAATTACCGTATGTATTATAAAAACTCTTTAAGTACATCGTAATATAATTTTGAATCCCAACATTTCCTAGTGTAATCTATAATCTAATTTAGCCCTGTCAAATTCGTCCTAATATTCTTAGCTTCTATTTTGACGTATGTTAAATTTTGAAATTTTCTTAAATTGAATTGTAAAAAAAAAAATAAGATTTTCATATTTCATGAAACAATTTCATGAAACAATTTCTTAATACTTTTAAAGATGCATCTACGCATCATACACATCTTGTAGCAGAAGAAAGCGGCTCATTTACGAGAATACTTGTATACTCGTAAATAGCCGCTTGGACTTCAAGATGAACCTGTATAAAGCCGAAAATATCATGTAATTTTTGGCTTAAAATGCCCCTTAATAAAACGCTTATATGTTAAATCAACCGTTTATATATTTTTGTTACTTTTTCGATATTTTACATATAAAATTATCAATAAATCAAAATTTATTGATTATAAATTTTAAGTGACAGAAATTTCAAAGTTCTTATTAATCTATAAATCTACACACATCTTCGATATCCTCATTTTTTAGTGAATTCAAAAACACTACGTACTTATTTTATTTTACATCTATAGGTACTTTAAAAATGTCGTTCATTACTTAAACACAATTAATACAAATTATTAATTGTAATTTTATTGTATTTTTTTTAATTGTATTAAAAAAAACAATTTAAAATTTACCATACGTCGTACCTAGCTTAGTTAGTAGATTTTCTCTTACTCTACTCTATTTCGTCTAGTCCTTACGTAATTTTATTGCCAAATATAAAAATTATCTTGTAAATAATATAAATTAAGTGTAATAAAGCAGTAAAGGTTGAAATGGTCTTCAATGAAGTAAATTTTTAAGGTCCCATAATCGTTAAAACAACATTTGGACTCTACATTATGTTTAACTATTATTATACTGTTAGCTTTAATGCAACAAGGCCTTGAGTATTCTCGAAATTATTTTGAAAGTAAGTATTAAGACCAAGTTAAATACTATTTCATTTATTAATTATTTTAATATTTTAAAACAAACAATTGATTAAATCAATAAACATAAAATTTACGAAGATATGTACAAAAACGAGTATGTATGTATGTTTACAAAATGAAATGATGCCTAATTAACTTAGGTAAGCTTGGAAAAAGAAAATTATTGCAACCGCATACAGATTACATATATGTAGTTATATAATCTATACATATTATAGATGAATTATCACCTGTCAGTGTTTCAGTAATTAATTGTATAAAATTTAATTATAAATAAATTATTTACAATCTGACACATTTATTTTATTAACCACTTTATTCTTTTAATCTGTATGAGGCCTATCGTGGCGCAGCGGCACAAGCGTGTGACTGTAACCGACAGGTTCTGGGTTCGATCTCACTCGAGGAAATGAAATATTGAATATTTTCAATTTAAATATTTAATTTTTTCATTTCTTCGCTCTGGTACAAGGCAAACCGCAGCGTTGAGTGCTGCCACTCAATACGCAATGCCTCGAATTCGGCAGAAAGTGGGGAACGGGAGTGGAACAGAGTGTCTTAACACTCGGCTTCCAAGTTCCCTCTGCCTACCCTGCCATGAGCGGGATACAGCGTGAAGCTGAGTATGAATATTTATTATTTTATTACTACACTATTTTAGAGAACGTAATAAAATTAAATTATTTTTTCTTCCTTTTTCTTCACGCTGTATCCCGCACGTGGAAAAATAGGCAGAGAAAAGTTAGAAATCTAATGTCAAGACACTTTATATCCCACATTTTCAGTCAAAATTTAAGAATTGTATTTTGAGTGGCGGAACTCAACGCCGCGCGTTGCTTTGTTGCCATAGTGAATACATGAAAACATTAAATATTTCATTTGAAAGTATTAAATAATTCACTTCATCTAGTGAGTAATAACTTAGTCCCTAAGTCTTGGTTAGTTGAAAATAATATGTCGTACTTGAAAATCACTTGTTATAAAAATTTTACGCAACTAATTGATTAAAAATATTTAATTTTTATAACATTAGAAATTAATATCCTGTTTTTACATCTTTAAACATACTTACGTATAACATAAATGGATTTTATTGTATTTTACTAGACTGGTGAAGTGGTAGTTATTGCATAATGAGGTAAGAGAGGTTGAGAGATAAGAGAGCTTGGAGGTTTTTAATTATATTAATATAATTAGTTAATCTAATAATTTAAATTTAATAATTTAAAGAACATTTTTTGAATTAAAAACAGATCGACCAAATAAATACGCGAGGTATTTAGATAACAATAAGAATTAATGTAGAAATACCATATGTCGTTCGTACTAATAGTTTCTGAACTTAAGGTATATTTCCATTAAGAAAGGAGATCGGTTACATACATGTAACATATGTGTTTTCTCAAGGAGCTCTGTTACCGCAAGAATGTTTAGTTACAAACTGAGCACTTAGACCGTGCGTGTGTTCACGCAACTTTACGATCAAAGTTATAATAGAACTATCTATCAACACTAGTATACATTTTTGAAATATATATAAAAGATACATTTGAAGTTTTAGTTGGAACTATCAATTCTTACTATGTGGACTTTGTGGAGTTCAAGAAACTTTTTTATTCGAAAGTTTGTGTAAATTGCTTGTTATAATAATAAACTTAAGAACAATTTCGCGCTGTACACCGCATACAGCAGGGTAGGCAAAGCAAGCTTATGGTCAAGAAACTCCGATGAGAGTTGGAAAGTGGAATGCCACATCGCAGTTTTCATTTTACTAAAGCGAAGAAATACAAACAATTCATACCCTAAGAGGAATTTTCATAAAACAAAGCTAAAAGCTACTTTGATGAACAAGGCTTTTAATTATTTAGGAAGTACGGTGCCACATACAAACAGACAGGTCAAACTCATAACACTTATCTTTTTGTATTGGCAGCTACTAAGAAAAAACAGTAACATCATAATTTTCAAATATAAACAATGAGATAATAAATAGTACGACATTTACACGAAAACCTTTTTTGTATTTTTTTACAGCCCATTTCCGGTTCAATTTTCGTAGAACCACCTGATAACATTACAAAATCCGTAATGTCATAAAAGAATAACGATATTACATCTCGAGAATACTGTTATGAGAAATATGCTAATTTACCTTGACGATTTCGACACTTGTAATTTTGAGACGATAGGTTGTGGGTTCGACCCCCACTTGAGGAAATGAAATATTTAATATTTTCAAATTAAATATTTTTTTCATTTCTTGCCTCTGGTAACAAGACAAAGCGCGGCGTTGAGTTCTGTCACTTGACACGCAATGTCTGAAATTCGGTGGAGTGGCGGAAGTGGTCCCCTCTGCTTAACTTGCCATTTGCATAATGTGGGATACAGCGTGAAGCTAAGTGAGTTATTATCTACCCTTCAGTAAAGAGATTCTATGTTACGTACAGTGTTGCAATATTCATAAATAGCGTTTTGTTGTTCTTAACGCAACAAAATCTTTCTTATCATATTTATAAAATTCACGTATTTTTTTTTAGTTATAGGTTCAAATCTGGATTGAGTTATTTTGTTGATTTTTATCTTTGTCTAGCTAATTCAAGAGCAATCCAAATGAATTTGAATGTTTTATAAAAAAGAAATAACTAGTTAATACATACGAGATTATCATCTAGTATTTAGTATTTTATCAAATACATTCATCTCCATTGTAAGACTTGACATAAAAACATTTTAGTCAAACACATTTACCTTTATACTATACCTTTAAGGACTTAAAAGGTCACGTAGCATTTTGTTCTTTGTTGTTTCTTATTTATGAAATTGTAAAATAAAATATTTTCGTCACTTATTGAATAGAAAAAGTTTATTTTTTTAATTACAAATTGTATCCTGCACATAGCGGGATTGGCTGGGCGAAACTGAGAATCTAATATTTTTTTTTTTTTTTTTTTTATGGAAAAGACGGCAAACGAGCGTACGGGTCACCTGATGGTAAGTGATCACCGTCGCCCACGGCCCCGCGTAACTCCAGAGGAGCTACAGGAGCGTTGCCGTCTTTTAAGGTGGATGGGCACCGGGGCCCGGCATTACCTAATGCGAAACGCAGTGGCCAAAGCCACTACTTAACGCCGGTCTTAAATGCCGGGGGTGGTAATAATCCGGTCGAGTCTGCCCATGCGTGTTGCCATTACTGGCATCGTGACTCTCCCACACGCACTTTAGTCGCCTCTTACGACACCATCAGTACCAGGGTGATCCTATTCTAAGCCGGAATCACACGGCGTATATTAAGATATCCCGTTCCCAAAAGAACATTTTCGTTCCCCACTTACGTGAAGAACGAAGAAAGAAGAGTGAAAAACGTTAATGCTGCACTCTGCCTCGTTACCAAAGCAAAGAAATGAAAATATAAAAAAATTTACTCCTCTAATCGGGATCGAGGACACGAGTGTCGCGTTTTCAGTCACGCGTTTGGTTCAGCGGGTGATACGTACAAATTTATATACTATTTTAATGTTGCTTCCATTAGCAAAAAGTAAATTAAAATCGACATTGTAACGCGTTAAACATAAAGCGTAAAGCTACTGACGAAGGCCACAAACAAAAGCTCAAAGATTTGGTTCTGACTATTCAGCAAACATAAAAGGCCAATGCGGGGACGCAGTTTTGACACGATTGAGGAGATAAAAACCCAACCAAAGGAGATCTTGAAGGCTGTACCGGAAAAGACTATTCCGACAATTTCGAGGACTGGAAAAGCGTAAAAAGTGCGGTTTATTGGACGGGGATTACTTTGTTGGGAATAAAACTGATTCAGAAGACCAACCAATGTTTCTTTTTAAACAAATTTAAAACTTACGACTTTAATTACAGTATTATATTGATATATTATCAATAATATTACGAATTAAAAGGTATTTATCGTAAAGGCGACTATAGTGGGTACGGGGAAATTAATTTCTTGGCTCTCACTCACTTTTTCTCTTACTCATAGCAATGCTATGAAAATTTCACGGAAAGTGGGAGTAGAATGTCTGAACATGATGCCGATTTCAGCTTCAGAATCACAATATCTCGGCAGGGCGAGGGCAAATTAAAATATTTATTTTTTGCTTCAGTTTTTCTCGTACATCTCTTCGTGGGCAGACAAAAAATATCTGTGGTGTCATGAAACATGAGGTGGGGATAAAGTTCCTTTAGCTAATGTAGAAGAATAATTTTTAATATTATTTAATTGCACTAAATGCTTGCAATATCTAATTAACAATGTTTAGACGATTTAAAAGCTACACGAAACGTGTTTCTTTACGGCTAAAATTCTAGTAATATTACACAACATACACACAAATACCACTGAACCGGTTACAATGAAATTTGGTACCTGAATGCCCAGAATAACACATAGGCTACATTTTATCCCTATTTTATATTATTAGAAATTTTTAGGAATCAATCCCGCCCCTACGGGAAAACAGAAATTTATCGCTTCTGAAAATTGAATGTGCGATCCAGCGGCACGGTAGCGCTGGAGACGGTAGCGGAAGCGGAAGCGGGGCGGGAGGTCCGGCGCGCGGCGCGTCATGTGGGTGAAGAAGTCGCTCATCGCTGAGTACGCGACCCGATGGCGGTTGCAATATTTAGTTACCATATTTCTTATGTTGATAATATTGGGTTTTCACGCGGATGAAGTCACGAGCGGCCTCTAGTCAATAAAGTGAGTATACGTCACGAGTTTGTACATGAATTCATCAATATATACTAAGCATTGGTAAGTGGAGTGGTATAAAAGAAAATTTGAATTGTGCTTTTCTTATAATTTTTATATATAGTTTAAAATTTTACGATTTTACTATTACATTTTTTCAGTTCGGTCGCGTAGCAAAGTCTCTATCTCCACCATCCATGTTGTAAGGAGCTTCGTTCCAAAAACTACTACTAGAGCAGAAATTTTTCTCCTGCTTTGCAGTAAGACAAAGAAAAAATTCTACCAAGTGGAGACTGAACTTATAACCACCCTGTTTACACTGTTACACAGCACCACGACAACCAACATAATAAAATATGTGTTATAACATTATTTTTACATACATAGTACATAATTTTATCATAATACATAATATATTCATATCAGGTTGTAACTAAATTGCAGGAACGCTTTATAGTGATTTGAGCAAGAATTCAATATTGATCAAATACCACGTATACTCGGGGCGCTTTTGCAACAAACTCGATTAAGTGTGAAAAGGAAGCTTTTACAAGATATGACCGTCATACTATGAATAAGATTACTTTAAAATATCGAATGACATATTGTAAAGCTATTTTTACAAGAGCTTTCATGAAAGAAATTATGGTAGTAAGGTAACCATAAAATAAATGAAATAAGGCCTGTCGTGGCGAAGGGGCCCAAGTATCATTGTTAATGCGACATGTTGTGGGTTCGATACCGGCTGAAAGAAATGAAATATTTAATATTTTCGTATTGAATAATTAATCCTCCGCTCAAAACGCAATACCTCAATTTGGATATTCATTTCAAAATTCAGAATTTTTAATATTTGCTATTAAATTGAATAAATAATAAATATTTATAAAAATAACTAAATAAATTCAATGATTTTTTTTAATAAAAATGAAAAGTGATTATTAAATTAAGAAATCAATAAAAATACAAGAATTTTATATATTAGATTTAAAAAATGACCAACCTTAAATTCAATTTTTGAATTTATTATTAAATTTATTTTTCAAAGATTAATTAATCTATAGTAAACATTTAAAATTAAGAATGTTATAATATTTAGTACAAATTATGTCTTATATATTTATTTATTATATTTGTAACACTGATAAAAAATGTTGAAAACTTAGTGCATTACTTAATTTTATACAAAATAAGCGCACATTTGCACATTGCTTTTAATTAACTGCATTTTTTTTTAAGTATTTTAAATTAGTATTTTCAGGTCGATACGACATGGGTACCTTCAAAAAGCGCGTCCACCTCCACCTCAAAGGCCGGCAACGCACCTGTAACTCCCCTGGTGTTACACGGGGCCGTGGGCGACGGTGATCACTCACCATCAGGTGACCCGTACGCTTGTTTGCCTTGTCTTTTTCATAAAAAAACTGCAAGTTTAGCCTTATGAATTTGTACTTTCTGTTGACTTTCAATTTTAATATTTGTACGTAATTCTTAGTGAATGAGTCTGACTCGCACTTCACTGTGTTTTACAATTTAATAAGAGTAATCTAGTTTTATTTTCGCTTAAAATTTCTAGAGATGCAGTTAAAATATTAAATTAAAAAGAGGCAAAATAAAAACCAAGATTTAACGCTAAGACCACTTTGCATTCGTCAAGCATTGCCTCAAGATATAGAGCTAAGATAGGCAACGAAACAGTGTTAAAAATTAAAAATAAAATTGAATTAAATATTTCATTTGAATATTTAACAATATAATAATTATTTGGCCACATAAAGTTAAAAAAAATCTTAATTTTTATTGCTCTACCTTTTTACTCTACTAAAAGATAACGTATTTATTACCACTTAGAACACGGAACACTGTTGATTACTTTCCGTCCGGATTTGAGACATTGTGTTTTTCTTGGCGGAACTCAACGCCACGCTTAGTTATGCCAGAGTGAGGAACTGAAATTAATTCATTTTCTTGAGTGAAATTCGACTCTAGAACTATCAGTATCCATTATACATATTACTTATACATAGAAATAAATCTATTTATAAATATGATAGACCCTATCATAACAGATTTGTTATAATGATATCTCATAGTAATAAATCTTTTCACCTTTTTTATATACGACATATTTTTCGACAGAACACTATTTGTCAATATAAAAATAATAAGCTTTGACAGGTTTATATAATTTGACACCTTCCTATCAAAAATAATTTCACGGAATTCTTTCAATACAAGATTTATTAGGGAAGCTCTAATGTGTTCGACAGTCTTTGGTTGATACTTGACACGCAATATGTTTATGTATATATTGGAGGCCGTCGTAGCACAATTAGAGATGATTAGAAGATTCTTGTAATGGCCTAATTGAATAAAGAATATTTTGTTTTTGATTTTATACATTACTTTTTTTTATGGACGAGTCACGTCATATATACGTATATATGTTAACATTATTTTTTTTAGGGTGCGTGTCTCGTCCATAAAAAAAAAGTATATAAAATCAAAATCAAAATCAAAATATTCTTTATTCAATTAGGCCATTACAAGCATTTTTGAATTGTCAAGTTACTTAGAAATGTCTGTAGTGTCAGTCCTATAGGAAGCTACCACCTGCTCGGAAGGCAGGTCTGCTGAGAAGAGCCGGCAAGAAAGTCGATACTATACGGAATAAAATGTGTTATAATAATGATTTATACATAAGTTTCTAAATTTTGGTATATCTTAAATGTATCGACGAACATCTATCTCAGTCTATCGTAACCTTGGTTTTGTTAAAAAAATGCGGTACACGTCCATATAACGTCAAGAAAAGAAAAAAAAACGAAAAGAAAAACAAAAACGAAAACGAAAAACAGGAACAAGAACACGTATAAAATAGATTCTCGCACAAGTATAAAAATTGATTCTTGTGTGTAGTGGAAATTTATAAAAATCTTCCTACGGAGAAGTTAACAGCATAAATAATTTTGAATGTAACAATACAAGAGGTGCGGGTTCAAATCTAAATAAGTAATGTTATATGTCTAAAGTATTCCATTTTGTCAAAATTTATTTTTTGTTTCCAAAATAAATGGCGCGCTCGAGTCCCAATTATTAATTTCAAAGCGGAAGTGATGTTTGCTGTTGTCGAGTTCCGTTTTATCGTCAAAATTACGTAATAAATTCCTTCTCCCGACTCATTGGAAACATTAAGGATTTTTAACGTAAAATATTTGAAGATTTTTGAAATCATGCAATTTCTTTAAGAATAATTATAATAAGAATAATTTAAAATTAACGCCTTTATGGTTTGTTTTTGTATTATTTACTATTGGACATTATTTTTGTAAGTAGTTTTAGCTTTCATTTACTTACTTATTTAAAACGTTGAAGCTATCGATATCATTATATATTAAATCGATAATAATTCAATAAATTGATGGTTATTCTTTAGGTACTTTTACTCCATTCTCTTAATTTATCTTGTTAATTACGTATAACAATAACGCAATAACTCTCATTTCATCACATTATATGTACTGTTTTTCATACTTGCTACAAGTCTAATATTTACCTATTAATAAACAATAATGATATTTGTGTACAGTTAAAAGTGATATTCATATTGAATCAAAAAATTACTCTAGAAAAAACTTGCCATTATATCAATAATATGAAGAAAATTAGAATTTTAAAAAAATATCTTGCTAACATCTCGCACATAGCGGTGTAAGATAAGCTCGCAAATTGGAGGCGACGCGGACTGAATGTGGAAAAACGAGATTTATGTTGGACGCTTTCCTCTACAGTCTCATTTTGTTTTTATTTAACTTTTGCTTTTAATGAGTGAATGCGTTCATTATTTTTTTTCGAGTTAATTGAATCTTATGTCGGCTTGTAGTTTGCTTGCCACAATTTTTAAAATATTATAATCTTTTAAATACATACAAATAAATACATTACACGTCGGCTGACGGTACTTTACTTTATACTTATCTGTCGCACTAGACTAAAATAATAAAATACCGAATAATAATATACCGATAGACGAACTTGAGCCAACACTTGAATGAATAAAATCTTTAAGTTAATATTTCGTGTGATTCTATAAAATATAAAATAATTTACTCGTAGCCAAATTAGGATGAGCCGCATTGTAAGCAATATTTGTGGGTCTTCAAAAGTTTACTTTGTAAACATATGATCTGGAACAAGTTGTAAACAACTTGTTTTTATACAACAGTTTTTGCAGATCAAAGGATATAGTTAAAAAAGGGGCAGCGAGTTTAACCACTCAGCACACATTGTCTATATACATAAGTAACTGTAAAATGAAGAAGTAAAGTTAATGATATACTCTCGTTGATATTTGTATACTTCTTACTCCTTCGCCTATACTCTTGAAGTTAATTGAAAAAAACATTTACAAATATTTATAACCAATAAAGTTAATTGAAATAAAACGGTGTGGAGAAAAAGTTCTCTCTAGACGCACAATTTATTAGTTCAATCAAAGATTATAGTATATAGTAGACGTGTCAAAGTTAATATTTTTTTCGTTACCACAAATGTTATAAAATATAAAAAAATATTTTTGAAGTATCTTCTTTTATTATTTTCTATTAACTAACTTAAAAAAATCAACTTTAATCTTCTGTACTTCTTGCACTTATTTATATAATAAAAGTTATCTTTTGTAAATATGAATTTGAAAAGTGCTTAGACTAATTTAAAAATATTAATCTTTAGAAGAAATTTACTAGTATTTTCGAATTGCATTTCTACTTTAAATTTTATTCTTTGCCAAAAGTAACAATAATTTGTGGGAGCAAGAGAGAACTAATCATCATTACAAAGCCTCAACACCTGAAACTGCCCTAGTTTCAGGTGTTCGTTTGTTTTCATGTTTAAAACAGAAATACTTTTCCTTATATAATACAGTAAGGCTGACAAAATATAGGTTATATTAAATTATAAATTAAAAATATTTTTCTCTACAACACTTTGTAACTCTAGTAAAAACATGGCTGATTTTTTTCATAATTTTTACAAATATATGTAACTTTGCTATCGTTATCAACTATAATTATTTTTATTTTAATAATAATTAATTTTCATTTTAATTTTTCCTGTTAATTAACCAAATAAAATATGAAAAACCTTTCAAAAGCCTCATCTTTAATGGAACAAATTGATTCTTTTAATCCAATAATTCGTATTCAGCGATCGGTAGATTTAATAAGGAAGGGTTAATAAAGTGTTTGCCATAGGGGAGAAATATCGAGAACATCATTTATTAGTACAAAGTTGTACTATATTTTTATATATATATATATATATATATATATATATATATATATATATATATATATATATATATATATATATATATATATATATATATATATATATATATATATATATATATATATATATATATATATATATATATATATATATATATATATATATATATATATATATATATATATATATATATATATATATATATATATATATGTATATATATATATATATATATATATATATATATATATATATATATATATATATATATATATATATATATATATATATATATATCACCTTTGCGTAAAAAAAGCAGAACTGATTATTTTAAAGAAAATAAATTAAATGCATGTACATTGCGTTGTATGCGTGACCCGATATACTTCTTTGGCATCATTAAAAATACTTTTTAATTGTACGCAAATAATAAATTACAATAAAAATAAATTCAATGAAGTCAAATTAAATTTATTAATTTACTTTTAAAGATATTGAATAACTAATAATAAGTTTTTAACATGAATAATTGAATAATATTTACTAATTAATATGTTAAATAATAATATTTCAATTTATATTCATAAATAATACATAAGAATAGCTACCCTTAATTATATTGGAGCGCTTGAAAAAATCTATAAAGAAAAACTATAATATTTACGAATAGTTAACATATTCATTAAAACATTTAATTTAAATCACTACTGAATATAATTTATGAGCACATGTATAAACCGCACTTATATGAAATTAAAACATGTGTAAGAATGTAAGCAAGAGAAACCTGTGAATAAATACTACGAATATGAAAACAGTGAACAGGCGCAACCGCTGCAATTTCATACGGCTGCAACCGCTGCAACTTCATATTGTAGCTTTTGTGTGATGAATGTCAAAAATTCACTTTTATCATTTTTTCATAACGCGCCTACATAAGTATAACTTCAAAAATATATGATTGTTTTAATATGTAATGTATCTTTAAAATAGGATAATTTTAATAACATTTTCATCAATATCTGTTCCTTAAGGTAAAGACTTTATTGACCTTTTCTTACTAAATCTACCGTTCATTGACTTATTGGAAAAAAAAACAATTTGCTCTGTTAAAGATAAGGGACCTAAAACGCTAATTAAATATTTTAGTTTAATGTTGTTTGTTAAATAATAATAATTTCATCTTGAAGTAATTTATTAAAAAAATATATAATTATATATAAAAATTATATAGTTTTTAAACTTTTTTTGCAGTACATATATGTAATGATGATGTTGAACGGGTTCTAATTAGAATTACAAAGTTTTGGGAATGCTTAATATTTTTATCAACAATCATTATATTTAATTTATTAGATATATCTAGTGATTTTCTTCTTATAAGATAAATATTCTAGAAAGAGGCCTGACGTGAAGTAGAAACACACACAAAATTGGCACATACTTGCGATTGTAAACGTGACTATCTGTGGATTCTATTTAAGCTCAACAAAATCAAATATTTATTTTTCTTATTTTCCTCCGAAATATAGGGAAAGCGCCGCGCTTAGTTCCGCCACTCAACACGCAATGCCCCAAAAAGTAAAGTTGGGATCGGAAATGTAACGGAGTGTCTTAACACAAGGTTCTAAGTTCCCTCTGCCTACCCTGCTATGAATATGTAAAGCTTATTTTCCTCGCTCTGGTACCGAAGAAAAACGCGGCGTCAATTCTTCCACCATACAAACACATTGTCTCAATTTGGCGGAAAGTGTAGAACGGATGTGTTGCCAGGTTTTCTCAGCCTATTTTTCGTTATGCTAATAATATTCTTATAAATAATTAAATAACACAAAAACAAAGCGCAGCGGTAAGTTTTGCAGTATGTCAAAAACTGTGTGTAAGGTTCACCACAGTGTATCTTAACACTATGTGCCAGTTGGATACAGGGATGGGTAAAGACCCATCATTACATTTGAGATATATGGGGAAGATAGAATATCTAAACACTTGCAAGAAAATTGTAAATTGAATATTTTAATATTTATTATTTTTTTCAAACTAAGATGGTAGAAGATTACTTACATTAGTAAGGCTAAAATATATCCGTTTTGGACATAAAAATAAACCAACACCCTAGTTTCAGGTGTTGAGGCTTTGTAATGATGATTAGTTCTCTCTTGTTCCTACAAACGGTTGTTACTTTTGACAAAGAATAAAAATAAAAATAGAAATGCAATTCATAAGTAAGAAGTTAGTTTCTTCTAAAGACTATTTATTCTTAAACTCTTGAGTTAGACGAGGTAATTTTTTCAAACATAAATTTTGCTTACAGAAACGATATTTAGAGGTATGCCATAAAGCTTTTAAAATTTGACTCAAAACATGCCTTAGTTTCTCAATAAACTAGTAGCAATACATCCAAGGCACCTACTATGTATATCAAAGAATTTAGTCTCAAAAACGAATTCGTCTGAGGGTAAATATTTGAGGCCTGTCGTGGCGCAGCGGCACAAGTGTGTGACTGTAAATGACAGGTTGTGGGTTCGATCCCCACTCGAGGAAATGAAATATTTAATATTTTCAATTTAAATATTAAATGTTTTTATTAAAGCTGTAAATATTTTGTTAATATGTGTATCAAACAAAGTCTAACGCTAAAATATTGTGTTAAAAAATCAAGCGATCCTTCAAGTGCACATTCAATTATATTTTAATAAAATTAAGTTTTATCAAATTAATCATATTTTTATAATACAATTGTCAGAGCCAGTAACGCTAAATTAATCTTATCTTTATGTCCTTCCAATGTCTCTCACTCACTCAGCTTCACGCTGTACCCCGCACACAGCAGGGTAGGCAGAGGGAATTTGGGAACGAAGTATTAAGACACTCCGTTTCACTTCCGTTCCCCACTTTCCGCTAAATTTGAGGCATTGGGTGTTGAGTGGCGGAACTCAAGGCCGCGCTTTGCCTTGTAACCAGATCGAATAAATGGAAATATTAAATATATATTTTAAAAATATTAAATATTTCTTTTCCTCGAGTGGGAATCGAACCCACCACCTGTCGTTTGCAGTCACACTTTTGTGCCCCTGCGCCACGACTGTCCTCAATACCAACCTTGTCATGGTTTTTTTATACACTATAATCTTTGATTTGACTAATAAATTGTGCGTCTAGTGAGAACTTTTTCTTTACATAGTTTTTTTTTTCAATTTACTTTATAAATAGTGGTTAGTGTACTTTTTATTTAACTTTGATAACTTTAGGTGAAGCGTCAAATGAGTAATAAGTATTTTTTATCTAGTAAAATGCGGCGATGGGTTTCGCCACACCACGCCACGCTTCGTTATGTCTAGGTAAAACATTATCTGGCCAGTGAGGAACAAAAGTATCTGTCTTTGCACTAGGTTCCTAGGTTCTCTCTTGCTATCCTGCTATATGCGGAATAAGCTTAAAGCTAACAAAAGATAAATATAATTTATACTATAAGTATAACGAAATACCACTTAAGGCAGATCACATATTTCATTCTGGAATCAGTCATATTTTTCTCGTATAAAAATTACACGAAAAAAACTATTACAAAAATAGAATTCGAACTCCTGGTGTAAACGTGAGAGATTATCTAAAGATTATCTTTAGTAACAGGTTAAATAAGTATATATTTTCCTTTAATCTCAAAGCCTTTTTCACTCTCTAAGTGGCTTTCATACTCAAAGGGAACATTTTGGGTAAATAGAAACAATGCCTATTCATATTTCACGGTTGAATTGCGGTGCCATTATGTAGACTTTAATTATGTGATCTTCAATCTTCTTTAATGGATAAATAAATAAGATTTCTGTGGTGGAATAATCCCTCAGACACAATTTGTTTCAGTTCCTTGATTAAAAGGATTTTCTGATTGATTAGGATTGTAAAAGAAAGGGTTAGCGGCTATGAAAAAATAGTATAATTGAAGCTGTTCCCGCCGTATATACTCGTAGAACGTACGGACCACCAAATTTTCAAGGCATTGCGTGTAAAATAACTTAACATCGCATTTTGTCTCGTCAACCACGCAAGTTAAGCCCAGTTTATATTATTTTAACGGTAGATATAGTTTATTTATCTATTATAAGTTGCATTAAATAAATGCATTTCCTCTTAGTTTAGACACTTCCTTCCGTCCCCCTTCTTCCTGCCAAATTAAAGTTATTGATTGCGTGTTGAGTGACGAAACTGATCGCCGCGCTTTGCCTTGTTACCAGAGCAATATTTGTTTTCCACTGAAGCTTTGGGCCAGAGCGAGGAAAATTATATTTTATTAATGTATCTATCAATGATTTTAAAAAATATATAAATAAATGGATAGCTCTAGGATTCTCATATGATGTTAGAGTAATAATTAACGCAGAGTTACATTATGCATATTTAGCGTGTTTCATGCAAAAGCTTAAACCGTACGAGGATTTACATGAATTGTAAAAAGATTTTATAATATTTGTGGACTTTGTAGCTTTGCTCTGAATTACTATCAAAGTAAATTTTATTAAAACTCATATTAAAATTGTCTGACTTACGTAATAATATTTTACATAAAACAACTAAGTTTTTAAACTGTTAAAATATGAAAAAATATAAATATACTTTTAAGCAGAACCATGTTGTATATTATGCATTTAAAGATCAAATGTTATCTCAGAGCACTTTTCCAGTCTCTCGCACCCTTCAATGGAGCGTGTATCAAAATGGATCGGGTCGCGTGTGGATCATTTACTATGAAAAATTATCTGCGGTATTATCATTATTTCTTGTTTCATTTATTTTCAATATTATATTTTAATTGTTATTAAAACACACAATAAATATAATAATGGGATTTTATTTTGTTAATGTTAGTAAATGTTATAATTACATTATAATATCTAACATAATAAATAATAAATTTAAGCCTCTTCAGATAATGCCTTGGTCGTTGTTTTTATCTTTGAGACAGTCACTCTTTCTTCGTGGCTTAATGGTTGATAGATATGATGAAAAATTGAATGCAACGATATTGTCGAAATTAAATTTTTCACTTCGATTCAATCTTAAGTCTTTTTACTGGAATCTTATCGATTCGATAGAGCAAAAATGTATTACAAGTAGAGTAGTCGAGTATAGAATTCATATTTTTTAATGGTTTTCGTGACATTCATTACTTAACTGCGCTGATTAGATGTAATCATTTAATATCAATAGCATATATGAGTGACTGACTACCTACTCTAGGTTAAAGACAAAGATATATTATTTGAACACATTGAGGCTTATTTTAATTTAATATGAGTGACCACGTGATGAAATGCCATTACCAACGAAATGTAGAGTAAGGAATTTAAGATATATTGGAATATATCTAATAGCCACCTACCCTGCCTCGTGCTGGATACAGCGTGAAACAAAAAAAAACTAATAGCTATATTGCATTTCTTTGAGCTGAGTTTGTGCATTGCTATATTTAAATTTAAAACGTAAGTATTTTAGCTAAAATGAGGACGATTTGAAATATATAGAAATGAGTAAACAGCCCATTAAGAAGCTTGGCAAATCTGTAGGGTCCATTAAAATAAACTTAAGCACTTACATGATATATGATACTGATAAACGTGAAGATATTTACAATTTTAATAAAAATATAATTATGCCTCTAGTGTATTGCCCCTTTGTGAAATATTTCTAATGTTCTGATTGAGTTTCTGCAATCTTGTCATGTATTTTGAGGGGACCTCAAAAGGCAAAAACGGAATCCCTTCAAGTTTATTTTGTTGTCCGTCTGTCATCAGCTTTTATGTCGGGAATGCGTGGAGGTACCAAGCTGAAATTAATATGAAACCTTGCGGAACTCTACGCTGCGCGTTGCCTTGCTACTAGAGAGAAGAAATGAAAATACTAAATATTTTAATTTGAAATATTTAATTGCCTCGAGTGGCAATCGAACCCAAAACCTGTCACATTTAGAGTCACACGCTTGTGCCGTTGCACCACGAGAAGCCTCAAACAACGAAGATATATGATAGATTTATTAACGAAATGCATTTAATTTTGAGCTGACGACCACTACCTATTACATATAGTGTCGATTTACCGATACTTACAGATATTCTGTATGTAAAACAAACAAACAATAAAATTATTAGTGTAAGTGTAAAATGAACAAAATTAATCTTATGTAGATTAAAGTATGCTCGAATGGTAGCTGCCCAATGCGTTCCGGTTAAATGAGAAAGATTAGAAATCGAAAAAGTATGAATTGTCTCAAAAGGATATTGTTAATGTGTTTTTTTTTAAATAAATAAATTGTGATCCGAGATATTTATTGACTAGTGCTATAGCAGTAACAAAGTATATGTGTATCCATGAATACGGAATACGGATATTTAATGGCTAAATCTACCTATACCTTCAGTCGGGGTTATTTTAATTTTATCACAAAGAGTACCTTTAGGGTTGTCTTACTATCACACAAAAAATCTTAAAACATACTAATATATCAGCTGATTAAATTGTTTTTTTTTTTTGTTATTTCACTTTTTCTCCTAGCTACTTAGAACAAAGGTTGCTGCTTACAATTTTACTAGCACATAGTTAAGAATTTTCATTTACAGAATATATGTTTTAATATAGAAAACGCACCACCAAATCTGCACTCAATACTTTTTATTTAAATGTCTAGAAAGTTATTTTATTCTTAAAAATGTAAACATCACAAAAGTACGAGATATTTATTAAAAAATATATAGTATTAATAATACATAATAAATATGTACATAGTATATATAGCGATTACTGCCTACCTGCCTGTTTAGTATATAACATTATTTATTTAATAAACTGAATTGCGCTCGTGTTTTAGAATTATATATATGTGTGCATTGTATGTAGAGTACGAGTACGTAATCTACATATGCCATGAAATGAATTATATTTTTCATCGTAATGTCGATAAGGATTTCTCAATGTTTCCGGAGAAAAATACAAACTTTGTAATAATATAATGTAAATAAAATATAATATAATAATATTCTTTTCACCCGTGTGTCCATCTGTTTGTCACTGGCCCGGTCAGGCAACGACACGAGCACTCTCCATCGCAAACAAGGAGCCCCGCTTTGTATGGGTTTGCGTTTTGGACGAACATTTTCCTTACACCTAGATGTTTGATACAGTTACAAGTACAGGCGTCGACTGCTTATATGGAATAGTGTTAGTAGATAAAATAGATTAATGTGCAAGATTTCTTCAGTTGATATGTTCACATTAAGTATTTCAATTTATAACTACAGTAAGATTTCCGTCTATTACAAATATATGATATATTTATACAAAACAATATCTCTATTGGAGATATAACTATATTATAGAGTTAGAATTTAACCAAGACACAAGATATTTATAAGTAAAATTTTACATTTTTTTTTTTTCAGCTTCACGCTGTATCCCGCACTAGGCAGGGTAGGCAGAGGGAACGGAAGTGAAACCTAGTGTTAAGACACTCCGTTCCACTTCCATTCCCCACTTTCCGCCGAATTTGTGGCATTGCGTGTTGAGTGGCGGAACTCAACGCCGCGCTTTGCCTTATTACCAGAGCGAAGAAATGAAATATTAAATATTTAAATTGAAAATATTAAATATTTCATTTCCTCGACTGGGGATCGAACCCAGAACCTGTCGGTTACAGTCACACTCTTGTGCCGCTGCGCCACGACAGGCCTCTTATTTGTAATATTGTTAAATTTAATAATTAAAGTCACTTAACAGTCTCCAACGTCGATCTTGTCTCCTGTCACTCTAAAATGAAGTAGAGTGGACGGGCCTTTGGTTCACAATGTTTTGTCCCGTCATATCTTTACTTCCCACGATGAACTATACTCCCTTAGTTAGACGAAACTTTAATATCATCTGCTTAAGAAAATATAAAGAAGTTCTCGTGTAATTTATTGTTTAAATAAATGTATGTGCGAGTTTGTGGTATCGAGACCTATACGAGAAATTTTAATGGTTTCATTTCCTCCTCTCTTAATGAGGCAAAACACGAGGCGAATAGTTGCATGAATTTGAAATATTTAAAAAAATGTAAATAACCGTCTGAATGCAAATGAATTCTGAATCATAATTGAATTTAATTTAAAGTAAAACGTGGGAATTAGTATAATATTTTACATCATTCATATCCTAAAAATATTCAGAATACCTTGCCGCTGATATTTGAATTGGCAGTGTTCTCGATTTTGCAGATTCACAGTGCATGTTGCTGCATAACGATATGATTGCGTGTTGAAAGATAGGAAATGAAAAACTTAAATATTTAATATGATTTTTTTTTTATTTGTACATTGTAAGTCGCTTGTGGGGCACAAGCGACACATTGTAAGTCGCTTGTGGGGCACAAGCGACTTACAATATGCGCCACGAAAGACCTCACATTTTTACTATGTTTTTAAAGTGTTATTCCACATTTAGGACAGAAAATACTAAACTTAAATTTAAAAAGCGTATAGATTGTTTTATACTTTTCAAATTTAAGTTTAGACCTCACGTTATTTATTAATCATATCTCAAATGTACTGTAAACTCCATGTTTCTTTTATTTTTTGTAATAACTCGTAGCAAATAAGAGCAAACAAGGATAATCTAAGTTTTCTTTTATAATAATCTGTAAGAGTAATGTCACTAAATTAAACTAAAATAAAGCTTTAAAGTTTATAGGGCGAGAACCTAGAGCTTTTGAAACTTGGCGTGGATCTTATTAAGTCAACGACATACTAAAAGTTAAATATATTTGTATAAATCTGATAAGATATATAGTTACCATCGTTAGGTATACTATATCAATTTTCATATCACTTTTAGATAGCTATCTACTAATTTCATAAATCGAAGAGTTTTTGGGGAGAAGTTGTGGGTTTGATTCTCATACACTTACTTTATTTTTTATCGATAACATCTTGAAGGCTATACTAGATCACTTACATCGTTTCAATGTAACCCAGTGTATCGGGTCAGAGTTAACTCCAGTATTAAGAATATGTCTTCGATAACTCCGATAAGTTATTTCCATTAGACAACTCCGATAAGTTATTTCCATTAGACTATAAGAGAGAAAATACAGGTAAAGGGCCTATGCAAAAAAAACTATAAATGGTAAAAAATGTTTATGTAACAAACAACATGTGTGGCGCTCAAAATATATCATGCGTGAGTTATTTTAAGCATTTTATGTTTTGTTCTTTAAAAACATTAAAAAGACAAACATTTTTTTCTAGATAAGTATTTGTTCAAAAAATTGCATAATTCTTGCTTCAATGCTTGTGGCGCAATAGAAATACAAAGTTTACACACTCAATCCCGTTCCCTTCACGCTGTATCCCGCACATGGCAGGGTAGGCAGAGGGAACTTGGGAACCTAAACGTTAAGACACTCTGTTGCACTTCCGTTCCTCACTATACAAAGTTAAAGGAATGAAATTAAATACATAATTTACTTAAAAAGAAGAAGATAGAAATCAGGAGCGAGTCGGACTCACCCACCAAGGGTATTAATTTTTATATTAGTTATTTTTATGACTGTATCAATTTTTGGATTATAATCCTAAGTATGATACGGGAAACCCTATCAGCATGTAATCTGCAGGCGTATGCACTCCTTTTGTTTTGTATGTAATCAACTATACTACAATGAATCTTTGTGATTATTTAGTTACAATTTTTACTTCATTCGTATTGTAAATTTACAATACGCACAACCACCGCCTTTCCAACTTTTCAGTCCGATTACTAGAAATTTTTCTATTACAGTTGTTTTATCTCAGCAAACATTACAATTATAGCCTTACAATTATAAAAAAAATTAAAAACACCATTGTTATATGTATATAATTTAGAAAATAACCAAAACTGTTCGTTACAACATATACAAACAATGAATTAAAGTAAATTCTAAAATCATAATAGAATATTATATTTCATTTGGTGTAAATTTAATATTTAGGCTATTCAGTGTGTCATAGTCAGGTTTATTCAACAGTGATAAAGTGCTAACATGTAAAAGGCGAGACCAGTGTCGTGTTGCTGTTTACAGAACGTTAGGGTTTGACGTCAAACGGTGCGATGGAAAAGTTTGGAAAGCCTAACCTTTGTTTACAAAAGCTTTCAATACGTGCACATAAGTTTATAATTAGCTACTGATGACATTGTATGTTACTATTTTGGCTTCACACTGTATACAACATATAGCAGGGGGGAATCGTACTATGTGTTTACGTGTCAACATTTCTGTGTTAAAATATCGTTACTTAATTTATTTATAATTATAGTGATATAATAAAAAAAGGGTTGGGTTGAAATTGTGAAAAGTGAGGAACGGCAATACAACTTTCTGCCGGATTTCAAATTCTAAGGAGTTCTAACTATAGCATATTTATATTATATTTAATATTTTTATAGTCTTGCTCCTATAACAAGACAAATATATGCTAGGTCTCAAATATTCAACAAATAGCGGCGAAGGGATTATGTTATTGGGGAACGTATTTAGGTTCCCTACCGTCCTTAATTAAAACTATACATGGGTATTCTTAGGTATAAGAAGACAGTAGAGCTGCCAGTTTCACCATGATAAATGTTTATTTTAGAAAAGTCGCTGAACATTTCATCAAGAAGACGATTCACTTAAACGTAATCTGTGAAAGTTAGCGCATTCTCTACGAGGAGCGAGCTGTCGTGCTGCTGACGATAAAATAAAGTCACAGTGAAAAGCGGTAAATGCAATAAAAACTGCGCAATAAACGACATTGAGAATTGCTGTTGTACAACAAAACATTAAAAATTAGAAATATTTATTCGTATATGATAAAAATATCCTTATGGTTATCAAAATAACGGCTAAGTTCTTATAAAAGTTTTATTTTGGTTAGTGTCGAAAGAGACGTTTTACAGCCGCGACCCAAAAATATAACGTCATATTTTAACGACCAAGACAGAAATACAACGTATCCGTTTCAGGGGGTGAATGGCACAGGACTGGTTACGAGTTGTTACTGAAAAGTTTGTTTGTGTGTTTGTATGTTATAAACAATAAATACTCTTGTATAATGTATCTAAAGAACTGATTAGAAACTATAACATTTTCAAATATTATTTTATAGTGTTAGAATGACAATTTTTTATTGTGTTATCAAGTATTGCTTTATTTTAAATAACCTTTAGTGGTTTATAAATAAAAGACAGCATTTTATCCCAGGATAGATTCTATCATTATTAGTTTTATCCTAAAATAACCTGATTACAATAACTTTCGTTATAACAATAACAATTATAAACGAACGTGAGATCATATCGTGCGACAGTAATAGCAATTAGCTTGCAACACGTCTAAGAACACTTTGTAGAATCTCTGTGTAAAATCTTTTTAAAATCTCCTTATTTTAGAGTTGTTTCTTATATAGCTTTACTTTGTCGACTTAGATTTGGGAATATTATTTGAATTATATTGGAGCGCCGGTCGACCAAAAAAATATTTTAGCTCACTTACAAAAGTGAGTTCTGCAAAATATAATACTTTGAGACGTACTAGTTTTGTTTATATAGTTTACTAAATAGATATCACTTTATTGACTGGTACTATATTTTTTTATATAGCTTCACGCTGTATCCCGCACTAGGCAGGGTAGACAGAGGGAACTCGGGAACCTAGTGTAAAGACACTCCGTTCCACTTCCGTTCCCCACTTTCCGCCGAATTTGAGGCATTGCGTGTTGAGTGGCGGAATTCATTTCGTGTTGAGTGGCGGAATTCGCGCCGCGCTTTGCCTTATTACCAGAGCGAAGAAATTAAACATTAAATATTTAAATTGAAAATATTAAATATTTCATTTCCTCGACTGGGGATCGAACCCAGAACCTGTCGGTTACAGACACACTCTTGTGCCGCTGCGTCACGACAGGCCTCAGGTACTATATCACTCAGATATTCAATAAAAATCTCAACGATTAACCGCTATATATGAATACAGCCATTCAATTGCAGCTGTAAACTGTGCGTCATTTTAACGAAGTACAATTTATAGAAAGAGTGTGCAACAATGTCAAGAGAAACAGATGTTTAAAACCTGACTAAATAAAAAATATTGTTCTATACCTCGGCTAACCTTGGAAAGATAAATTATCAGACGCGAATACGAATCTCATGTTATATTTTAATTTAATATTTTATACAAATATATTTAAAATATCGACAAGGTACCTTATCGGGAAAAAAACAACGAATTTCGGAACCTAGTGTTCGCACACTTCGTTCCGTTCCCCATTTTGATTGTGTGTTGAGTGACGGAACTCAACGCCGCGTTTTGCCGTGAGTGAGGAATAATTGGATTAAAATTAGTATTCGGCATCTGCTACCTTTGCTATATTTTGGTATTTGCTGCCTTAGTTCCAACATGCACCGGACAACCGTATAGAATCCACTTCCCTGAGTGAAGTTAAATAAAATAAAGTGTTTCGAGGACCATATTTTTGATATTGTTGAACATATATTTTTAGCAGGAAGTGACTATACAGTGACTTTTTATTAATACAATAAAAACATACCATATATTTTAAAATAGTTCCAATTCACGTGTGAATTACAGATTTTATATTTATACTTTTATTCAAACAAAATGTTGTTATCATACCGCGAAGGTAGACGTCCGTAGAATGAGCATTGTTTTAGTTCATTCTCCTGTAAACGATCATTATATGGATAAACGACATTTAGTTCACCATTTAAGGTATTTCTTTTTAAAGTATGAGAATAAAAGGAAGCCTAAGTAAAAAGGATTTGGGTGTTTTGTTTTTATAAATATTACCACTTTATCAGTTGAGTTATTTTATATTTTATCGTATTTTGTTATTCCACAATTTGTTAGTAGTGTTTAGATGTAAAGTCCAGTGCTAAGACAATGCATATTCCATTTTCTACCAAATTTTAGACATGACGTATTTATTGTTGGAATATAATGCCGCTGTTTGTCGCACTAAAGCAAGAAAATGAAAGTAGCACTGACAGTTTGTTATATATATACAAAATTGTACCATTATTATTAAATTAATATTTTTAATAATGTGCAGATATTTTTTTGAGTGTAAAAAACTGTAGAAATATTTATTTTTTAGGAAACAGAAACATTCTTATTAAGTTTAAGATTTTCAAACATTTTATAGTTCGTTCATTATATGTTTATTATACTCTTGTATTACCTATCGAATTTGGGAAGCTACATCATATACTATGCAATAACTCTCGGCTGATCATAAACTAAGATATTTTTTTTGGCTTCAAGCTGTATCCCGCACGAGGCAAGGTAAGCAGAGGGAACCCGGGAACCTAGTGTTAAGACACTCCGTTCCACTTCAGTTCCCCACTTTCCGTTGAATTTTAGGCACTACTTGTTGAGTGGCGGAACTCAACAGAATAAAATAAGATATATTTTGAATATGAATTACTCCTACAATCGCCGCGATGCCCGACTACATCACGAGAGCCTTATATAGCATAATATTTTTACTCAATAAAGCCACATAAAACTAAACTATATCAAATAAGAAAAGCTTCTTGAAATGCACTATGCGTTACAATTGAATCAGCTTTATTGGCTTATGAAGACTTCAGAAAGTGACGAATTATTTCTTTTTCCAAGTAGCAAAGTAGGACCTTAATATAATTTACCAAGGCTGGCCTTACGGAGAGAACAAGGCTTGGAGACAGAGAAAACAGAGAATTATGTTGCTATATTTTAGGCTATGCGAAGACCAATAAGTGAAATAATCTACAATGTAATAAAACTCTATAAAAGACTTGACAAATTTACGGCCGTAATCATTCTTGCTCTTGTTTTATTCATTTCAGTTAATCAACTTGGGAGCTATGATGCCATAGTCGACATACAGAATATAAGCATAGACACACACACTCACACACACACTCACACACACACACACACACACACACACACACACACACACACACACACACACACACACACACACACACACACAAATGTGTCTTTAATATATATATACAATTTAAGATTTAGGATATTTGAAGCAGAAAAAATATTTTCACATTTTATTTGTAGGTTAAAGAACACCTACAGTAATTTTATAGTGTAAATGTAAAAAGTTAGAGCTGGTAAGCAGATTAAGTCACATGTATTCATGCAGTTGTTCGAAACATTATGAGACCGCGAATCTATTGTTTACAGAATGTTCAAAGCGAGAGATTCAGTGCTTATTTTATAGTAATAATGTGAATATTTGTTACATACATGTAAATCACATATGGCACATGTGTACATTTGTGATTAATTTGTATATTTTTCTTCCTTTATAATCAATCAATCATTATATCTTTATGTATTCCTTCATCATAAATGAGTTAAAAAAATTTTAAACGTGAATGAATTATGAGTTATACACTGTATTTATATTTCAAAACCAAATATAATAATAATATTCTTATACAAAAATAAATAAAAATTGGGCTGAAAATTATTAGCAAGCAATATATTGTATGCAAGACAATGCGGATGCTGTTAACGATCTTTATCATGTAGTTTATGCGTCGAATGCAATTTGGCGATAACATTCTCTTGGTAATACATTACATACAAAGATAACAGTGTATTACGAATAATGATAGTGATGTTTTATATTGTTTTGGTCCCTACAGTTGTAGGCTCAAGTACTTCTGTATATGTTTTGATATAATGTATATGAGATAATTTTAAAATAATAAACACACGCTTTTGTTAATAAAATATTTATTATATATATAATTAATTACAAATAATTTTTAACTTTATTCTTATATTAATTAATTTTATTTTTATATTATAAATTGTGAGTAAAAATTTTAGTTATTTACTATTTACTTCGATTCTTGGGAATTTAAAATTAAATCAAATCAAATAGATACGTAAGTTACGTTTAAACGCCAAGTTTCATGATTGTACAATAATTACTTTAATATTACTTTTTACAGCATCTTCACGCTTTTCCGAGCTTCGCGGGGCAATCAGAGTATGGGACTTTTGTGATAAGACACTTCATACTAATTATTTTATTTCATTATTTTAAAGAAGACAACATAGCTGGTCGTAATATTTAGTTTTCGGTGTTAGCTATTATTTTTTCTATCTCTTGACTAATTGAATAAGGTATTGAACAAGGTAAATTTATTCTTTTTTGAATATAAAAAACAAATGCCCAAAATAATACAAATATATGATTATAATAAATATGCAAAGGCAGTTTTGTTTCTTCAAGCATTATCTTACATATTTATTTTTATTGTTTTAAAAGAAATTGTGATATATAAATAAATTAACAAAAAAATATTTTAATACATTTATAATAAAAAAAGACACCCTTATTTATATAAAATATTAAAATTCTTTTAATTTTGGCTACAGTCAGTGATATATCAAAATTGAATTACAAAAGTATTCACGGGGGCGGCACTTTTACAATAAATCCACTGTTATTTATGAAAGGCACCCAACGCTAAAACAAGTTGTGGTTTGTTGAAAGGTTGTAATTACCCTTTAGTCATATAAGTTTTTTGTTTTGTAAGTGTATAAAATATTTCTTTAACGATATTTTTTAATTTATAATTTGACAGTAGACGAACGGAGTGTCTTAACACCAGCTACCGAAGTATATATGGAATACAGCTAAAAACTTCCAAATTCTATAGGGATTTTCTGTTTTATGATAATACAGATTAAATTACTAACGCCTTAGTAAGTATCAAAAATATTGTTCCAAATTGAGTTCCACGGGTGTATTCGAACGCGTCATTCTACTTGATTCATCTTTACCGTAATTGATAGGAAGCCTGAGTAGATAATGTACAGTCATTTCGTGTCGCCGCGACGTGATTGTCTGCTGGAAGATTTACGTATTTTCTTATTTATTTTTCAATGTGTAATAAATGTAATTGTAGTTTTTATATTTAAGTAAAACGTATTTGGTGGTAGATCTATATACAAAAATATGATCATTTATAATATTATTAATAATTAACTAATTTGAGTTTTGAGGCCTGTCCTGGCGCAGTGCAATCCATAGGTTGTGGGTTCGATCCCCACTCGAGGAAATGAAGTATTTAATATTTTCAACTTAAATATTTAATGTTCCATTTTTTCACTCTGGTACAAGGCAAAACGCGGCGTTGAGTTCCGCAACTCAACAGGCAATGCCTTAAATTCCGCGAAAAGTGGGGAATGAAAGTGGAACGGAGTGTCTTAACACTAGGTTACACTAGGATACAGTGTGAAGCTGAGAAACTAAGTTGAATTTAAAGTACGACGACGATTGCTAGTAGTTGTATATATACTTAACCCTTACCCACCTAACGTCTTTTCTTGTCACAGAACCACCTAACCAGGGTCATGGTGACCGCTTGTATATCAACAATGTTTTAATTTAAATGATTGTAAATTGTGTAATGTGTCTTAAATTTACTAATAAAATTTGGAATACAAATATTTTATCTGTTCTTTACTTATCTGAGATCAAAATAAGGACAATCAAAAAAACTTTCTTTTTTATCTTGTTTTTAGGTACTTGAATATATAACTTCTGCAGCACCCAAAAATTCATAATTCTTCTCTGTCTGTACCATCTGTGCTGTACCCTCTGTGAAAATTGATGTACAGTACAACATACCGATGAAATCTTTTTTCTTTTCTTTTTTATCTTTTCTTTTCTTTTTTCCATCACATTGAGATCTTGAGCACAGGTCTGGTTTTGATAGATAGGTCTAATTTTTTATTTTTTTCTCGTTAGTATGTTTTACTGTTTCTTCTAACATACTATCGGTAATAAATAACTGCCACAAATCTAACGGTCTTGTATTACTGTTTAATATATCTCTTAAGTTGCTTTTCAGTATTGATGTTTGTTGAATAATGCTGGGTTGCAAAGTCCTTGGTCTTGAAACCGGGGGTTGAGAAGACCAGCGGAACCGAGTCTTTCCAAAGTAATTTCGGTATCTTGTTAATGGAATGTTATTATCGAACGACGCAACATCGATTGGCGACATAGTCATGGTTGACGTCATCCAAATCGTTGCCATAAATTTCAGAGTCAGAATGACAATCACCATCGATCACAAAGTACTTTTGTAAGTTGGTATACGGCTCGTCCCAACTTGGCCACAATTAAAAAAAAGTCCATTAAAGTCTTTGTTATTATTAATTAAACTACAATATATAGAAAATTATTAAATTATTAAATTCGTAATAAGGCAAAGCGCGGCGTTGAGTTCCGCCACTCAACACGCAATGCCTCAAATTCGGCGGAAAGTGGGGAACGGAAGTGGAACGGAGTGTCATAACACTAGGTTTCACTTCCGTTCCCTCTGCCTACCCTGCCTAGTGCGGGATACAGCGTGAAGCTGAAAAAAAAAAGAAAAAATATTAAATTCTTTGATATTTTAAAGGAACTTAGGAAATGCTAAAAGTCACTTCAAAATTTTCTTAATACAAGTGATTGCTCTAGTTCATCTAAAGGTATTATTTTATTATTCTAGTCTAGTGCTACTGACAAGTAATAAATAAAGGAAAAAAAAACTATGGCTAGTAAAATATAATAGTCTACAAGCCCATACAAGGTAGAATTAAGAACCTGAAGAACTTTAAAAATTACAAAATAATATATCTAAAGCATTCGTTCATTGAAAGCAAAAGTTAAATAAAAGCTAAGTGAGTTCTTCTGTAGAAAAAGCGTCCCTTTCAGTCCTCGTCGTATCCAATTTGCCAGCTTATCTTACACACCGCTGTGTGCGTGATGCATGTAAAATATTTATTAAAAATTTTAACTTTCTTCATATTATCTATCTGTCTAATAGTAAGCTTTTTCTGCAGTAATTATTTGATTCACTTTGTATATTTTTTTTAAATCTCAACAAATGCACATTACATTATTACATTCTGTCATTATTCATTTACACTTTTTTATTCAGCTTCATGCTGTCCTACATTGGGAGAGTAGGCAGAGGATATGGGCTACTATTTCATTCGAAAATCTTAAATATTCCAACCTTTCTAGTGAGGATCGAACCCACAACTCTGAACAGTGCTCCTGGGCCACTGTACAAAAACAGTACATATAATCTGACAAATTGAGAGTTCTTGCTTTTAATTCAATGCTTGCGTTAACAAGTTGTGTAGTGTTACACTGCGGTTAAGAGAATGGGTGTAAACGATTAGAATGAGTATGTGTGCGGGCGATGCGTGTATTAGTTACTATTTAACTACGAGTATTTTTACGACTTTTAAATTGATACTTCACATTTAGGAAAGAAAATTTTTGAAACTGCAATCATTTAATATGTTAGCGAATAAAAAAATCTGATAAGATTCAAGTTTTAAATAGGTAAGTTAATAAAAGTTAAAAGTACTTTCAAAAATAAAATCCAATATAAAAAAAAAACACAATACAGGTATGTACTTGACATGAAGCTGTCTTAAACTTTACAAATACAAATTACAAAAGCCGTATTTTAGAAAGGCCTTCATTTTAAATTATAATTTTTCAGTGTAGAATTGCTTGTTTTTATATAAATTAATCTTAATTGAAAGCTGGTACTTAAAATAATGGTTAATGTAATCTTGTATTATTTTACAGAGATTACAAAAAGTAACAACCGAAAAGGTGAGATATTTAAATAAATATATTTTATTAAATACACATACATAACTTTATAGTATGACTTTTCTTTCTTGCATAGAATGTAAAAAACTAGTATCAAGTCACTCGTTTTCCCATTTCCGCCCAATTTTCTAGATATTGCATGTTGAATGGAACTCAACATCGCACTTTGTCTTATTGCCAATATTGAGACAATGAAGAAAGAGGCCTGTCGTGGCGCAACAGCACAAGAGTGTGACTGTAACTGACAGGTTCTGGGTTCGATCCCCAGTCGAGGAAATGAAATATTTAATATTTTCAATTTAAATATTTAATGTTTCATTTCTTCGCTCTGGTAATGAGGCAAAGCGCGGCGTTGAGTTCCGCCACTCAACACGCAATGCCTCAAATTCGGCGGAAAGTGGGGAACGGAAGTGGAACGTGTCATAATACTAGGTTTCACTTCCGTTCCCTTTGCCTACCCTGCCTAGTGTGGGATACAGCGTGAAGGTGAAAAAAAAAATAATAATTGAAAAACACATTCACATGGTGATGGAGGTGAAGATGGTGGTGTTACAGTCAGATATTGTGCTTCTCCGCCACAATATATCTGTAAGTTTATAAAGATATTGATGTCTCGCCACTAGGATTATGTCTTCCTCGCCGCTGTACATTTAATTAAATTAAAGTTAAAGTTAAGTACAAAAATATAATTATCAATAATAACAAAATGATGATTTTTTATCCATCAATAAAGTGATTTTTATCCATAAATAAAGTGTTGTCACTGGTAATAATTATAAAACATATTCCCTGTGAATATTTAGTCAACTAAGAGTCTGAGTGTAAAAACAAATAAACTCACAACTGGTTCGATTTCCACAAGAGAAAATTAATTGTATTCAATTCCCCAGTTTAATGACAATAAAATTCGTCCGTGTTGAAACCCTACCGAACCCAACAAAGCGTCCGCTACCGTCATCGGGAAGTTGTGGATAAAAAGTAGTCTATGTATTATTCAGGGCCTTCAGCTACATACATACCAAATTTCATAATAATCGGTTCAGTAGTATTTACGTGAAAGAATAACAAATATTCTTACATACACAGTCGAAAACTTTCACATTAATAATATTAGTATGATAGTAAGTAGTGTTACCATAAAAATTTAAATATGAACATAAAATATTGATATATTTTATATTGTACACATAATATGCGTACAATGGCAAGGCTTTATATTCTTCTTTATTTTAAAAACGCTTTCACCACATGAAAAAATGCTCGCAATTAGCGTTGATTGCACTCGAAAAACCTCAAATATTTTACGTTGGAAATCCTTAACGTTTTTAATGGGAGAAGGAATTTATTACGCAATTTCATGCTAAAACGATACTCGACAACATTAAACATCACCTCTGATTTGAAATTAATAATTAGGACCCCTTTATTTTAGTAACAAAAATTTAAATTATATTCAAGATTTTTTACATTACCATTACCTCCTTTTCTCTTTCTTCTTATGTTAGCGACATGGACATATGGACAGATGATGCATTTTTTAACAAGACCAGGGTGACTATAGACTGAATAGATATTCGTAGATAGAGTAATACAGTATCAATAATAAGGGATATAAAATCACGATTAGTTTTTATAAATATTAATTGATAAACGGTTTACATGCTATGTTATGGCTCCATATAACAAACTTTATTCCACATACGTAAATAAAATGTCATCTATCGGCAGGCAATGCAAAAAAGTTACAATTTTACTGAAAAGGCGAAGAGGATATGAAATATTTATTATTTATGAGGATATCATATTTATATTGCCTTGTTCCGGTAATACGCGACAATGAGGCCACCACGCCGCGGAACAGGAATGTCTTAGTCTTTGCACTAGTTTCTCAAGTTCTCGCTACCTACCCTGCTATATGAGTAATAAGCTTAAAGCTTATATAAAAAAATGCCACAGATAGGCAGATCAGATGTTTTATTCTGGTATCAATTATATTTTTCTCGTATAATAAATATACAAAAAAAAAACTTTAATCTTCTTTAATGGATACATAAATCATTTTTTGTTGGAATAATCCTTCAGACACAATTTGTTTCAGTTCCTTGATTAGAGATTTTCCTGATTGGGATTGAAAAAGAAAGGGTTAGAGAATAGGACCATGAAAATAAGCATAATTGAAATTATTCATTAATTGAACATTTTGTGTTTCACGCTATATCCCGTATATAGAACGTATGAATTTTCATTCATCATCACCAACGAATTTTCATTGGACCGGAGCGAACTCTGGACGAACTAAATCTGATAAACTGAAATTTCTGAATGAATTAAATTTCTGGATGTCTTTGCCAAAGTAACAAAAACCCAAGACATATTTGTATTTTTTTTTGCAATCTGTTTATTCACCGCTTTTCACACAAAAACTACTAAATAAACTTATTTTTTTAAATTTATATAGCTAATAGTACTTAGGAATATATACGAGGAATGTATAATTATTTTAAGGTCTTTTTTGCTCTGGAAATTCGACACGATACCCTCTGGTTCTGACTAGGAAAGATGATAATGTTAACTTTTATAAATATACCTCTACTTAAGTAAAAACACAACAATTTAAAATACTTATGTGCCATTATTAAAAGAAAACATTGTATTCATTATTAATCACGGTACTGGAAATTTTTATGCAAAAAAAATAAATAAAGATAGCATATAAAGCTAGCATAAGGCTCCTAATCAATCAATTCATATTAATAAAATTTATACACAAATAAATTAAGTTAAACTTAAATTTTATTTAACACAATTTTAAAAATAATTACTTACAATCGAGTGTATAGATTTTTAATTTTAAAAATTGCTAGATTAAATATGCTTTAACTAATCTCATTTACAAAAGTAAACAGTTGTTTCACTCACGTGAGGTTTAGTCATATTATGGGATAAAACTTTAGTCGGAGCCCGCCATTATAGCGATAAGTGGGCAGGGCGTTCATTTTTCACCGTATAAAATTTATGAAGCGGCAGAACTGTTATCGGGATCATGAGCTAAATTTGCTTACTCAACCAGACAGAGGTAGGCTTTTGTTTGCTCTTATGATATGTCTTTTGTAATATATAGTAGGTATTCTTCATAGTTTCAAACTATGGACGATATATATTTTAAATTTTAGATATGTGTTTTTTGGCAGAAACAAAGAGAACATTGGTTACGAGTTACTCTATATATCCCTAGCAGAGAATACATGAAACTACCAAGTCAATTATTAAAGACGAAATCTTTTAAATAATTAAGATCTGTATATTTAGTTTCAAGTTGTGACAAATGTAAAAAATAATCGTCGTAACGCTAAACACTCTAAATTACAAACCATGTGTATGATACAAACACAACTAGGTAGTAAGTATGAAGTTATTATTAAAACTATTATTTTTAATGGATAAGTGTGGTTGAGTTATAATATAATTCATGCGAGTAATATTACAAACAGACTGAAAGAAGCATTTCTACGTTCGTTCAGAATTAGCAGCTGCTATTGTGAGAATCCTTCAAACGCTTAATAACGCAGAAATAAGCAGTTGAATTATACGGATTGAATGATTTCAATTTTCACTAGACAACGATAAAGTTGCAAAATATTCATCAAACAACTATGTTTTCCTTGTAGTAAGCGACCATAGTTATTTGAATCTATTCTCGAAACAATAAATGTAATAACTACACTGTTTATGTTTTCAAATATTTCACTTTATGTGAAAATAGTTACGAAGGGACATCTTCGACTTCTCGGCAATGATTTAAGGCTCGATCCTTCTAAGCAAATTTTCTATTTGTAATTTTAAAAAACTTTAATTTGTCTAAATATTTACTAATTGAGTGTAACACACACCAAGCCAAGTGCATCATGATTATTTTCAACCTCACCTTGCAGAGAAAACCTTGAAGCCTAGTGTTAAGACACTCCGTTACGTTCCCCGCTCTCCGCCAAATTAAAGGCATTGCGTGTTTGGTAGCGGAACTACCGTTACTATACGTTACTATACGTTTTGCCTCGCTACCAGGGCGAGGAAATGAAACTATTAAATATGTTATTTGAAAATATAAAATATTTTTCTTCTTCGAGTGGGGATCAAACGCACAAAACTTTTCGCGTTTAATGTCACACGTTTGTGTCCCTGCGCCACAACAGTCCTTAAATCATGGCCGTATTCATTATGCACGTAACGTCAATAACAAACGCTAATTGAACATAATGAATTGGCATTGTCGTATGCTTAACATTTCATTAGATTTAACATTTATTAATGTATAATTCTCTATATTAGAATTTTCGTATACTGTTTTCAATATTAATTCATGATCTATCCCGCATTTTTCGGAATAGGCAGAAGGAAAATGTTAATAAGATACTCTATTCCCCACACAATGTAAAATTTTTGATAATCTGCATTGTAATGACGGAGCTTAACGCATTTACTAACAAATAATACAGTAAACTCTATCGAGTGAAACAAACAGAATGACATATGTACGAGTATGTAAGTATATGTAAGATAATCCTATGTATGCGGTTTTGATTAACGAAACCCAACAGCACGACAGCGACGATGATTAAATAAGTCTTCTGATATATTTTTTATTGATTTTATTTTTAAGGGAAACAAAAAAATTCAAAGATAATCAAGTTAACACAGATTAATAATTAAATATTGTATTTCAGTATATAAAGAAATGAATATGAATAGGCTATGATTGAAAAAATAGTTAAAAAAATCGCCGTAAACTTTATATGCATTTTGACAAATCTTAATTCAAATATTTTCCATAAAAGTTCTTCATTAAAAAAAAAAAAAGATAAAAAATAACAAACGCAATAAACTTCTCTTATAATTGTTCGTTTTTTTTTTGAACGTTGGATGTTGCGGTCAATAGAACGAAACGAAACTTATCACTGCGTTGATTTTTTTGATTTTGCTGGTCTTTTTTCCTTTTTTGATTTACACAACTACCAATTTTAACGGCATTCAGAGATTGAATCTAGTATTGACAAATTAGACCTGAAACTGTAAACTACGTAGTACTGTGTGGGTATTTAGTTTCGGCAGTTATATCAGACTCGGAAAGTGAACCCGAGTATTTTGACATGTCCTCTCGACCAAGTCTGCTTGCTATGAAGGATGTAGCATGACGTTGTTTTTGTTTGTTTTAATTTAACCTACTTACTTATTGTTAACACACCACCAATTTTAGAAAAAAATGTTTTGAGAGATTTAGTTGAGCAAAGCGAGGATAATTTTATATAAGATTTATATTTTTTTGATAATTTTTGGAGGATTTGTAGACGTACAACGTCTGCTTTGCTCTGAATTACTATAAAAGGAAATTCAATTCAAACTCATATTAATTAAAAAAAAATGTCTGATCGTAAATCAGATATTTCACCTAAGACACGTTTGCTGAAATGCATGCTGAAATGGATGTTGATAATATTTTTTATGAATAATTGAGTTCAGAGCTATAAAGTATAGATTCCATACAAAAAAATATATATTTATTTATTTAACACTGATTCCCAGGTTCCCTCCGCTCACCTTGATACATGCGTAAACAATAAAATATATAAAAGGGTACAAAGCACCAAGCGATTTCAGTATTCTAATCATTATATTCTTTATTGCATGTAACAACAACATATAAAAATTGTAAAGTAATTAACAATAGCGCGATTGTACTTATCTCTAAAAGAAAATATGAAAAAAATAAGTATATTTTTAACTAAAAAATTTCGTACTTAATGCATTTAAAGATCATACGTTATCTCAAAGCACTTTTCCAGTCTCTCGCACCGTTCAATGGAGCGCGTATCAAAATGGATCAAGTCGCGTTTGGATCATTTACTATGAAAAATTATTTGTGGTATTATCAACATTACCTTGTTTCATTTTGCCTAATTTAGTAAATATAATCATTTTATATAATATACAATAACTTTAAGTCTTTTCAGATAATGCCTTGCACTTTGTTTTTATTTATGATAAAGTAACTCTTTCTTAGCGGTCTAGAGGTTGACAGTTATGATGAAAGTTTGAATGCAACGATATTATCGACCGATGTCGACTCTTAAGAAAGAGTATCTCCTAGTACATAATATTATAAATGTAAAAATTGTGAAGATGGATGTTGGTTTCAGTTTCAAACAAAAACTACTTTAGATTTACATTAAATTTAACAGTAAAATTTTCTTCATGACAAAATTCAATTTTCCACGTTGTTTCAATCTAAAGCCTTTTTCTTGGAATCTTATCCATTAATTTTATTAATGCGGAACAGCACAAATTCATTACTAGTAAAGTAGAGTAGTCGAGTCTAGAATGGATTGCTTGAAATGGTTTTTGTGACATATATTCCTTACTCACACAGCTTCACGTTGTTTTACGCACATGGCCGGTAGGTAGGCAGAGGGAACTTTGGAAACCTATTGTTAAGACACTCCACTCGACTTCCTTCGAATTTGAGGCATTGCGTGTTGAGTGGCGGACTTTAACGCCGCGATATGACTTACTAACGGAGCGAAGGAAAAAATAATAATAAATATTTAATTTGAAAATGAAATACTTAATATTTCATTTTCTCGAGTAGGAATCGAACCTACAACCTATCGTTTACAGTAACAGGCTTGTGCTGCTTTGCCGCGACAGGCCTCACATATATAAATACGCTAATTAGATATAATCGTTTAATATTAATAAAATGAATGAATATATGAGTTATTTTGACTGGCTACTCTAGAAGAAATAAAGAGACATTATTTGAAAACGTTGATTTTTATTTTTATTTAAACTACGTGGACGCAAACATGGTGTGATAAAGCTCTCATAATCGCAGAAAAAAAAATGTAAAGTAAATAAAATAAGATATCTTCGAATATATCTAACAGCTGTAGTGCAATGTATCATCTTTGAGTAGGGTTTGTGCATTACTATATTTTTTACTTTAAACTTTTTTTTAGCTAAAATGAAAAATATAGTAATTAGCAAACAACCAATTAGTAAGCTTGACAAAACTGTAGGATCCATTAAAATACAACTAAAGCAATTGCGTGATATATGATACTGAAACTCGTGTAGACAGTTACAATATCACTAAAATTATACACACACAGACAGTGGACGAGGCGAAGGTATGCCGAAACCGTAGCGTTTGGCGCTCCGTTCTCTCTGCCAACCTCGCTAGGGATATAACATGAAGATAAGTTAGTAAGCAAGCACTAAAATTATAAATATGCCTATAGGGCATTGTCCCCTTGTGAGATATTTCTAACTTTCCGATTGAGTTTCTACGATTTTGTCATATATTGTTAGAGTTCCGTAACCCATAGCAATGCCATCTATTTGTAAATAGAATTCTTGATTGAACACCAGATATCCAGATGTAAGGCAGTGTTCTAAAAGTTCAAGATATTCTATAGGCATGTTGTTCTCCTCTAGCTTCCGCTTGACAATCCTGATACAGTCTTTAATAGGTATACTGGTGAACAGCGACTGGACATCAAAACTGACCATGGTTTCATTGCTAGCTAACTTAAGGTCTTTCAGTCCGCTAACAAAATGGTAAGAATCCCTGACATAAGATGTTGTGTGGCCACGCAGTGGAGAGAGTATTTTCGCGACGTGTTGAGCCAGTTTATACGTCGGTGTATCGATTTGGCTCACTATTGGACGAAAAGGTACATCTTTTTTGTGTATTTTTGGTAACCCATACAACTTTGGAAGTTTTACACAGCTAGGCACGAGAGATTTAATGTCGAGATCTAACGATTTTGCGTGTTTTTTAATTAAATCGGATGTCTTTTTTAATATTTTTGTTGTAGGGTCTTTGTCAACAATTTTATAAGTGTTTTGATCCGATAGTAATAATGACATTTTTTGTATGTACTCATCAGTGTCTAGTATTACCGTCGCGTTACCTTTATCAGCTTTGAGAACTGTTATTTCATTGTTTTTCCGTAAATTATTAAGTGCCCGAGATTCATCACGAGAAAGATTAGACTTAGGTGGTTTGCTACGGCGCAGTAAGGCGGATATATCTTGACGAATAGCTTCTGAATCTTCCTTCATCTTTATATAAAAACCAGATTTTGAAGGAAGATTCAGAAGCTATTCGTCAAGATATATCCGCCTTACTGCGCCGTAGCAAACCACCTAAGTCTAATCTTTCTCGTGATGAATCTCGGGCACTTAATAATTTACGGAAAAACAATGAAATAACAGTTCTCAAAGCTGATAAAGGTAACGCGACGGTAATACTAGACACTGATGAGTACATACAAAAAATGTCATTATTACTATCGGATCAAAACACTTATAAAATTGTTGACAAAGACCCTACAACAAAAATATTAAAAAAGACATCCGATTTAATTAAAAAACACGCAAAATCGTTAGATCTCGACATTAAATCTCTCGTGCCTAGCTGTGTAAAACCTCCAAAGTTGTATGGGTTACCAAAAATACACAAAAAAGATGTACCTTTTCGTCCAATAGTGAGCCAAATCGATACACCGACGTATAAACTGGCTCAACACGTCGCGAAAATACTCTCTCCACTGCGTGGCCACACAACATCTTATGTCAGGGATTCTTACCATTTTGTTAGCGGACTGAAAGACCTTAAGTTAGCTAGCAATGAAACCATGGTCAGTTTTGATGTCCAGTCGCTGTTCACCAGTATACCTATTAAAGACTGTATCATGATTGTCAAGCGGAAGCTAGAGGAGAATAACATGCCTATAGAATATCTTGAACTTCTAGAACACTGCCTTACATCTGGATATCTGGTGTTCAATCAAGAATTCTATTTACAAATAGATGGCATTGCTATGGGTTCGCCTGTGTCCCCGGTAATAGCAGATATATACATGGAGGACTTAGAGGAGATGGCTTTTAGCTCTGCACCATGTCTACCTAGGATATATAAGCGGTACGTAGATGACACATTCACAATTTTACCTACGGACAGTGTTTATATATTCTTAAACCACCTTAATTCTATTAATAATAATATTCAGTTTACAATGGAATTACAGGCAAATAATTCTTTAGCTTTCCTTGATGTTTTAGTCATAAAGAATTCTAATGGCACAATAGGCCACACAGTATATAGGAAACCCACGCACACCAATAGATACCTCAATGGTGAATCTCACCACCACCCTACACAGTTATCTACTGTTGGCAAATCTTTGTTTCAGAGAGCCCACCACCTCTGCGATGCTGAACACCTAGGGGACGAGCTTCGACAGGTGAAGACTGCTCTTCATCAGAACAAGCTGCCAGTTCCCCGCCAGCATTGTCAGAAGACCAACAAGCCACCCACAGTTGAGAGGCAACCAGCACTTTTACCATATGTAAAGGGTGTATCAGACAGGATCGGCAACATCTTAAGAAGAGCTTCTATTAAAACTATTTTCAAGCCTAACAAGAAAGTGAGCCAATTCTTGAGACCAGTGAAGAGTAATATTCCTTTGCAGTGTGCAGGTGTATACAAACTTGATTGTGACTGTGGCTTATCATATATAGGTCAAACAAAGAGAAGCATCGGTGTTAGGGTGAAGGAACACATCTCCGATGTCAAGAATGGGCATGTATCAAAGTCAGCTGTGTGTGAGCATACATCGAACAAATCCAACCATTACATCAGGTTTGATAAACCCCACATACTCGCTAGGGAGAATAGATATATCCCTAGAATGATCCGCGAGGCTATTGAAATACAAAAACATCCTAATTTCAATAGAGAAGATGGTTGGAAACTTTCCACCACCTGGGACCCACTCTTAAAAAATTTAAAGTCCCCAGCACACCACACTAGAGGACCAGATACAGTTAGCACATTCTGCAAGAATCCAGGGCAGTACGCGAGGCAATTAAGGAATCGTTGGCGGTAGTTTGATATAATAATTATATCAACTGACAGACAAATGCCACCTCAGTCTACCCGTGACCACGGACTACTGTAAAGTGTTCGAAACGTCGGGTTTCCCAAAAATGTTTACCATTCAATATACGCGATTAATCCGTTTAAAAGTGTTTCATTTAAAACTTTTTTTATTTAGATAATAAAGTAACTCTTTCTTAGCGGTCTAGAGGTTGACAGTTATGATGAAAGTTTGAATGCAACGATATTATCGACCGTTGTCGTCTCTTAAGAAAGAGTATATACACATAATATTATAAATGTAAAAATTGTGAAGATGGATGTTGGTTTCAGTTTCAAGCAAAAACTACTTTATAGATTTACATTAAATTTAACAGTAATATTTTCTTCATGACAAAATTCAATTTTCCACGTTGTTTCAATCTAAAGCCTTTTTCTTGAAATCTTATCCATTAATTTTATTAATGCGGAACAGCACAAATTCATTACTAGTAAAGTAGAGTAGTCGAGTCTAGAATGGATTGCTTGAAATGGTTTTTGTGACATATATTCCTTACTCACACAGCTTCACGTTGTTTTACGCACATGGCCGGTAGGCAGGCAGAGGGAAGTTTGGAAACCTATTGTTAAGACACTTCACTCGACTTCCTTCGAATTTGAGGCATTGCGTGTTGAGTGGCGGACTTTAACGCCGCGATATGACTTACTAACGGAGCGAAGGAAAAAATAATAATAAAAATTTAATTTAAAAATGTTAAGTATTTCATTTTCTCGAGTGGTAATCGAACCCACAACCTGTCGTTAACAGTCACACGCATATAGTAATTAGCAAACAACCAATTAGTAGGCTTGACAAAACTGTAGGGTCCATTAAAATACAACTAAAGCAATTGCGTGATATATGATACTGAAACTCGTGCAGACAATTACAATATCACTAAAATTATACTAGGCTGATGACAGTGGACGCGGCGAAAGAGGTATGCCGAACGGAGCGCCAAACGCCGTAGCGTTTCTCCGTTCTCTCTGCCTTCCCCGCTAGGGATAAGATAAGTAAGTAAGCAAGTACTAAAATTATAAATATGCCTCTAGGGCATTGTCCCCTTGTGAGATATTTGTAACGTTCTGATTGAGTTTCTACGATTTTGTCATATATTGTTAGAGCTCCGTAACTCGACTTTTTCGCCGTGTGATTCCGGCTTAGAATAGGATCACCCTGGTACTGATGGTGTCGTAAGAGGCGACTAAAGGGCGTGTGGTAGAGTCACGTTGCCAGTAATGGCAACACGCATGGGCAGACTCGACCGGATTATTACCACCCCCGGCATTTAAGACCGGCGTTAAGTAGTGGCTTTGGCCACTGCGTTTCGCATTAGGTGATGCCGGGCCCCGGTGCCTTTCCACCTTAAAGGACGGCAACGCTCCTGTAGCTCTTCTGAAGTTACTCGGGGCCGTGGGCGACGGTGATCACTTACCATCAGGTGACACGTACGCTCGTTTGCCGTCTTTAAATAAAAAAAAAAGAAAAACGGAACTCTTTTCAGATCACGTTGTTGTTCGTTTGTTAAGACCTTTTATCTTGGGATCGTGTGGAGGTACCAAGCTGAAATTAATATTGAAAAAACATTTAAATTTACGATCTCTAGAAGCATGGAAAAAAATCTAACTTCTAAGTCAACCAAAAACTATACCAAAATTTATACATCGTTTCGCATAATCCTATAGTGTACTTCTCGACGACCATTATCATTGAAACCTCGCAAGACGACCACAAAGTTTTGATAGCAAAGATTTTGACAATGTAACAATTTTTTACAAAAGAATTAAACTAAGGCTAGTCAAACACAAGAAACAAGATAATAATAACTAAAGTTTAACATAATTCTTATTTGTAATACAGTTAAATTTAATAATCAAAGTCACTTAACAGCTTTCAACGTCGATCTTGTTTCCTGTCATTCTTAAATGAAATAGAGTGGACAGGCCTTTTGTTCACAACGTTTTGTCCCGTCATATCTTTACTTGTCGCAAGCAGTGTTCCTTCTGTTAGAATAAACTTCAATATCATCGGGTTAAATAATTATAAAGAACATTTGTTTAATGTATAATTTATGGTATTATCATTTTCATTTCCTCACACTGTTAACGAGGAAAGCACGGCATTGACTTATACCTCGCCATTCAGATTCGGTCATCATTCGGTCTTAAGTGATGAACGAAAGTGCCTTAATGAGAATGGAGTGCCGTGACAATATGTTCCCAGGTTCTCTGTCGTTTATAGAGCAAAGCGTATTAGAAATTTCATTTATATAATATTTTTTTCGTGTTTTTATTTTTGTTTCTTTTTATAACATGATATTTCATAAACCAAAAAGTCCATTGGCAAATAATGTAAAATACTACACAGTCGAAAACAAAGGATTATAGGCTAACCCAATGTACCGGGTCGGAGTTACCTCCTGAATTTCGAATATGTCTTACATAACTCTGAGTTGTTTCCATTGGACCATAAGGGCGAAACTACGAATAACAAGTAATAAAAGTATCACCTACACAATAAAAGACAAAAATTAAAAAGTTTTTATGTATATTTTTATCTAACAAACGGCACATGTGGAGCTTAAAATATAGCACGCGTGACTTATTTTAAGCATTTTGTTTTGTTCTATAACAGACATTAAAATGGTTTATATTTTTTACTAGATAAGCATTTGTTCCAAAAATATTCGTAGCTTCAGTGCTTGTGGCACAATTGGTATAAAGATTCAAAGGAGTAGAATAACATTTATTATTTAATCAAAGAGACGAGAAGTAAGGGGAAAGTCTGACTCGTCCACCAAAAGTGTAAATTTTTATGCGAGTAATTTTTAAAAGAGTATCAATCTTTAGGTTTTAAACCAAAAATTGCTTTGAGAAATCCAAACTGCCTGTCATTTGCTGCAGGCGTATGCACTGCTTATGTTTTGTATGCAATCAACTATAGAACAAATATAAGTTAATATTTATTTTTTCATAAAAAACTTATAAATTATTTGGCTGCTTATTTTTTTATTCATATTGTAAGTTCTACCTTGTGTCAAATCTAAAAGTAACAGGGCCTTGAAAAATACCTTTTTCGATCTGAATCTATATAAAATGCAGCGAAAACGAAAAATGCCAAAATAATAAAAAAACTGATGATTGAGCGGCGGAACTCAACGCGATATTTTGTCTTGTCAAAGTAGAAAATGATGCAACAATAATTAATTATTCTCAATGAAAAGTAAACCCGCAACCATCAACATTTCAACTTTTCAGTTAGATTACTAGCAGCTTTTCTTTATATGCAAAATCTTAAAATTTAAACAAATTCTAATAACATAATATAATATTATATTATATTTGGTGTAAATTTATTATTTAGATTTTTCAGTGTGTCATAGGCAGGTTTATTCAACAGTGATAAAGTGCTAACATGTCAAAGGCGGGACCCGTGTCGTGTTGCTGTTTATAGTATGTTAGGGTTAGACGTCAAACGGTGCGACAGAAAAGTTTGGAAAGCCTTACCTTTGTTTACAAATCTTTTAAAATGTACATAAAAAAATTATAAATAATAATGATATGATGACATTGTATCTTCTTTTTTTATACTCTTTTTTAGCTTCACGTTAAATCCATCATATAGCAGGGAAAGGACTATGGACGGGGTAGCCTTGCTCAGTTTTTCGTGTCATTATTTCTGTGTTACACTCCTTAAGAATTAACAATCGTTTTAAAAGAACAATTATGTAAAAATTTTGGAAACTGAGTAAAGGCAATACAATTTTCCAAGGGGTTTCTAGAGAGATAGATTCCGACTCGATGGAATATAATATTATAATATTTAATATTGTCATTCTCTTGCTCTGGAAAAGCGTGAAATTAAGTTCAACTACTAAATACGCAATGATGATATTAGCTTCAATAATTCAACAAAAAGCGGAGAAGACACTGTGTCACTTGGGAACGGTTACAGGTTCCTCACCATGAAAGGTGCGAGGTAAAGCATAAAGGTTAAATAGAAAATAAAAATATGCACTGATTTCGTTAATTATTAAAAGACAGTAGAATTACCAGTTTCAACATAAAAAAGACAAATTCTTGAAAACTTCTAATACAATTACAACTATAAAAGCAGATGACATTATATCGAGCGATAGTAATAGCAATTAGCTTGCAAGTCGTCTAAGATCTTTATTTATATAATTTTTAAAGTCTCCTTGTTTTACAAAAGTGTTTCTGAATATATTGACGTATTTTTTTAGTTGGGGCAGTAAACATAGGAGCCCTTGTCTAGGTACCATTATACTCTGTCCTGCCGGAAAAAGCAATTGTTTTTTCTGTAAAAAAACATATGATTGTTTTAATATGTACTGAATCTATAAGATATAAAAAGGTACAACTTTTTAATAAAATTTTCATCAATATCTCTCCCCTAAGGCAGAGAATTTATTAACCCTTCCTTATTAAATCTACCGTTCGCTGAATACGAATTATTGGAATAAAAGATTAATATGCTCCATTAAGGATAAGGGACTTAAAAGGCTATTTAAATATTTTAATCTTATATATAAAAATGAATGTTTGTATGTATGTCACCGATGAACTCAAAAAGTATTGGACCGATTATTTTGAAAATTGATATATAGTAGTAGTTTTTCACGGAGAAGGTTTGTATAATATGTTCATTGATGCCACTTGCCACGCGTTGTCATGCAAATCAGTATGACCATGTATTTTTACATAGCGGAAACGAATATGACATGTACATAGATGTAACTCACCACCAGGTGGCGCTGCAGAGAAGAAACTTCTGCCCCGTTTAACCGATTATCATAAAAATCAGTATGATTATGTATTTTTATATAGAGGAATCGAATATGACATGTTTATAGATGTAACTCGCCACCAGGTGCAACTTCTGCCCCGCTTAACAGATTGTCATGAAAATCAGTATGACCATGTATTTTTACATAGAGGAAACGAATATGACATGTACATAGATGTAATTCACCACCAGGTGGAGCTGCAGATTAAAATGTTCTGTCCCGTTTAACCCATTGCCATGAAAATCAGTATGATTATGTATTTAAACATAGAGGAATCGAATATGACATGTTCATAAATGTAACTCGCCACCAGGTGGCGCTGCAGAGAAGCAACTTCTGTATCTGATTGTCATGAAAATCAGTATGACCATGCATCTTTGAATATGACATGATCATATATGAAACTCGCCTCGACTTTTAATGTCTCAATTTTTTGAAATAAAAAAAATCAATAAAATTGCTTATAATTATTTGAAAACATAAGTACTGATTTTTCTTAAATTTATTTTAGATAGTAGCTAGTTTAATATAAAATTTATTAAAGTAAAATGGATCTTATTGACTCTCTCTCTCTCACACTCTTTTAGTTAAAATAAATAGATTATTATTGATCTTGAAGGTAAGGTTCATATTTGCAATTATGATGTTGATCGGGTTTTTATTAAAGTTACAAAATTTTGGTAATGGATAATATTTTTATAGAAAATTAATATATTTAATTATTTAGTTTATTTATTTTGGCGACGCGCTGTATCATACACATGGCAGACGTAACGTTACGTTCCCCAATATTACCGAATTTGAGGCACTGTGTGTTGAGCGCAGAGCTTATCGCCGTACTTTGCCTTGTTACCAGAGCGAGGAAATGAAAATATTAAATATTGTCTTGAAATAAAAAAAAATTCGCTCAGATTTTAAATTAAATTATTTATGAGCTTATTTATTTTTGTCTTTATTATTCAAAACAATTGTAAACCAATATTTTATCAGAATTTTGTTATAATAACTAGTTCTCTCAAGTTCCCACAAATTGTTATTATAATAAAAGAATACGAGGCGCAGCAGCACAAGCGTGTGACCGATTTGTTGTGGGTTCGATCCCCACTCGAGGAATTGAAATAGTTAATATTTTAAATTTAATATTTAATGTTTTCATTTCTTCGCTCTGGTACACGGCAAAACGCGGCGTTAAGTTCCGCCATTCAACTCGCAATGGCTCAAAATCTAAGGAAAGGGGGTAACAAAAGTGGAACGCAGAGTCTGAACACTAAGTTCCCAGGTTCCCTCTGCCTACCCTGTTGTGTGCGAGACACAGCGTAAAGCTGAATGAAAGTGACTAATTTATTTATAAAGAAGAGACGAGAACTCAGGGCGCGTCGGACTCACTCACCAAGAGTATAATTTTTTGTATTAGTTATTTTAATGATTGTATCAATTTTTGGATTATAATCCAAAATATGGTACGGAAAATCCTAACTGCATATCATCTGCAAGCGGCAGGTAGTTTGCGAGCGTATGCACTCCTTTTGCTTTGTATTTAATCAATTATAAACTTATAACAATGTATGTTTGTAATGATTTTGTTCCAATTTTTACTTTATTTGTATTATAAGTTCTCAGCTCGGGCCAAATTTTAAAATAACAGGCCCTAAAAATACTATATGGGTTTGATTAAGAGAAAAACGACGTACGGCCTGATTCAAGTAACTGTATGTTGAGTGACAAAGTTCGATGCTCGGTTAGTCTTGTCAAAATAGGAAAATAATACTAATTTATTTACTGAAAATGAACTCACAGCCACCGCCTTTCTAGCTTACCAGTCCGATTACTAGCAACTTTTCTGTAACATTTTTTTTTACCTCGGCAAACATAATCATAATTATAACAAAATAATTAAAAACACCATTTTTATCTATATATAATTTAGAAAATTACCAAAATTATTAATTACAACATATACAAATAAATAATTAAAATAAATTTTGATATCATATCTATTATGATAGAACACCAGATATTTCATTTGGTGTAAATTTATTATCTAAGCTTTTCAGTGTATCATAGGCAGTTTTATTCGACAGTGATAAAGTGCTAACAAGTCTAAGGCGGGACCAGTATCGTGTTGCTGTTTACAGTACGTTAGACGTCAAACGGCGCAACGCAGAAATTGGGAAAGCCTAACCTATGTTTATAATTAGCTGCTAATGACATTGTATATTTTTTCTTCAGATTTACATTTTACCAGCTTATAGCAGGGTAGCCAGAAGGAAGTCAGAAATCTGTTTCAGTTTTCATGTGTTATTGTTCGTTTATTACATTTTTTTCCTAATGACAAAAACTGTCTCTCATGTTCCGCAGATTTATTGAAGCATTGCGTGTCGAAAAGCGAAACTCAAAACCACACTTTGCCTCATAACCAGAGCAAGGAAATAAAACATTAAATATATAACATTTACTTAGAACTACCTATAAGTAAAACTATCTAAGAGTGTTAATACATGAATACTAGATTTCCAGTATTTCCCAAACCTGCTACGTGCGAGATACAGCGTGAAGGTTAACAAGACATAGAGAATTGCTGCTGTACGACAAAATATAAAAAAATAGAAATGTTTATTCGTACATCATAAAAATAACCTTGTAGTTAATAAAATAACGGTTATATTCTAATGAAGTTATGTTGTTTTGGTTAATTGTAAGTTCATTTGATGCATTTAAAACACAGCTTTCTGAATACATTTTTAAAAACTACCCACCTTAAAAAAATGCATTAAATAAGCAAATAAATAAATAAATATATTATTTAGTGCTGAGTAATGTATGATCGACATCTATGTATTATTTATGTAAAAAAATGTTTTCCATGTAAGTGTCTTATGTTTGTAATGGGAAATAAATATCATTAACCACAATTCCGAAAGAAACGTTGTACAGCCGCAACACAAAAATGTAACGTCATATTTTAACAACCATAACAGAAATATACTGCCTCCGTATTGGCGTGAGAATGGCACAGGACTAGTTACGAGCTGTTACTAAAAAGTTTGTTTGTGTATTTATATATACAAATATTAATGAATAATAAATCCTTTTGCATAATATATCTAAAGAACTGATTAGAAATTATAATCTTATGGTTGATCGACCAAGAAATTCGAATAACCGTTAAAATTTTTGGTTCCTAACAATACAACTTTTATAAATTCTGCAATTTTTTTTTCTGCAAAGATACGAAATGGCTTAAAAAAGAGATTATAGAAAGTAGTATAATCTTCTTTCTAAGATACAAAAGTGAATTTGGGAAAATATAATTATTTTTGATGTTTTCATATAATTAATATTTATTTTTTTTACAAATTTAAAAAATAATCAGCGATCAGTTAAACTTTGACGTTCGTATTTTTATTTCTAGAAAGATCTCACTTCTCGGCCAAATTTTATAACTGGACATCCACAGGGAGTACCTATAGATTTTGTTAACACGGCGATTTTTACACTAAAAACAGCATTTTCTGTGCCGTGAGAAACAGAAGACTTTAATATTACATATCAATTTTAGTTGATAACTCCACACGATTAGGATATAAATAGTGTTGATAGACAACAAAAGTGATCCTGTATGGGTTTCGTTAGTTCCTTTTGAGGTAACGTGCATTAAAACATATAGTTATATTCTGTTCTTAATACTAAAACGGAGGAATTCTATATTATAACATATTTTATAAAAATTAAGGAACAGATGGATTAAATACTAAATTTAAATTGAAATTTGAACGAAACGGGATTTGAACCCGCGCCTCTTGGAAACCGTCCAAGCGCTGTGACTAACTATGTCATGCGTTCTGACCAAGCTATGTCGAAATTCTTATACGCTTGTTACAACTTATTTATGTTGGTATGCTGTAGGGAGATTTTTACAAATTCCCGCTACCCAAAGACAATTTGCGTAGAATTATCGTTTGGCAAGGAAGAATGCTATTTATTAAATATTTTTACTATTTTTAAGTATTATTCCTCACTTAGTAAAGAAAAATACTAAATTAAAAGAAATACAAGAGACGCGGGTTAAAATCCTGCTTCATAAAAATTTTTATACGTTATTTAATTTAGTAGTTTTCTTTCCTAAGTGTGGAATTATACATTCAAAATAGTAAAAATCGATAAAGAATATTATTCGATGTCTGCTACCTTAGCTATATTTTTTGTACTTGCTACTCTAGTTCCAACATACACCGGACAACCGTACAGAAAAAAAGTAATAGAAGAAGTGAGTTTCTGAACCCATTTTCCTGTGAGGTTAAATAGAATATTATTTAAAAAAACTTAAATGTATGTATTGTATTCTAAGTAGAAAATGACTATACAGTGACTTCTTACAGAACAATCAATATATATCGTATATTTTAAAATATTTAAAGAATCCCAATAATAGTTCAAATTTACGTGTGAATTAGAGATTTTATATTCCTTTTTCAAACTAAATATTATTATCGTACCGCGAAAGTAGATGTCCTTAGAATTAACATTGTTTTAGTTCATTCTCCTGTAAGCTATCTTTTTATGGATAAACACTATTTAGTTCACATTTAAGGTATTTCTTTTTATTGTATGAGAATAAAAGTAAAAAGTTATTTTGGGTGTTTTGTTTTTATAAGTATTACCATCTCTAAATAACACAAAACTTATAATTTTACAAATCCCGTCATCACTACTTCAATCATAAACTCACTATAAAAAGCAGAAAGGGTCATTTGCGTAAAAAGTCCATTTTGACTATTTATATACGACTTAAAAAAATATTTACATGTAATTAACGACATCAGATCCATTAAAGTCCACACTTGTTGTGCAGTTGCTTGTTGGTGCAGTTTGATAGCTCCAGCGATTGTCACTTTAAATTCAGCTTGGCTCAGGGTTCGATGACCCTTGTCCAGATTATATATAATTAAAGACGTAATAAAGTTTATATATATATATATATATATATATATATATATATATATATATATATATATATATATATATATATATATATACATATATATATATATATATATATATATATATATATATATATATATATATATATATATATATATATATATATATATATATATATATATATATATAAATATATATATATATATATATATATATATATATATATATATATATATATATATATATATATATATATATATATATATTTATCTCCCCCGTGATCTGTTTGTCACTAGCCCGATCAGGCATCGCAAAGATACCCTGCTTTGTATGGGTTTCCGTTTAAATAAAAAAATCCTTATATATAGATGTTCGATACAATAAAAAGTACAGGAGCGTCTGTTAGTATGGCTAAGTGTTAGTAGATTGAGGAGATTAATGCTTGCACATTAATTTCTTCAGTTGATATGATCACATTAAGTATTTTAATTTATAAAATACACAAGACCAAAAGATTTCTATGTATTACTAATATTTAATATATGTATACTAAAAAATAGAACTATTGGAAATACAAATATTTTATAGAGTTAGAATTTATTCAAGGCACCAGGATATTATTAACCAAAGTTTTACATAATTCTTACTTATAATATTGTTCAACTTCGATCTTGTCTCCTGTCATTCTAAAATGAAGTAGAGTGGACGGGCCTTTTGTTCACAACGCTTGTCCCGTCATATCTTTATTAACTTGTCGTGATGAAGTGTTCTCTCTGTGAGAATAAATTTTAATATCATCGACTTAAATAATTATTACTCAGCTTCACGCAGTATCACGCACATGGCAGGGTAGGCAGAGGGAACTGGGGAACCTAGTGTTAAAACACTCCGTTGCACTTCCTTTTCCCAATTTCCGCCGAATTTGAGGCATTGCGTGTTGAGTGGCGGAATTCAACGCCGCGTTTTTGCTTAGTACCAGACTGAAGAAAATGAAAATATTAAATATTGAAATGGAAAATTTAAATATTTCATTTCCTCGAGTGGAGATCGAAACCACAACCTGTTGGTTACAGTCACGCGCTTGAGCCGCTGCTCCACGACAGGTTTCAAAATCTTAAATAATTATAAGGAAATAATTGTGTAAATAATAGTTTAAATAAAATTTTAATTTAGACCAATAGTGCAGGAATAAGTGTACGAGAGTAATACTTAATTTGTATGTAACGTCAGCATTACAAATAAAATATGTCTACATCATCTCCAAAAGTAATATACTCTAACTTCTATGTTTCTTATAATTTTCTTAAAAAATTGTGAACTGTAAAACTAATGTTATTAAGCTAAACTGCAATGAACGTTTAAAGCTCTAGCGAAAAAGTCAGAAGTAGATACGTATCTACTTTTGTAAAATAGCTGTTATGAGATATTAAAACTTGACGTGGCCTCTATTAAGTTGATTTTTATTATTGTTCTTTCAACTTTCCAGTCCGATTACTAGTAACTTTTCTGTTATTATTAAGCTATTGCATAGCTTTTATCGCGGGTGTATATATATATATATATATATATATATATATATATATATATATATATATATATATATATATATATATATATATATATATATATATATATATATATATAAATAATCAATGTGGTTGGATACCTTCAAAAGGCCCATCTATATCTACTTTAAAGGGCAGCAACGCACCTATATCCCCTCTATAAGATAAAATTTTAGTCGAAGATGTGACGAGATTCCGCGATGATAGCGATAAGTGGACAGGACGCTCATTTTTCATCGTATAAAATCTATGAACCAGCAGAACTGTTATCGAGATCATAAGCTAAATATGCTTTATTTTAAATGGAAATGTTGATAATATTTTGTTCACCTTGAATATATTTAAATATATGTATATACTAGACAACGGTAAAAGTGCGCTGTAAACATACATTAAAGGTAGATAACGAACGCGAGTATGCAAGTAATTTTACAAATAGAGTGGGTGCAGCATTACTACGTTCGTTCAGAATGCATGTCATTAGGAGCTGCTGTTGTCAGAATTGTTTAAGCGCCTTGCAGAAATTAGCAGTTCAATTAGACGCGTTGCGTGCGAAATGTATGTTATACTAAAAATAACTATTTAAGAAGATTATTATACTACTAATTATTAAATTTTGTGTTAAATATTAAATCTCAAATTAATTTTTTATTGCCTTTTGTACGAATTTCAAGAAGTCCTCTCATACTTCATCCATGTACTCCCTAAGTAGCCTGGATGCCAAATTTCAGCCTTGTATGTTATTTAATTGAAAAATTTCGTTGATGTATATATAGATGTTCACTATACAACGCTAGAGTTGAAAAATGATTTGTCAACAGCTATTTTCTCTTTTCAGTGAGCTATTATAAATATTTTAGTTTATTTTAGATTTAATGAATCTAATAACTACACTTTATATGTTTTTTAATATTTCACTTTATGTGTCAATAGTTACGAAAGGACATCTGACTGAATGGTATAATGGCAATGGTTTAGAGTTGGACCCCTACTAGGTAAAACAAGGTACGGCGATATATTCCGTCTCTCAACTCAACTCTTTGCTTTATTATCATAGCGAAGAAATGAAAATATTAAATATTATTTGTTAAAGTATTATATAATACTTTAACATACAAAACCTACAACCTGTTGTGTTTACAGTCGCACGCTTGTACCCAACGTTACGACAGACAGCCCCGAAGCACGTACTTCACGGTTATTATAATATTAATAAACTCGATATACAGTTCTTTGTTTAGTATACCACAGCCTTAGTATAGTTAACCATAATTACACATTGAAACGTCACCATCTTGGCAAATACCTACGTCTGAAACAGCATTTAAGTACCTGTATCTCGTTATACTGAACCACAATAAGGACACTTTGTGTCACATTTTTCCTACAGATCAAGTGTAAGTTAATGCTTATTTTTATTAGAATAGTTGTTTTTTTTTTTTTCAAATTATTTTATAAAACAATTAATATTATTTATATGTTTATTTTCTTCTTTCCTTCCTGAGGATTGTGGTGGTGCATGGGAGCAAGCGTGTGACTGTAAACGCGGCAGGTTGTGGATCGATATCACCTTGAGGAGGTGAAACATTTCATGATTTCAAATGGAATATTTAATATTTTCAATTCTTCGCTTTGGTAACAAGGCAAAGCTTGGCGTTGAGTTTCGCTAACCACACCAAATAGCTTAACTTTGGCGGAAAAATGTTTTCACACATGCAATTGTTATGCATGATTCAGCAATATTGTCTATACAATTTTCTTGTTTGTAAGGGGGATTTATAGTAAAGAAGCACAAAGTAAGAAGATGTTTTAACTTCAGATTTGAAATGACATAACTAGTATTCAAGCCCTTATTAATTCTTCAGTGAATTGTTAAATTAAACTTGGCCTCTATCCTGTGTTATGTTATATATCTAATCTTGTCTATTAACCCCGGTGTTCCCTAGAGCTTTAATGAGCGGACCACGACGTGAGGTATTCGCATAAAAATGCCCTAATTAATCAATTCGGGTCTCTTGCCACTGAAACTAGAGTTTTGTGGGTAGGATGTAATGAAATCAGAAAGTGAAAGTTTATTACATACTATTAGTGATACGGATTTGGTAATAGCAGTTAGATTAAAAGCATTTTTGCTTAAATTTATTTTTAAATTAAATTGAAAATTTAAATATTTTTGAAAAATCTAGCTAAAATGTTCGACTGATCGGGAGATTTCTTTATATATTTTAAAAAGAATGGTTCTATTCTCTATTTAGATTTAGATAATATACTTTTTTTCCATAACTTTCTTGTCAAATGTTAAGAAAGTATTTTTTAAGTTTTATGCTTTATAAATACAAGTAGACTGGTAGATCTATAGATAAATTGATACGGGTGATTTCACCAGAATGTTTTTCGTTTATTTTTGCACAAACTATCAACCGATCACAAATGTACTAAAAACTTTTTAATGTTTAAACTTTTTAATGTCGTGCATTGATATGCGATCATTGATATGCGTGTGGTAGAGTCACGTTCCCAGTAATGGCAACACGCATTGGCAGACTCGACCGGATTGTTACCACCCCCGGCATTTAAGACCGGCGTTAAGTAGTGGCTTTGGCCACTGCGATTCGCATTAGGTAATGCCGGGCCCCGGTGCCCTTCCACCTTAAGGACGGCAATGCTCCAGTAGCTCCTCTGGAGTTTGCCGTCTTTTCCATAAAAAAAATCAATCTATGTCCCCCATTTTAGTAATTAATTTAAATTGTCACTTCTGTAGTTTAATTATGGCGTTTAAATTTGAATTTAAGTTATTAATAAAATTAGAAAAACGATAAATGCTTAAAAATACTTAAGGAAATATTTATAGGAAATAATTATTATTTTTAAAGGTTTTTTATAAGGCTTGTCGGCGCACATAGGTACAAACGTGTCACTGTAAACGCCACAGGCTCTATCTTTTTCTTTTTAATGTATAATAATAAAAAAAATATAATAATATGCAACTACAAGTGTTACGAATGTAGCGTATATATACTATTAAGAATTCTATCTCATTGATGTCCCCGAGGCCTTATTATGAAATCGTCGAAATTGAGAAGGAAAATCGATTTTCTTCATCGATTCAACAACATGCGTTTATGGCATTGTGAGAATGAACTTGGCCATATTTTATTTTATGATCATATATCTTGGTAATAAGATTAAATTTTAATTGAAATTGCGTTGTTAAAGAAATTTGTTTTGCATATTCGGTTAGAATTGATTTTTCAGGAGCACTTTCCTTTAACTCGATTCCGACTGACAATATAAAAATGTATTTTAAAGTTTTTATTTAATTTAGTATCAGCATCTAAGTTCTTTTCATTCCGCAGATGGCAGGGTAGGCAGAAAGAACTCGGAAACTTAGTGTAAGAACACTACGATCTCATTTAAACACGATCATTTTCCATTTTTCACCGCCGAATATAAAGTATCTAAACAAATATATTCAAAGGCATTTGCACTTCTTATAGGTTTTCAGTTAATATTACATTTGATTAATAGAAAATTTCTCTTCATTGACACAATACAAATACTTACATTTGTATAGATATTTACTTTACATTTAATGTTGTTTTTATAGATACGAATTTTGAACTCAATATTAGTAAATTACTGACGAAAAGACAAAGTTCCACTCAAAGTTATCACTTTCACTCACTCACTCAATCAGCTTCACGCTGTATCCCGCACGAGGCAGGGTAGGCAGAGGGAGCCCGGGAACCTAGTGTAAAGACACTCCGTTCCACTTCCGTTCCCCACTTTCCGCCGAATTTGAGGCATTGCGTGTTGAGTGGCGGAACTCAACGCCGTGTTTTGCCTTATTACCAGAGCGAAGAAATGAAACATTAAATATTTAAATTAAAAATATTTAATATTTCATTTCCTCGACTGGGAATCGAACCCAGAACCTGTCGGTTACAGTCACACTCTTGTGCCGCTGCGCCACGACAGGCCTCATCACTTTCACATACGAATATTTCGAAGTTCCACTGCATCACGGTGGATTTATATATTATTATTCAATATATATGACACGAGCATGGCGCAGTTTGGATAACATTGATTGTATCCACAACAAAAACTATTACGTTAATACCACTTGGTTGATAACTCATAAGTAAGTAAGTTGGGGTTGTACAGATGACTTCTGACAGTTTTGTGAATATATTAAGTATTTCACCTTCCTTGAAATTAATTTATATAATACAATTTATTTAACAATAAAGTGACGAGCACTAGTTAAGTTGATAGAAAGTTAACATATTAACGACTAACTCTATAATAAGTACATAATTTTATTTTGGCGTTGGGCACAAGCGGCAACTAAAAAGCAAGAGGGTGTTGATTCGATCCCTACTCAAGGAAAATAAAATATTCAATGCTCTCATGTTTTTCGCTCTGGTAACGGTGCAAATCGCAGCGTTGAGAGCGCCACTGGATGTGAAATGCCTTACATTCGAGCTTAAAGTATCAAGGTAGGAATGGTGATGAATTTGGCTTAATACTGTGGACAGAGTTGAAAACTAAAGGCTCCCTTTAAAACGCATATACGCTAATATCATTTTATTTTATATGTATCTAGTTTTTGTTTTCGGCTGCGGCCACATACAGCCTGTTTCAGTAAATAGACTGATTATCTCACACAAAATTATTATTGTCAACCTAAACGAGTTGGTTCTCAGATTAAAGTGTGTTTTAATAATTCACATAGATAATATTTATTATAGCTACACGCTATCTTCTAAGCTCTTTAGAGTCGTACGGTAACGGTACCACGCGCTACGCGATTACTCTGCTCTTATATTTTGTAATTTTATATCTTCTAAAATTTCCATTCTTTTGACATGATGTAAAAGATATTTAATCTTTATAAAATACACAACGTATCTAACTAATTCAATTGAATACAGAATAATGTTGTGCTCAGCAATTTTGCTCAGCAATTTAGCACAGCTTCGGCGGCTTACTCAACGCACGCACGGATGTCCTCGAGTTTGACGGCTTTTTTAATATTTTTTCATTTTCTCCTCTTCTACAAATGTTATCCTCGATAAATATTCTATCGAAAGCAAAAAGAATTACTAAATCGTACCAATAGATTCTGAGATTAGCGCGTTCAACTAAAAAAAGCAAACAAATAAACAAATAAACTTTTCAGCTTTATTAATATAGATAAATAAGTCATAAGACAAAATTGTGTGATCAAAGTTAAATATTAGAGAAAGACCGATATCCATTATGGTCGTCATATTACAATGCTTTCTATAAAAATGATTATAATATTGTTAGGCTTTTGTACGCTATCTCTGTATTCCTTTGTGTCTTTCTACATACTTTATAAGTAATAAGTAAGAAAAGGTTATTGTCGTATATTGTACAAGAACAAAGTTCTATATAACGTTGTGGCTTCGTTTCGAGATTAAGCTTCATGAATATCTAACTTTTATATTTTACTGCGTAGAAGTATTATTATGAAAAACTCAGAGTAAACTAAGGAAGGAAGCGAGAGCTTTAATGGTTCTATTTGTAAATGCAAGTCAGAACTTTTTCTATAGTTGCTTTGTAAGATTGAGTTAATCGTCACTCAAGAAAGATTTTTTTTCAATGAATTACTTTAATTTAGCGAGGGTTTTATTTTATCAGTGCGGTGTGAAGTTTCGCCACTCAACACATAAGTCTCAAAGTTAGGCGGAAAATTGAGTATCTTAACACTAAGATCCATCATTTTACGATGTCATGATTTCGATTAGTTACTAACAAATTTAATAGATATTGAGCACTACGTGTGTACATTCATAAGTTATATACAATCTCTCTGAAAACTTTACTACATTAAAGGGTAAACCAAAACTTTTTTTTTTTAACGTTTTTCCGTTAAAAACATTTTATATTGCTATATACTACTGTTAGTATTGAAACCTTTATTTGAAATTCAAACAAATGTAAAAGTAATAAATCTGTACATTACATTACATATTATTTAACTTTTTCGTGTTCTTGAGTCTTGCTTTTTTATCAATGCAATTATCAATAATAAACAATTTTTATTTTCAATATTGATAATTGACATCGAACATATAAAATCGAAAAAATGGACATGCTATAAACAATTGTATGTAAGAGAATTTATTGGATGATCGACTTGGTAGCGAAGTTTATTGTAAACATTTGGTTTATCAGAGGTTTAAGATGAAAATGTGACTGAAGACGCATATTTTAATAATTTAAAGAATTAAAATGACATCACGTAGTTAGTTTTAAACTTGATATATATGTATATATATATATATATATATATATATATATATATATATATATATATATATATATATATATATATATATATATATATATATATATAAATAAAATAAATAAAAAAGCCTTTTATTTCTAGCGAAAATTCTGACAATACTTTACATTAATTACAATACTTTACATAAATTCTTACAATACTTTACAGAGGGGCTTAACACTAGAATTTTTATTTTTTGTTATTATTATTATTGTTATTATTCTTTATGTTATCATACATTTTTTTTTTTAACAATAAGATTATTACATTGTTTTTAGTTTGTAACAGTACTATATATCTTATTTTCCTTATTAGTATGTAGTGTTATTATTAGTTATATATTAATATATTAACTGACTTTTTTTTTTTTTTTTTTTTTTCAATTTTAGTTATTCGCTAGAACCCCAGATTGGGTGAAGGCCTCCTCCAGCGATGCCCATTTGTCTCTGTTCCTCTCAGCAACCTCTGCTTCCTCCCAGCAACCTCTGCTAGCCCTCTATTAGTGCTACAACGTTCCAACCGCCACTATTTGCACCTTCCCACCCAGTCCCACCAAGGTGACGTACACCAGTGCGTCCCCGTTGTTGTGATAAATGAAAAAGTTAGGGTAAGGAAAAGTGAGTTCGGTAGGGGAAGGCCTTGGGACCTTCGAAAACACAGTGTATACCGGAGGTTACGTAAAAACCATCAGGACCCCCTGGAGAGCATGTATAAAGAAATAGATGTCAGTAGACGAGGCGAATGAGGTTTGTCGAGACTGTTATCTCTGACTACCCCGCTGGGGATACAGCATGAAGCTAAAAAAACTATATATTTAATGAAATGCCACTTCAGGCAAACTATCTCTATCTCAACCGGTAGAATATTTCAATTGTGTAATAACACAAAGAACTTTTACTAGTCTAGACCTGAGAGACTTTTAAATCCAATACTAACACGTCAAATAACTATATATTATACTTTAATCTCAAAGCCTTCTTTCATTTTTTAAGTGGCTTTCATTCTCTAGGGGAAAATTTTGGTAAAATAGAAGCAATGCCTGTTCATATTTATGGTTGAATTGCGGTGCCATCATGTAGACTTTAATTCCTTGATCTTTAATCTTTTTTAATGGATGAATATAATATTTTTGAGATATGTTTCTTAATGAAAAGGATTTCCTGATTGATTGAAATTGAAAAAAAGGGTTAGCGAATACGGCCATGAGAAAACAGCATTATTTGGGTTGTTCATTTATTGATGCTAAAAATGTTTAACTTCACACCATATCCCGTATGTAGAACTGACGTACTACAAAGTTTTCAAGGTATTGAGTGTCATATAACTCAAAGAAAAATTATTTATTACCGAACAGGAAGTTGAGCCCAGTTTCTCTATTGCAACAGTAGTGGTTTGAATTTTGTTAGTCTCAAGCTCAAGTTCTATTATTCTTCTAACAGTCGATACAGCTTACTTATCTTACAAGTTACAATCAATGAATACACTTTCTTATTTTGAATGTACGTCCTAGAACCTAATAAGAAGGATTCCGTGTTGATTGACGGAAATCAGCGCTGCGCATTGCATTGTTACCAGAGTGAACTTTGACGAACTGAATCTGATGAACTGAATTTCTGTATAAACGAAACATCTGAATGTCTTTGCCCAAGCAACAAAAGCTAAAACATATTTGTTGTATTTTTTTTTATCCGTCTGTTCACCAATTTTCACACAAAAACTACTAGATATACTTTATTTTTTTAATATATAGCAAATATTCCTTAGGAATATATACGTGAAATCTAAAAAAAATTGCTCTGAAAATTCGACATGAAACTCTAAGACCTCTGAGTCTGATTAGGAAAATGTTAGTGCCAGCTTTTATGAATATACTGATTTAAGTAAAAAAATTACATCTTAAGATTTACGTGCCATTATAAAATGAAAACATTATATACATTAGTAATTTCGTAATTAATAAAATTTCGTAGTAATTACGAAGTAATGAAACTTTCTATGCATAAAAAGTAAATGGACATAGCATAGGATCATTTACTAATAAAATGTACTTAAACAAAGTTAAGCAATATTACTTAACAATTTCTATACGATACCGTTCTGATTAATATTTTATGTATTTCTAAAAATACTATGAGTTCCTCATAATATTTTTAGAAATACGCAATTATCTACATTAGATTATACAGATTTTCAATTTTAAAACTTGCTAGATACAATTATATTTTAACTAAACTCATTAACGAAAGTAAACAGTTGCTTTATTCACGTGGGTTTTAGTCGTATTATGGGATAAAACTTCAGTCGGAGCCCGCCCTGATAGCGATAAGTGGACGGGGCGTTCATTTTTCATCGTATAAAATTTTTGGAACCGGCAGAACTGTTATCGGAATCATGAGCTCAATATGCTTACACAGCCAGCTATGCTAGGCTTTTGGTTAGGCTTGTGAATGATATTCTTATTCGTCAATAGTTTTCAAATATGAATGATATATTTTTATATATCATACGAAACAAAGAGAGAGAGAGGATTGAGATAAGTTACTCTCTATATCTCTAGCAGATTATTGATAAAATTATTAAAGACTAAATAATTTATTAATACATCAAAAAAAATAAACGACGTAATACAAAACACTAATCAGTAAACTGCGATCTTACCCGTCAATACAGAGTAATGGTCAATGATAGGTTTTTTATATGAACATTTGATATTTTTCAAATAATGATAATTAATGGGAATTTTGGTAATACTTTGGTAACTTTTATATATTTAAATATATAAACAAGAACAACAGTAGGAGTGCACTGTGAACATATATTAAAGGCAAAGGCTTTTGGATACAAATAAAATCCTAGTGGACAAAGCCGCGAGTGGGTTATATTACAAGTTATGCGAGAGAGAGAACAAACAGACTGGAGGAAGCTTGCAGAACGCATGTCATTAGGGGCTGCTATTGTGAGAATCGTTCAAACGCTTAGCACAAATTAGCGGTTCACTTAGACGAATTGTATGCGAAATGCATGTAATTATAATTAGAATTATATATGGAGTCCAGTGGCTGCTTACATCTTTGTTGGTGTTAAATATGTACTTAATTTAAAATTTGTTTTATCGGCTTTCGTAAGAATTTCGAAATACTCTTATAGTAATTCTATAAATACCCTAAGTAACCTGCATGCAAAATGTCAGCCTTGTATGTCGTGTAAGTCTAAATTTCCATTGTTTATTTGACAGTACATGTAGATTTTCACTATACAACGATGGTAATATGCAATATATAACAATATCGTGGTTCTCGTATGTACTAGCGTTTGAATATCAAGAACTTAAATACAGTTATTACTAAATATATGAAATAGTTATATTAAGTGAAATAAAAAATATAATTTACCCGGACGCCCGTGAATTTAATATTATTCGGGAGAATCATTATGACTTTTATTATTTTAACCGTTCTGATAAACACAACATGTCGTCAACGCCATGGCGAAACGCAGTGTCCAGCCACCCTAGGCTGGGTTCAATTAGGTTCCCTAAGTGTCAAAAACCAAGAAGCTACTTATTTCGCATATTTAATGAAATATATTATTGTATATTGTTATTATTGAATTATTTTCCCTAAAAGTTCTACGTAAAAAAAAGAAAAACGCAATAAACGTCTATTCTACGTGTTCGCCTCTTTTTGAACGTTGGATGTTGCGGTCAATAGAACGTAATGAAACTTCACTAACTGACCTTACGTTGAATTCTTAGGTTTAGCTGTGCTATTTCCTTCTTTTTCGATTGACACACTTGTCACTTTTAGCGGCTTTTTCAGAAACAGGCCTAATAATTTTAGCAAGAGTAGATTCCCCTTTCCATCAAGTCTGCTTACTGCGCAGCACGAAGCGTGACATTTTAAAATTATATTTTTTAAACTTATCAGCAGTATCTCTTATATAGTAAAGTAAACCTGAGAACCTAATGTTTAGAAACTCCATTTCTGTTAGGACACTTCCGTTACCAACTTTCAAGCTTTTATGTTGAGTCGAAACTCAATGCTACGTAAGTATGGCCTCGTTTCCAGATAGAGGGAATAAAAAATGATTTCCCCGAGTGAGAGTCTAGCCCTAGCCTGTCACGTATACAGAAGCACACTTGCGCCACTGCGCCTTCATAAATATAATGTTAATAACACACACACACATATATATATATGTATATATATATATATATATATATATATATATATATATATATATATATATAAATATATATATATATATATATATATATATATATATATATATATATATATATATATATATATATATATATATATATATATATATATATATGTATATGTATATATATATATATATATATATATATATATATATATATATATATATATATATATATATATATATATATATATATATATATATATGTATATATGTATATATATATATATATGTATATATATATATATGTATATATATATATATATATATATATATATATATATATATATATATATATATATATATATATATATATATATATATATATATATATATATATATATATATATATATATATATATATATATCAAAGACTGCATTATGAAATAATGTCAGACTAATTAAAAACGCTGAGTTACATTATAGGTATACATATTCAGCGGGTTTTATGCTAAAGCTTAAACCGTACGAGGACAACCGTTACCGTATTAGACAAATGATTATGTGATAGTTTTATTAAAGAAATGCACTCAATTTTGAGCTGACGTCTATTACTTTTTGCAGAGAGTGCTGATTCATCGATACTTACTGATATACTGTATGTACAACGAATATAGCTGAAAATTAATAGTGTAGTGTAAAATTTAGAAATCTAAATAGATATGCTGGTGTGGTAGCTGCCTTGTGTCTTTCTGGCTGACTGGGAAAGATTATAAAAGAAAAAAAGATTGACGTGTCTGATACACTCTTTACGAAATTGAAGTTTCTGTAATATTTTCAAATAACTAACCAAACCTACCTTAAGTTAGGTCTGTTTTAAATTTAATGAAAACCTCTTAGGCTCGCCAATAAAGTCTTAAGTAAACTAAAATAGATCGAACTGACATTTTTTTACATTTTAATCTATTTTGGCTAGAACAAACGTTGCGGCTTACAAGTTTACTAACACATACTTAAGAATTCTTCAAAGTATTTGTAATTTTAATTTAAAAATGCGCCTTCAAATCTGTACTATATACTTTTTAATTAAATCTCTACAAAGCTATTTTAAAAATTTCCTTAAAAATATACGCATTACAAATGTAGAAGATATTTTATAAAGAACAATAATAAACTTGCGTTACGTTAATATCATAATAAAAGTAAGTACATAACTTAAATAATAACCTTCCCGCAGCTTCTCCTGTTCGTTATACAAAAATATTTATTTAATAAATGGAATTGTGCTCGTGTTTTAATATATATGCAGTGGAAGTATAGTATGTAAAATTAATAATAATATTTTCTATTCTTTGTAACCGTGTGTCCATATGTTTGTCACTGGCCGGTCAGTCAACGACAAGAGCACTCTCCATCGCAAACAAAAATCCCCACTTTGTATGGGTTTCCATTTTAGATTAACATATTCCTTACACCTAGAAGTTTGATACAGTAACAAGTACAGGCGTCGTCTGTTTGTACGGTATAGTGTTAGTAGATTAAAGAGATTAATGTGTAAGATTTCTATAAGCCTACAATCCTGTAGTACTTCATATGATCACATTAAATGTACGTTATTATGACAGATAAATACTTGTGTCTATTGCAAGGATATTACATATTTGTACTACCATAAAAATATTACCGCAATTAAACCACAAGGCTGTGTCAGTAAAAATATTATAAATATAACTATTCAGTAAAGTTAGAATTTAACCAACGCAAGTCAAACATAAGCACAAGGTATTAATAGCTAAAGTTTTACATAACTCTTATTTGTAATTTTGTTAAATTTAATAATCATAGTCACTTAACAACATTCAATGCTAATCTTTTCTCCTGTTATTCTAAAATGTAGAAGTAGGTATGTCACAACCTTCGATCAACTATTCACTAGATTAAGCGTTGCATACAAATACGGCTCAAAAAAGTGGCACCACTCAATATAAACACAAATGCCGAACATTATTACACACAGACTTATGACAAAAAATCTGTTTAATAAAATCATACCTTATTCTCGTAACTTAAGGTTTAGTTTCGACTAGCGCGTAATAGATATAAGACATTTAATTTCCACGTCATCGTCGTCGCTTTGTAAGTACTTGTAAGAAAATAGAAAATAGAAATCATGGAGTCACTTTATTGATAATAAATTGATAATTTTTGTACATTTTATTAAAAATAAAAGTAATTGTAATCTTGAAACGTCTTTTTTTGTTTTAATACTACAATATACATTTCGTTAAAAAGTTCCGCTACTTCTACATTTTTCAATCGATCTAATAATACTGAGTCATCGACGGTTTTTTTTATTTTTAAGCACATTTAATTCAAAAAATATGATAATATTTTTTAACGAAGACTTTTTTTTCTTAAAACGTTTATTAATTTTGTTTAAATTATTAATTTGTTTCGTTTTAGTAAGTACTATTTAGTGAGATACGATTATTTGTTTTTTAAGTATCCTTTTCTTGGAGTATCTTGCAAAGATGTAATGTCCGATAGTAAAGTAGTAGAAGAATTAAAGCTGACGGAAACAGCCATTGTCTTGATTCTGGTATCATTTAGAATTGAAGATGCAGCCTATAATAAATATTTTATTTTGTGTATTCTGTATATGTAAACAAAAAAAAAATCATTTTTTAATTTATTAATTATATTTGCAATTTTGGAATTGCCATTTTTACCAATCTACGCCGTTGAGTATTCTTCCCTTCTTTCATAGGCGACAATAGATACCCATTCTGCACAGCGAAATGAGTCAGTAGGAAAACTATAAAACAAGAAAAAAATATATAAAGTTATTACAAATACAATAAAAAAAATTTAAACATCTCTCTATGCATTTCTTAGCCCAAACTTATCGTTATTTGACGAAATCGTTGGTAGTGTTATCGCCAATACTGGTCAAACGTCGGAATATAGTTATTTAATTGTTTAATATTGATTTTTAAGTATTTTAAAATTAATTCTAACGTGTACTTACCGAAAGAAAGATATTCCTTCTGAAACCTTACTGTTGCGATGGTTATTTACACAATTTTTATAAGCACACGGAGGTATTTTGTCACGTCCGCACATTGGCTATGGTTGGAACATACTAAAAACGAATAAGAACACAATTCTGTTTGTGCTCTTATTTGTCGGGCCGTTTTTTGGAGTGTGACACTTAATCTATGAATAGTTGATCGAAGGTCACAACGTTTTGTCCCGTCATGTCTTTACTTGTGCTCCCTCAGTTACACCTTCAATAAAATTTTAAATTTAAGGTCAGTAGTGCCGCTAGTACATAATTGTGTATTGAGGACATGTGCACGGCGTTGAGTTCCGCCGAGTTTTCACACAATACCTCCAAAATTCGGTGTAAAAAGAGGAACAGGAGTGTTTTAATAGGTAAAAAAAACAGGTAAAAGGTGAGTAAACAATTCATTGTTGTTGCTTGAGTGTTTCGGACACAATAAGTATACAGTGTTAAAAGAATAAAATAAAATATAATATTGATTTAAAGAAAAAAAAAGTCTAAAATTATATATTATTTTGTACGAGCATCAGTCTTTACATTATGAACCAAACATTGGTACGAGGAAACCAAACGGCCTGTCATCTGCAGACGGCATGCAGTTTGCAGGCGTATACATCAATTTTATTTTGTATGCAATCAATTATACAACAAATGTAAGTTTGTAATGATTTTGTTTCAATTTTTACGTTATTTGTATTCTAACCTCGAGATAAATTTGAAAATAGTAGGTCCATGGGAAATAATGTGTTTAGTATTGTCAAAATAGAATAATAATAATCATTTATTCAGTGAAAACGAATCCATAACCACCGCCTTTCCAACTTTTCAGTCCGATTACTAGCAATTTTTCTATTACATTTTTTTTTTATCTCAGCATGAAGTAACCTTACAATTATAAAAAATATTTAAAAACATCATTTTTATCTGCATATAAAATTAAAAAAATTACCAAAATTGTTAATTACAACATATACAAATATATAATTAAAGTAAATTCGAATATCATAATAGAATATTATATTTCAATTGGTGTAAATTTATTATTAAGGCTTTTTCTGTCATAGGCAGGTTTATTCAACAGTGATAAAGTGCCAACATGTCAAAGGCGGGACCAGTATCGTGTTGCTGTTTACAATACGTTAGGGTCAAACGGCGCCACGGAAAAGTTTCTAAAGCCTAACTTTTGTTTACAAAAGCTGTCAATATGTGTATATAAGTTTATAATTATTAATGATATAATGACATTGTATTTTAATTATTTATACTCTTTTTCAGCTTCACGTTAAATCCGTCATATACCAAAGGAAGGACCAAATAGGGCGTAACCTTGCTTAGCTTTTACGTGTCAATATTTCTGTGTTACACTCCTTAACAATTAACAACCGTGAAAAAAAAATAATTGGAAAGGCAACACGATTTTCTGACGGATTCTAGAGAAGTAGATTCCAACTTGATGGGATATAATGTGAAACATTATCGAGACAAACAGATATTTTAAACTTAACTAAACATAAAATTGATATTTTTTTTACATAGAAAAGAACATTTATAAGACGCTCGTTATTTTTTTATATATTTAAAAAAAAACATTAAAACATACCTACGGAAAAAAGACCAATGTGGTTGTATCGTTTTTTCTCTAATAACATTATCGCTTAAATACAATAATCGTCATCTTTCATTCAAAATAAAATTTTCAGCCGATTCAATCTATTATTTGTTTTCTTGTAATTTCAGCAACAATATTTCATTTATTAGATTGTCTCATATATCATCTATGTAGCGGCCAGCCAGCGATCAGTCACAATATTACTACATGTATAGAACTATTTAATTAATAACATGACCTACCAAAAACAATTCGGATTAATAATAATGCAGTCTAGCGCTGAGTATGTCTTAATAAATATTAACTTTTCATATTTCTTTCTTTATTTCTAGTATGATCATACTTTTTTTTTAGCTTCACGCTGTATCCCGCACGAAGCAGGGTAGGCAGAGGGAACCTGGGAACCTCGTGTAAAGACACTCCGTTTCACTTCCGTTCCCCACTTTCCGCCGAATTTGAGGCATTTGCGTGTTGAGTGGCGATCTCAACGCCGCGTTTTTTTGCCTTATTGCCAGAGCGAAGAAATGAAACATTAAATATTTAAATTGAAAATATTAAATATTTCATTTCCTCGACTGGGGATCGAACCCAGAACCTGTCGGTTACAGTCACACACACACAGTTTCTTGTGCCACTGCGCCAAGACAGGCCTCACTACTTCTCGCCCAATTTTATATCAATATAATAATATAAATTTTAGTTGATAACTCCACGAGATAAGGATATAAATAGTATCGATCGATGGACAAACAAACAACAAAAGTGATCCTGTATGGGTTTCGTTAGTTCCTTTTGAGGTAAGGAGCCTTAAACCATAGTTATGTTGTTCTTAATACTAGAGAAGGTGGAATTCTATATTATAACATTTTAATAAGGTACAAATGGATTAAAATTATAATTCGATGTCTCCTACCTTTGCTATAGTTTTGTATTTGCTACCTTAGTTCCAACATGCACCGGACATCCGTATATAAAGAAAGTATATCAATACAGTGACTTCGTCCTAGAACAATGAATATATACCGTATAGTTAAAGAATCCAAATCCGAATAGTAGTTCAAATTTACGTGTGAATTTGAGATTTTATATTCTTTTATCAAACAAAATGTTGTTATAATACCGCGAAGGTAGACGTCCTTAGAACGAGCATTGTTTTAGTTCATTCTCGTGTAAACGATCTTTATATGGATAAACGACATTTTGTTCACATTTAAGGTATTCATTTTTATTGTACGAGAATAAAAGGAAGCTCAAGTAAAAAGTTTTATGTATTACCACTGCATTAGCTGATGTATTTGTAGTTTTATCGTTTTTTGTTATAGATAAAATGCAGTGTCGAGACAATACATTTTTCATTTTCTACCTAATTTGAAAATTTGCATATTTTTGGTGGAACTTACTGCCGGGTCAATGAAAGTACTTAAATATTTTTTTATATTAAATTAAACATCATTTATATTAAATTGATATTTTTAATAATGTGGAAGAAGTAAACAAGTAAACAAGGACATTGTTATAATACCCTCGGAAATGAATTACTCCCACAAGCGCCGCTATGTGGCACTGTACCACGAGAGCCCTAATATCTTGTAGTATTTTCTACTCATAAAAACCATACAAAACTAAAGTATATCAAATAAGAATAACTTCTTGATGCTTTTTAATTGAATCAATTTCATGGGGACTGTAGAAAGTGACGTAAAAATATCCAAATAACAAAGTAAACCCTTAATATTATTTGCCGAGAATAGCGTTACGAAAAACGCAAGACTTAGGCATAAAGAACAAAGAAATATGTTACGATTACTTAGGCTATGTAAAGTGTAAAAAAAGTATAAAAAGAAATCATATAAGAAATCCTATCCTGACGAGTTTCAAATGGCTGAAATAATATTATTAATCATTGCCAAGAAGGCTCTTGTTAAATTAATTTGTGCGTGTGCGTATATATATATATATATATATATATATATATATATATATATATATATATATATATATATATATATACGCACACGCACAAATTAATTTAACAAGAGCCTTCTTGGCAATGATTAATAATATTATTTCAGCCATTTGAAACTCGTCGATATATATATATATATATATATATATATATATATATATATATATATATATATATATAGCGATAACGTTCAGAGTGTGCTACGATTAATGATAGTGATATTTTATATTGTTTTGGCTGCTACGGCTGTATTCCTACGGCCGTACTGAAGTAAATCTGTATGTGCTTACATATAAATCAAAAAACGAAAATAACTAACGATAAGTACAAAATATGCTCGAAGCTATAAGTTACATGAGCGGAAATTTAAATGATGTATAAATTACCTATGAAGAGGCGCTATTTGGGTACTGATTTCATCATTAGACCGGCTCAAGGATATCAGTTATTGATAGTGGGTGTTTTTTTTTACTCAACATTACAACCCGCATATAAGAGGGTAGGCAGAGGGAGCCTTGTATTCAGACACTTATATTATTACTTATATTTCCCATCTTCATTAAGTTTTTTTTTTATTTTTACTATGTTTTAAAGTGTTATTCCACACTTAGGACAGAAAATACTAAACTTAAATTTAAAAAGCGTATAAAAATTTTGAACGAAGCAGGATTTGAACCCGCGCCTCTGGAAAACTGGAACGGTTTTCCAGAGGCGCGGGTTCAAATCCTGCTTCGTTCAAAATTTTTATACGCTTTTTAAATTTAAGTTTAGTAACTTCATTGAGTTTTACGCATTGCATGTTGAAAGGTAGCACTCAACGCCGCGCTCTGCTTTGTTTTGCTGCTAGAAAATATTATATATCCTTTCCCCAAGTAGGAATTGAACTCACAACCTGTCGTGTAATCAGTTGCACGCTAGTGCTTCTGTTCACTTTGGTAGCAAGGAAAAGCGTGGTGTTTAGCTCCGCCACTACGAAATGCTTCTAAATTTCGTCAGAACATAACAAAAGCTACCCTACAATATGCGAAATTTAGTGTGAAGTTAAAAACATCCAAATCCTATTGGGATATTCTGTCTATAATAATACAGATTAAATTACTAACGCCTTAGTAAGTTTCAAAAATATTGTCCCAAATTGAGTTCCACGGGTATATTCAAACGCGTCATTCTACTTGATTCATCTCTAACGTAATTGATAGGAAGCCTGGGTAGATAATGTACAGTCATTTCGTGTCGCCGTGACGTGATTGTCTGCTGGAAGATTTATGTATTTACACATTTCTTTTTCGATATGTACTTAAATGTTATTTTAATTTTTACGTACCTATTGTTATTTGGTGGTAGAAATATAAAAAATATATAATAATTTATCATATTATTTACACTTAACTAAATTGAATTTGAAGTAATGACGATTGCTAGTAATTGTACACTTAAATATATACAAAAGTTATATAAACATAGATAGATATCAATCTCATGTTTATCGTATGCTTGTATATTAGTAATATATATATATATAGAAGTATACCATAAATATGTGATTGATATCTAAATAACACAAGGTATAAAATATTACAAAACCCAACATTTAAAAATTAATAACAAAAATAATAAAAACCCAAAAATTAATAACAATCACTCTAAAAAGAGTAGAAAAGGGAGCACTCCGGGTTGAAAAATACATATACGACTAAAAAAAATATCGTAGTTTAACATCAAGTATATAGAATAATATATTCTAATGTCGAGTTTCATTTTAGCATGAAAATTATGTAATAAATTCCTTCACTCATCAGAAACGTTAAGGATTTTCAACGTAAAATATTTGAGGTTTTTTGAGTGCAATCAACGCTAATTGCAAGCTATTTGGCATGTGGTGAAAAAGTTTTTAATATAAAGAGGACGTAAAACATTTCCTTCATATTTTCACTTATGTAAACAATATAAAATGTGACGACAATTTTTGTTGCGGCACAAAAGTGTGGACTGTAACCGACAGGTTCTGGGTTCGATCCCCACTCGAGGAAATGAAATATTTCATATTTTCAATTTATATATTTAATCATTTCTTCGCTCTGGTAATAAGGCATAACGCGCCGTTGAGTTCCACCACTCAACTCGCAATGCCTCAAATTCGGCGGAAAGTGGGGAACAGAAGTGGAACGGAGTGTCTTAACACTAGGGTCCCGGGTTTCCTCTGCCTACCCTGAGTCGTGCGGCATACAGCGTGAGGCTGTAATTTTTTTTATTATCGTTCATATATAAAAAAAGAAATTTAAAAAAACCAAATAACTTCACGCTAAATCACATCTCTGAGTATGACACTCAAAAGGAACCTGGAATTAAGACACTGTGTGACAAGACGCTTAGCGGACTATATATTTACGGAGAAATAAGTTTTATAATAATTACTAGTTTTTTTTATTTATGATGCCAATACATTTTATTTTTGGTTACAAATCATTGTTTCTTTTATTCATTTTGTAATAATTCAAAACTATGTTTCTGTAATCAACTTTTTAGTTGAAGTCTGTCGTTTGGCAGGGATACAAACAAGTGACGTTAACACGACAGGTTATGGATTCGATAAACACTTGAGAAATTGAATTGTTTAATATTTTCAATTTAAATAATTAATATTTTCATTATTTCACATTGTTAACAAGGCAAAAGGCGATGTTTAGTTCCGCCACTCAACACACAATGTGTCAAATTCAGTTGGCAGAAAGTCGGGAACAAGGACAAGTTCCCAAGTTCCCGCTGCCCACCTTGTCATGTGCAGAATACAGCGTGAAGCTGAGTAATTAACTTTTTTTGTTTTTTTTCTCACTCGTTCTTCGCTCCGCCCAAACTTTCAAAGTTTAATGAAAAGTACATTTACAACTATTTATAACCAATAAAGTTAATTGTAATAAAACGGTGTGAAGCTAAAGCTCTCTCTAGACAGACAATTTATAATTTTAATCAAAGATTATAATATATAGCAGAAGTGTCAAAGTTAATATTATTGAATGTGCATAACTATGTGAGGTTACGTGATTTAACAAAAATATTTAAAAGGTACATTTTAAAGCCTGTGTTCGATGGATATACTAACTAAATCATTTGTGCACAAAATAAGTAAGTAATTTAATTGTAAGTATTTTTTGATAGTGTAGGTGGCATATAGAGACGTGTTCACGCTCTGCTAGCACAAGCGGACTGGACGGCAGTGGTGTCAACTGATCAGCTATCTCCCCATAGCATATTTTAAAATCACCTAAATTCAAACTAAAATACCTAACATATACTTTCTTTTTTTAGTTTTTTATTATATTTGAATGTACTAGTTATTTTTATATAAGGAACGATATAAGACAAAGCATTTGATAAAAATTAAAATACTCAAATGATAATAAAATTCGAATCTATTTATTACAAGCCACCATCCATTCATTACATCTACATCTTCTCTTTCCCACTTTATTTATATTTCTGAATATATCCTGACCTTGCTGAATTTCTATTAACTTTGACCATTATTTATTGTTTTATAAAAGTTCTTACTCCATTTACTGAAAAAAATGCACACATATGGACAATGAATGTTTATTAATTACTTTAATTTTACTTTTACTCGTATACTTTTAGTCAAGTTTAGTTGTGGTTTAAGACGTTTTGTCCGACATTTTAAAACATACATTAAATCATTCAAACTATAGAGGGCTACCATTAAAATTCTACATAATAAATTTATAAATACGTTTTCAAATATACTTTTTTTTAAGGATAATTGAACAAAACATTCTTATCAATGAAGCTTTTAGCCATTGTTTTCCCAAAAAATACCCTAAATATTTTTTCACCTTCGAAGTTCTCCTCACTTAAATTTTTTCTTTAAAATTAGGGGGAATGCCCTCAAGTTAGCATCACTTCTGGACGGCACGGTTCCGGGTTGGATCGAACCTAGTTCGGCCTTCTTTTAGCAGGCATTGTGTATATTACAGTGGCAGAGCTGACGCTACATTTTTCTTCGGCACCAGAGCAAAGAAAAAAATAATAATTCCTTCGTCGCGTCGGATTATTCGTCGGAGAGCAACCAATACCCCAGGAAGAATACTGTAGGCAATAATTACCCGCTGCCAAGGAAGCACTGGCACGCTGTACTGTTCGTCACTCTGAATGTCATTCGAAAGTGGCCAGCAGCAGGCGAGTACACGGGGAGGTTATCCGACACCGCTCCCCGGGTCATTCAACCCTGAGCCAAGCAGAACTTATAGTGACACAATCGCTGGAGCTATCAAACAGCACCAATAAATATGGACTATATAGTGTTATCTAATGTAGTTAATAAAATTTTGATATTAAAATATGATACGGTAATATAATATTCAACATGGACATTTTAAACCTGTTCCCCTTTTTGATCTGAATAACACAAAGTTTAAAATTTAGATATCGATCACATGTTTATCGTATAATTGTATATTAGTAATCTATGTGTTAACATAACTTTTGTACATACTTAAATATGTATAAGTGTACAACTACTGGCAATCGTTATTAGTAAATGACCACATTTTCTTCCATCGCTACCGCAAAGGAACAAAGGATAAGTAAAAAATAAAAATTAAATTTAAGTACATATTGAAAAAGAAATGTGAAAATACATAAATCTTCCAGCAGACAATCACGTTTCGGTGACACGAAATGACTGTACATTATCTACTCAGGCTTCCTATCAATTACGTTAAAGATGAATCAAGTAGAATGACGCGTTCGAATGTAACCGTGGAACTCAGTTTCGGACAATATTTTTGGTATTTATTAAGGCGTTAGTAATTTGATGTAGCTGGTGTTATGACACTCCGTTCTGTTCAGCCGAAATTTCAAATTTCAAAGTGTTCTGTGATGGAACTCAACGCCTTACTTTTTTATATTACCAGAGCGAGTAAACGAAAATATTTAATATGTCATTCCCATGAGTGGGGAACGAAAACGTCGTGCGACCAGCCTCCATTCATTCCATCGAGACATTAAATGGAAGTCAAGAGATCGAAGTTCGAAATGGAGTTAAACTTAATCTGTACCGCCTGTGGCGAGTTAACGTTAATTAGACAGATTATAAATTAAAAAATATCTTTTAAAAAAATGTTGTGTACACGTATAAACTTATATGTCTAAAGAGTAATTACAAACAAATTCTTTAGCGTTGGGTGCCTTTCATAAATTACAGTGGATTTATTGTAGCCGGCCGTTAAGTAGTAGCCCTCGCGACTGGCCTCGTAATTCGATTTTGAATATCACTGACTGTAGCCAAAATTAAAGGAATTTTGACATTTTGTATGAATAAAAGTGTCTTCTTTTATTATCATAACACATCAAATTACTGGTTTTTTTAATTAATTTATGCGTTATAGCTTATTTTAAAACATTAAAAATAAGTCTGTAAGATACTGCTTGAAGAAATAAAATTGCCTTTGCATACTTATTACAAATTAATATTTCTATTATTTTGAGTTATTGTTTCTTTTATATACAAAAAAGAATAAAAAAACTAATCTTACTTAGGACCTTACACTTAATTCTTTGGAGTAAAATATATAAATATTTAAAAACATATATTTCATTTTATGTCTTTTTGTAAAAATTAAAGTATTTTGTTCAATTAGTTAAGAAATAGCAAAACAAATAACTGAAACTGAAAATTTGAACAAGTATACTAAATATTACGATCTATGTTGTCTTTTTTAAAATATTGAAATAAAATAATTGGTATGAATTGTCTAATCACTAAAGTCCCTCCATCTGCTTGCCTCGCGAAGCTCGGAAAAGCGTGAAGATACTCCTTATGCTATATATTTGTAATTAATCGAATGGTAAGAAAATGTAATAAAATTAATTTAAGGCGAACGATTATAAACGCGACCGGTTTTAATGAAGTATTTAATATTTTCGCTCTGGTAAGAAGGCAAAGTGCGGCGATGAGCTCCGCCGCTTAAAACGCAATGTTTTCAAATTCAGCGGAAAGTTAGTATAAAAAGTGTATTAATGATAACGGAGTGCGGAATACAGCGTTAAGCGAGAAAAAAATATATATCATGATTTTTTTACGTAATTCAAATACATACGTTAGTATTTGAATTATTTACTTTAAATTCAGTAGAATTATGACTTAAAATTTATAATAGAAAAATAAAATAGATTAATAAAAGAATAAAATCAATAAAAGCGTGTGTTTATTATTTACAATAAATATATATAAGCTGCTTTTTGCTGAATGTTTGAGGTCTAGCATATCGAGTAGCTGAACTCAACTCCGCTCTTCGCCTCGTTACAGGAGCAAGACCATGAAAATATTAAATATAATATAAATATGCCATTGATTTATAACTCCCAAGTCCCAGAAAGTCGTAATGCCGTTCCCCTCCTTTCAGAATTTTAACCCATTTTATTATTTTATGACGATTTTTCTACAGAAATTATGAAACGATATTTTAACACAGAAATGTTGATACGTAAATACATAGTACGATTCCTTGTGTTATATATTGTATACAGCGTGAAGCCAAAAAAATTAGAATAAAATAAGATACAATGTCATTAGCATTAGCTAATTATAAACTTATGTGCACGTATTGAAAGCTTTTGTAAACAAAGGTTAGGCTTTCCAAACTTTAGCGTCCGTTTGACGTCTAACCCTAACGTACTGTAAACAGCAACACGATACTGGTCCCGCCTTTGACATGTTAGCACTTTATCACTGTTAAATAAACCTGCTTATGAAACACTGAATAGCCTAAATAATCAATTTATACCAGATAAAATATCCGGCGTTTTTGTTATGAGATTAGATTTTTTTAGCTTCAACCTGTATTCCACATGAGGCAGTGTAGGCAGAGGGAACCCGGGAACCTAGTATTAAGACAATCTGTTCCACTTCCGTTCCACACTTTCTGGCGAATTTGAGGCATGGCGTGTTGAGTGGCGGAACTCAACGACGCGCTTTGCCTTAATAACAGAGCAAAGAAATGAAACATTAAATATTTAAATTGAAAATATTAAATATTTCATTTCCTCGACTGGGGATCGAATCCAGAACTTAGTTAGTTATTTTCCTATTTTGACAAGACGAAGTTTGAAGCGACGACCTCTGTCACTTAAGAAACAGATATTTGAATCCGAGCGTTCGTCGTTTTTTTCTAAATCATAACCCATGGAGTATTTCCCCTGGACGTGCTATTTTGTCCGATGTGAAAACTTACAATACAAATAAAGTAAAAATTGGAACAAAGTCATTACAAATTTGCAATTGTTGTACAGTTGATTATTTACAAAACAAAAGCAGTGCATCCGTCTGCAGATGACAGGCAGGTAGAATTTCCCGTATCATATTTTGGATTTTAAACCAAAAATTGATACAGTCATAAAAAAAATATATTAAGATTGATACTCTTGATGGGTGGGTCCGACTCGCCCCTAAGTTCTCGTCTCTTCTTTTTGAATTAATTATATATTTTGTTTTATTACTTTAACTTTTTATAGAGAAGATCAGAAGTGCAACAGAGTGTTAACTCTAGGGTCCCAAGTTCCCTCTGCCTTCCCTGCTATGTGCGGGATACAACGTAAAGCTGAGTAAGTGGACTTTATATATCTATTGCGCCACAAAAACTGAAGCAACAACAACGAAATTTTTGAACAAGTACTTATCTAAAAGAAAAAATAATAATAATCATACATTATTGCACTTTACAATTAGTATTGAATTACATTGCATTTGGACATTTAAATGTTTTATACATACAGTAGATGTGCAACGGCGGCTTTATCGCTAAAAGGGATCTCTTACATGCAACGGATATTATAGAATTTACTAATAAATAATTCAGAATGGCGCAAAAAGTATCACATATTTATTTTCTAAGATATTTATTAAAATAACATTCAACTATATTAATTTAACCTACCAACACATACATATATAGACATACATATATATATATATATATATATATATATATATATATATATATATATATATATATATATATATATATATATATATATATATATATATATATATATATATATATATATATATACATATATATATATATATATATATATATATATATATATATATATATATATATAAATATATATATATATATATATATATATATATATATACAAAATACATTGTTATAAGTTTTGCTCTAGATAGTTCTGTTTAAGACGGCGTTTAAATATTTCGACAGTCTGAGATTGTGTATTAGTGGCAGATCATTCCATAACTTCACCGTCTTGACAGTAAAAGATTCGCCATAGCATTTTGCACGGCACAACGGCACAAATTTCAAGGAAGTTGTTAGTGCGGGAGCGGAGACATTGAGTCTGAAGGGAGTTTGAACCCAAGAACTTAAACTTTTTTTTAAGGTACGAAGGGGTAACAGGGTGGTAAAGGATAGTATAAAGGAGAGTAAGGGAATGTAAGTTGCGTCAATTTTTTATCGTCAGCCATTTCAGTTGAGTCCAAAACTGCGACACATGGTCATATTTTTTCACTCCAAATATAAATCTTATTATAAGATTTTGCAGGCGTTCGAGCTTATTAAGCAGTTGCTGTGATAAATCTAGATAGCAAGAATCTGCATCTAGGATGTGGGCCAAGGATATTTTGGTTTTTACAGGCAAAAGATTTTTCCATCTTCTTAGTTTACCTATAGCGGAGAAAATCTTACGACTAAGCTCAGAAACGTGACGTGACCCGGAAAATGTACCATCCATCCTTCCAAGTTCACAACACTCTCACTAGGCTCTAAATTAACATTATCAAATAATACCGATTGTGGAGACGGTTGCATTTTAATTAATTGTTTAGAGTTAAACAAATATACCTGAGATTTATTTGGGCCTATAGTCAGCCCAAATGATTTACACCAGATATTGATTAAAAATAAAATATTTACCTTTTAAATGATTTTAAAGAACAAAACATAATATGCTTAAAATAACTCATGCATGATATATTCTGAGCTCCACACATGTTGTATGTTGTATGTAACAAACAGTTACATAAAACCATAAATAAAAACTTTCACAATTTATAGTTTTTATTTGCATAGGTCTTTTACATGTATGAATTTTCACCCTTATGGTCCAATAACAATAACTTAGAATTATGTAAGACATGTTTTAAATACTGGAGGTTACTCTGACCCGGTATACTGGGTTACATTGAAACGATTCAATTGATCTAGTATAGCCTTCAAGCCTTAACACGCAATGCCTCAAATTCGTCGGGAATTGAGAAACACATCGGAATGCCTTAACACTAGAATCTTAAGTTCACTCTGCTTACTCTGCCATGTGCAGGATATATACTCAAATTCAAATTGAAATATTTTTATACAAAATAAAGCTACAAGCTTAGTTTTTCGAACGTCAAATAATTTACCACCAGATCGCTAAAGTTACTGCCTCAGACATGAAAAGAACCGGCGAAAGAAACTCATCGGGACATGTCTTTTTTTAACTAAAGTTTTACATCATTTTATAATAATTGACAATGATACATTTGAAATAGCCTGGAGTGAGCATTTTATTCCCAAGGCGTGTTATCATTTATAAAATCGTAGATTTGGTGGTAACCCTTAACACACAAACGTTTTTTCACAACTTTTTTAAATTTTGAAATAGAAAATTCTCGGACGTTTTCTGGAATCCTATTGTTAAAGCGCATATCGCGACTCATAAAAGAATTACGGAATCGATGCAATTGAGTTATAGGTAAAACATTTTTAGGTTATATGTAGGTATAACATGAAGCTAAAAAAAGAAGATATAATAATATATATTAATAAAAAATATACCTATTAAATATTGTATTATATATTAATTATATAATATAATATTTTCATTTCTTTGGCAACAAGGCAAAGCGCGTTATTGAGATCCGTCATTCAACATACAATACTTCAAACTCGGCGGAAATTTGAAAACGGTAGTGTCTCTATGGGCAAAACGAATGTCTTAACACTAGGTTGTCAAGTTCCCTCTGCCTATCTGCAACGTGCACAGTGAAACTGCAAAAATGAGAACACTGGCAATATTAATATTTCAATATCAGTATATATAGCATTATTTAAGTTATTCTGATTTTTGATGTAAGGATATGAATGATGTAAAATATTATATATACGTTTTGCTTTAAATACAAAGCGCAATTCAATTATAGTTTAGCATTAATTTGTATTCAGACGGTTGATTCCATTTTTTTAAAATATAATAAATTCATGCAACTATCACTATTAAATTATCAAAATTATGATAGTGACAATTTATGAACATATTGATATTTATAAAACAAAAGTAAAATCACGTAGAATAATATTATAAAAATAAAATTTATAATACAATTTGCCCGTACATGGCAAAGAACCGAAGAACATAAAGCTACGACACACCGTCTCTATTGAGGCACTCCCGTTCCTCAGTTCATACTGAATTTTGGAGTTACATGTGCTAAATTCAACGCCGTGCTTTCTCTCGTTAAGAGAGCGAGGAAATTAAACTATTTAATTTTCTCGCGTAGGATTCAAACCCACAAACTCCTACACACGCTTGTACACCACAGTCACGACTGGCCTTAATTTATTAAAAACTACAAATCACACAAGTACTTCTTCATATTTTTAGACCGATAATATTAAAGCTTCTTCTAACTGAGGGAACACTGCTCATCGTGGCAAGTATAGATAAGACGGGACAAAACGTTGTGAACAAGAGGCCCGTCCACTCTACTTCATTTTAGAATGTCAGATGACAAGATCGGCGTTGAAAGCTGTCAAGTTACTTTGATTATTAAACTTAACCAATATGACAAATAAGATATATGTTAAACTTTAGTTATTTTTATCATTTGACAAGGCTTGGCTAAATTATAACTCCGTAAAATAATTATGATTACAATAGTAATATTTTTTAGTGTAAACATATCATATTTTTGTAATAGACAGTAAAAAATGTGATCATATCAACTACCTCGGGGTTGTAGGCTTATAGAAATCTTGCACATTAATCTCTTTAATCTACTAACACTAAGCCATACTAACTGACGACGCCTCTACTAGTTACTGTATCAAACACCTAGGTGTAAGGAATATGTTCGTCTAAAACGGAAACCCATACAAAGCAGGGCTCCATGTCAACGATAGAGAGTGCTCGTATCGTTGACTGACCGGGCCAGTGACAAACAGATGGACACACAGGTGAAAAGAATATAAAATATTTTATATTTTATTTTGATTATATTATCACATTGTATCTTTGTTTCGAAAGCAGATGAAGCCGTGGACAGGTTAGTCCGATAGTGATGGCGTTATTTCAGTACACAAGAGTTAAGAGCACATTTTTTACATTTAATATATATATATATATATATATATATATATATATATATATATATATATATATATATATATATATATATATATATATATATATATATATATATATATATATATATATATATATATATATATATATATATATATATATATATATATATATATATATATATATCCTCCGAAAAACTTTTAGGTATGTTTTTCACGTAGTAAAGTTAAAAACTAAAAAACTTGCCGTGTGATCCCGGCTTAGAATAGGATCACCCTGGTACTGATGGTGTCGTAAGAGACTGATGGTGGCGACTAAAGTGCGTGTGGTAGAGTCACGTTGCCAGCAATGACAACACGCATGGGCAGACTCGACCGGATCGTTACCACCCCTGGCATTTAATACCGGCGTTAAGTAGTGGCTTCGGTCGCTGCGTTTCGCATTGGGTAATGCCGGGCCCCGGTGCCCACCCCCAACCCCTCCCTAGAATATGAAAGCGGCACTAAAAAAGAAACTACCCCAGGAGGGTACCTGCATCTTAGATGCTGGAGAATCCCTCCCTGAGTCATCAAACTCAGGCCGCCCTTCGAATTCTGGGGAGGGCACAGTACCGCGCATTTTACAAGGCAAACGAGGCGTACGTTCCACGGCAGCCCCTGATATTCTCAGCATTGACTTTACCAACATCAGGGGCCTACATTCAAATCTGAATGCCGTCCACCACCATCTTGAGACGGCACAGCCGGCCTTGTTATTTCTGACGGAAACCCAGATTGCCCGACCGAGCGACACTGCCTACCTTCAATACCCCGGCTACAAAATAGAGCATAATTTTATACCTCATGCCGGGGTTGCTGTGTTTGTAAGGGAGGACATGAGTTTCCGTCGTCTTGTCAATTTTGAAGGTCGGGACCTGTCCACCATCTGGCTCCGTGTGGACATGGACGATCGTGTCTGAATCTACGCATGCCTGTACAGGTCCCATAGTGGTAATGCAGAAACGGATCGGCTCATGGAGCACATGCAATCGGCTATTGACGATGCGCTCTCACAGATCCCCACCGCAGAGGTCGTGATACTGGGCGATTTTAATGCACATAATGCCAGTTGGCTCGGTTCACGCACCACCGACCACGCGGGGAGAGCTGTATTCGACCTTGCTATGGCGAATGGATTGTCCCAATTGGTTGAGTCGTCTACGCGAATCCCGGACGTGGACAACCACAACGCCTCCTTACTGGACCTTCTGCTGACTTCACATCCAGAACAATACCAGGTTGTTGTCGATGCCCCCCTAGGGTCTTCTGACCACTGCCTGGTACGGAGTGCTGTGCCTATTAACCGCGTCAGTCGCAGAACATCAGCGACTCGTCGTGTCTGGCACTACAAGTCAGCAGATTGGGATGAGATGCGCACATTTTTCTCATCTTATCCCTGGGGGCCGGTTTGCTTCTCTTCTGATGATCCTAGTGCTTGTGCCGCTGCTGTTGCCGACGTGGTTCTGCAGGGTATGGAACTTTACATTCCAAGCTCTGTAGTGCCAATCGGTTGTAAGTCACAGCCTTGGTTTGATACGTCTTGCAAACTTGCTGCTTCTGGCAAGCGCGAGGCATATCGAACCTGGGCCAAGGCACTTGTCACTAAGGATCCAAAGGTGAAAACCTTAAAAAGAAAGTACAACCGTGCCTCTAGGTACTTTAAGTGGCAAATTGCCAGAGCAAGGTCCGAGCACATCGCTAAAATCGGCGAGAAGCTTGAGAGTTACCCGTCGGGAACTCGCCAGTTTTGGGCCCTCTCAAAGGCTGCACTAAACAACTTTAACCAGCCTTCGCTTCCGCCGCTGCGCACGGAGAATGACATCTTGGTCCATACGGCGAAAGAGAAAGCCGATCTTCTGGGCGCTCTCTTTGCCTCAAACTCGACTATGGATGACCAAGGAGCAACGCCGCCAACCATCCCGCGGTGTCAGAGCTCAATGCCTGACGTTAAAATCAGTCAGAAAGCTGTTAGGCGAGCTCTCTCTTCCTTGGACATTCACAAGTCGAGTGGGCCAGATGGCATCTCTCCTCTTGTGCTCCGTTCATGGGAGTGTTCTGGAGAACTGTTTGACTTGGTACCTGCCGCCGAATTTTCTAACCGCACAGTCCGCCACAAGTTACTATACCATCCACAACATCTGGATACGTGGCAATCTACTACTGTGCGGTTTCGTAGGAATTTCCTTCCACGCACCATACATCTCTGGAACGGCCTACCCGCGGCAGTATTTCCAGGTCGATACGACATGGGTACCTTCAAAAAGCGCGTCTACGTACACCTCAAAGGCCGGCAACGCACCTGTAGCTCCCCTGGTGTTACACGGGGCCGTGGGCGACGGTGATCACTTACCATCAGGTGACCCGTACGCTCGTTTGCCTTGCCTTTTCCATAAAAAAAAAAAAAAAAAAAAAAAAAACTAAAAAACTTTGTCCTAGCCAAGGTCAATCTCAAAAAATATCAGTTACATCATCTGCTATTTAAGTTTCTATTAATAATTTTTTGGTGATACTAACACGAGCTTAAAAGATTTTCAGAAAATTTGAAATAGCCCTGACTTAAGGTGGATAATATCAAATATTATAGATTCATTTCTTGGACCAATATTTACAATTTTAGGTATGCTCGTTGTATATACAGAGTATCAATGAGTATCGGTAAATCAAACATTTTCTATAAAAGGTAGAGGACGTCAGCTCAAACTTGAGTGCATTTCATTAATAATTATACAGGCTGATTAGAACCACCATAATAAAAAACTTGCATCATAATATTTAATACTGACAACATCACATAAAATATTCTACCATAAAAACGTTTTAATTTTATCTATATACATTTTTAATATTGTCACAGTGGGGTATTATTTCAATACAATTTTCTTAGAAACTTCTTCCACCAGTGGCTTGACTAAGGTAGTATAATTCTGAATTTTGGGTAAAAACTTACAAATTAGATTGCTTCTATTAACTATTCTATACTATACAAATTTATTTCTTTACTTGTGTTGTAAGTTCTCATTTTGAAAACTGGTCGTCTTCTAGAAGTACCCTATAGGTTTTAATTACACGGCGATGCATAAATATTGGTATAGCTTTTGATTGCGTTGACTAGAAGTTTATTTTTTTCCTGTGCTTAAAGGGACATCGTAAACTTAAATGTTCCATAATAATTTTAACTTGGTACCTTCAAACGATCCCAAGATAAAAGGTCTTGACAGACAGACAACAAAGTGATCCGAAAGGGATCGCGTTTTTACCTTTTGAGGTACGGATTCATAAAAAATTATGACGACCTTTAGATGGGCTTTAAAAATTTACCAAACTTCTTAATTCGCATCTTCTTAATTGTTTATGCATTTGCTTTATTTTTCACTCAAAACTTTATATATTGGCCTACGTAGATTAAATTAAAATAAACATCAATTTTTTGTAATAATATCTCTTATTTCATCTAGAGTAGCTAGTCAAAGTTACTCAAATATTAATTCATGCTAATAATATTTAGCGATTACATGTAATTTGCGTGGTTAAGCCATATATGTCACAAAATCATTTAACGCAATTAATTCTAGAGTCGACTCGAAGATTCCAGGAAAAAGGCTAATTTATTAAAACAACGTGGAAAATTTTATATTGTCATGAAGAAATCCTTACTGTAAAGTTTCATCTAAATCCATTGAGTAGTTTTTGCGTGAAACTGGAATAAACATCCATCTTCACAACTCTGACTTTTATAATATTACTCTTTATTATACTCTTTCATAAGAGTCGACATTGATCGACAATATTAGTGAATTCAACCTTTCATCATAACTGGTAACCATTAGACCACTTAGAAAGAGTAGCTGTCTCATAAATAAACACAAAGTTCAAGGCATTATCTGAAAAGATTTAAAATTATTATATAATATGTTAAATATGCAATTATAATATTTACTAAATTGAGCAAAATTTTCAAATAACATTTTTCTTTTATGCCTAAGACTATAACATAAAATGATACATGATACATTTAAAATAAATGAAACAAGGTAATGTTGATAATACCACAGATAATTTTTCATAGTAAATGATCCAAACGCGACGCGATCCATTTTGACACACGCTCCATTGAAGGGTGCGAGAGACTGGAAAAGTGCTTTGAGATAACATTTGATCTTTAAATGCACAAAAATCAACATATTTCTGTTACAAAATACCTACACTTTTTAACCATATTATAATACTGTTATATTTTTATTCCTATTTTATTCTAGAGTAAGTTCAATGGCCCTATTGTTAATTGCTTTGCTTTTTTTACATTGTCGTTACATGCAATAAAGAATATAATAATTAGAATACTGAAAGAGCTTGCTTCTTTGTACCATTTTGTTTATTTTTACGGTTACGCACGTAGCAAAGTGAGTTGAGGGATGCAATGTTAAAATAAATAAATATAATTGTTATTTTGTATGGAAGCTATAGTTTTTTGTATGGAACTCAAATTTTAATTATTTTCTGCCATATTGGTGAAGATGCAGGTAAATTCTAGTTATTCATAAAAATCATGATCAACATATAAACGGATTTCAGTAAACGTGTTTTTAGTTAAAATGTGATTACCTAAATCAGACAATTTTTATATGAATTGTAATTGAATTTCTTTTGATAGTAATTCAGAGCAAAGCTACAACGTACACAAATACTACACTATCTTTTAAGACTTCATATAAATCCTAGTACGGTTTAAGCCTTTGCATGAAACACGCTGAATATGCATAATGTAACTCAGCGTTCGTAATTACTCTAACATCATATCAGCATGGGGTTTTTTTTTATATTATAATATATATTTTTGTGACATTATATTTATGAAACGTTTTCAATTTACAATATATTATGTTAAACAAATATAATATTCTTTATTTCAAAGCTAGTAGTGGCGCAGTGGCGCAAACGTGCTTCTGTAAGGCTGTGGGCTAGACTTCCACTCGAGGTAGTAATTTTTTTTATTACAACGTTCTAGAAACGAGGTCATACGTAACATTGACTCAACTTAAATGCTTGAAAATTGGTAATAAAAGTGTCTTAACCGAAACGGAGTTTGTAAACATCAGATTCCCAGGTTTCCTTTACTTCATATGGGATAGGTACTGCGAGAAGTTTAAAAAATATAATTTCACACTCTTTACCGCACAGTAAGACGACTTTTTATTTAATTTCATTTTTTACTTAATGTTAAAATTAATTACCAACACAAGTTGTTTTCTCCGATTATTTTATGTAAAGATATTGTAGTTCTTTAAAGACGCGGCACCAGGTTTAAATATATTTACAGAGAACTAAGTTTCATAGTTATTACCAGTGACACGAAACTTTCTTCATCTTGTTATAATTGATATTTGTATTTCTATATTTTTTACTTGTTTATTCATTTTTTTTGTATAAATTTAATTTAAAATAAAAATACCATGGCGCTGAAGACGCAAGCATTTGGGAAAAATCAACACTATCTTTACAAACTTTAAGAAATATTGTGGCGTAGCAGCACAATGACTGGCTGTAACATCCCTATTGATAGATTGGATTCCCACTGAAAGAAATAATTTTATTTATTAATATCGCAATAAGACAAAATGCGGCGTTAAGTCCAATTTAACAAGCAATGTCTCTAAAATTGGACGGAAATGGGGGAACGAGTGTCTTAAGTTAAATTATACTAATAAAATTCATGTATCAAAATGTCTCGACCTTTTCGTTGTGCTTTTTTGTGATCTCTTTAAAATGATACAAGATTACATAAACCATTTTTTAAGTACCAGCTTTCAATTAAGATTAATTTATATACAAACAAGCAATTCTTTACAAAATTATATTATAATTTTAAATTAAGGCCTTTTTATAATTCGGTTTTTGTAACTTATATTTGTAACGTTTTTTTTATATTAGACTTTAACTGTGTAAGCATTTTACCTTTTATTTACTTAACTGTTTAAAATCGATATTATTATGTATTTAATATTTTTTCATTCGCAAATATCTAATATAAGTCGAGAATAATATTAGTATAAGACTTAATTAGTAATTATTATACGCATCGCCCGCATACATACTTATTCTAAAGTTTTGTACCCATTTTCCTAACCGCAGTGCAACACTTCATTGTAAATTACTCAGTTAAAAGCAAAAACTCTTAATTTGTTATATTTTTATTGGACTTATACAAAAAAAAACAGTATAAAACAATGTTTAGAAGAGGCGGACTTATCTCTAAAAGAGATCTCTTCCAGTCAACCTGTGGAAGTGGATATGTGTAAAGTAGCGGGAAAGATTATGACAGTGCAGAAAAGAAAAAAAAAACATGTAAAATAAAATGATGTATTATACATATACATGCATATATTTATTTACATACATAAATACAATAATATATACATATATTCAAACATACATACATATATATTCCATTTATCAATTTGTATAAATATATAAATAAGTAAAGAAAATATTGTATAAAATATAAGATAATAATACACTATTTTAATTTTGCTCATTGTCTAACCGTGCAAGTAGGTGTTTTTTTAAAAGGGGCTTAATAGGAATTTATAGACTGACTTTTCTGGATAGATTTAGGGAGCTGGTTCCAAAGGACACGGCGTACACAGAGAAGGAATAATGAAGGAATTTTGTGTTACTCCTCTGTACGTCAAGCGTTGGTACGACATCAGACCTCCTTGATAGTGTAGGAATAGATTAGGAATTTATCACATGAATAGGCCGTAATAGTATTTGTAAAGACTTAAAATTATATCCAAATTGAAACAAAATGTTACTCTAGAAAAAGTTTACAGTTATGTAAACTTTTTCTAGAGTAATATTAATATAAAAAAAAATATATTATTAATATAAAGAAAATTGGAATTTTAAAAAATATTTTGCAAACATCTCTCGCATAACGGTGTAAGAAAAGCTCGCAAAGAAAATTGGAGACGACAAGGACTGAATGTGGAAAAACGAAATTTACTTTCGACGCTTCCCCTACAGTAAAACTCACAATGTTTTTATTTAATTTCTACTTTTAATGAGTGAGTGCGTTAATTTATTTTGTTTTATTTTCGTGCTAATTCTATAGTCGGTTAGCCACAAATTTAAAAATATTTTAGTCATTTAAATATATTTATGGCAGACAGTACTTATTTTAGACGAGCAAATGAAATATTTCATATTTTCAATTTAAATATTTAATGTTTCAATTCTTCGCTCTGGTAATAAGGCAAAGCGCGGCGTTGAGTTCCGCCACTCAAGACGCAATGCCTCAAATTCGGCGGAAAGTGGGGAACGGAAGTGGAACGGAGTGTCATAACACTAGGTTTCACTTCCGTTCCCTCTGCCTACCCTGCCTCGTGCGGGATACAGCGTGAAGCTGAGTTGAGTAGAGTTGAGTACTTATTTTAATATTTATCAGTCGCACTAAACTAGAATAATAAAATAAATAAAGATGAACCTGTATATTATAAATAAAAATTAAAGTATATAAAATCAATATTTTTAACATTTTATTAACTCCTTGGTGGAAGAACAATTAAAACAAACAAGATTTTTTTTTTCCTTTTTTGGAGTCTAGTCTTAAAAGATTTATGACGTATGTCCTAAGTATTCTTGCTGTAAGCAACGTTTAAGTTTAAAAAAACATAGAATAACTCAATCTCAATCAATCTACGAGTAGTCTCTACATCTACAACAAATTAACTACTTACAAGCGAATTTAATTTCTATTTTATCTGTATTCTTTGGTGAAAATAATGACAATTTGTGGAAGCAAGAGAGAACTAAGCATCAATCCAATAGGCCTGAACATCTGAAACTAAGGCGTTCCTTGGTGTTGATGTTCAAAAGGCATATATCTTACCCTTACATTGCCTTCTACCGTCTTAATTTACAAAAATAAATAAATATTAAAATATTCGATTTACGGTTTTCTTGCAAATGTTTGACTGTTAATAACTTTATCGAGTTATATTTTAACTGTATTACTCGTATATTTGAATTTCTTTTCTATTTTATATATGTTTTTTTTATAAAAATGTTAAGCATTCATACAACTTTGTAACTTTATAACCCGGTCAAAAAAATACTTTACCATTGACCAATTATAGTATTTTTTTAAGCTAAGATCAATTTCGTTTTAAAAAATTAATATTAAATTAAAATATTTAAATGGCCTTTAAGCCTCTTATCCTAAATGGAGCAAATTGATTCTTTTGTTCCAATAAGTCGTATTCAGCGAACGGTAGATTTAATAAGGAAGGGTTAATAAAGTGTTTGCCGTAAAGGAGAGATATTGAGGAAAAAATATTAAAAAGTTATACCTTCTTATTATTTATACTGTATATATTAAAACTATAATATATTTTTTTCTTTAAAGTAGCGGTCACGTTTTTCCCCGCAGAGCAGAGCTACGTACGTACGTACGTACGGCTTCTAAGTATACTGTGCCAACAAACAAATTTCAACAAATGTTAGTATATTTACAATAGTCAATTGGATTCCTATATACCAGTGTACAAGTAGTGTTATTCATGAAGCAAAGCATGGCGTTGAGTTCCAATACCTTAAGAAACAATGCCTTAAAAAAATGGTAAACGGAAGTATCTTAATAGCAACTGTGTGTCTTAACGCTATTACTTCCTTCCGCCTACCCTGATAATTAATGAAAAATTTTATTACTCTAAGGGGAGCAAAGAAAATACTCTTGAAGTTTGTAATAACGATTGAAATGATGTCAAAAGAGTTAAGTGAAATAATTACATATTAAATAAAGGTTATGAGAAGAATATAATAAACTAAAAGATAATATTGCTAAGTGTGTAATTAATTGAATTGTTTGTTTAATTTTTATTTATGCTATTTCTTAAGCGAAACCGCGTATGTTGGTATCATTGTCAATGATCTATTTACAATAATATCCTATATACCTACGCCATTTTAAGAATTACGGTTTTTCGCAAAATATTTAATTTAATTTTAATTTTATTGGATATTTTAAATAGATTGTACGATTCATTTTTTTAAACATTGATATTTTTTAAAAGTGATAGTTACCATGTAAGCCTACTTATAAATTATTATTATTTTTTTAATTTAGATGAATGTAGATTTAACGTAACATCTGCAGATATCTTTTTTTGTCTCGGCCAAATAAATGCATGCAGCGCAACAAATTGAAAAATTATAAATTTTTGCACAACTCCTCTAATGAATATGGATATCAAATAAAAAGTGTTTTCTGTTAAATTACGATATATCAAACAAAAAAAAAACATGTAGAATCTTTGTGTTTAGAATTTTTTTTAAATAAAATTTTATTTCTTGGTGATTCAAGAAAGCTTAAGAACATATCGCTTTTAACTTTTAGCAGTAATACTGTGTAAAGAGTCAATGTGGTAATCCTCATACAGTGAGATTAATTGAGAAATTGCAAGACAATGTGTTGAGCTTTGACTTTATTGAAAAACGTAAAAAAATAATTTAGCAGGATTGAACCTACCCCTTTTGAAACGGTTCTTGAAAATAGTTTTAATAACCTTACTTAGTCTAGACTTGATTTATACAAAATCTGATATGCTTTTAGCTATAAGGGCTTAATTAGTACTAAATTGAACTACTAAAGTTAATTTAGTACTGGTTAAGCCCTTATAGCTAGAAAGGATGTTGGCAAGGGTCATTCAACCCCGAGCCAAGCAGAATTAATAGCGACACAATCGCTGGCGCTATCAAACTGCACCAATAAATATGAACTTCAATAGTGTTATCTAATGTCGTTAATAAAATTTAAATATTAAAATACATATATTTTTTAGTTGTATATGTATATAATATTCGATATGGACTTTTTACGCCTGTCCCCTTTCTGCTCTTTTTAGTGCGTATGTGATTGAAGTATTTTAAGGTATTGTAAAATTTTTAACTTTGTGTTATTTAGATAATAATCATATGTTTATCATATAATTGTATATTAGTGATATATGTATGTGTTTACATAACTTTTGTACATACTTAAGTACATATGTACAGCTGCTAGCAATCTCTATTACTTTAAATTCAACTTGGTTAAGTGTCAATAATGTCATATATGATCCTACATTTTTTTTTATATTTCTATTGACAAAAAAAGCAATAGATACGTAAACATTAAAAGAAATATTTAATTATAACTCAAAAAAGAAAATTGAAAATACATAAATTTTCAAGCAGACAATCACGTCGCGGTGACACGAAAGGACTATACATTATCTACCGGCTTCCTATCAATTACGTTAAAGATGAATCAAGTAGAATGATGCGTTCAAATGTACCCATGGAACTAAATTTGGGACCATATTTTTAATACTTACTAAGGCGTTAGTAATTTTTATATGTTATTATTATAGACAGAAAATCCCTTGGATGTTTTTAGCTTCACGCTGTATATTTTAGAGTAGGTGGTGTTGAGACACTCCGTTCTCTTTAAGCGAAATTTCGAAGCATTGCGGTGTTGAGGGTTGAGTGGCGGAACTCAAGAACTCAGGCTGTGTTTTTTCTTGTTACCAGAGCGAGCAAACGAGAATATTAAATATATCACCGTGCAACCGACCTTCTTTATATGGTTATCTTACTACAGAATAATCTACATAGAGTCTTGAATCTTAGACGCTTATAATTATAGTCGTAATGATTTCAAACAAGTACATAGTCAGGTCCCACAAGTCGGCACGTATTTTAACATCTTAAAGTATACTTCGAAATAATGTTATAATACAAATTAATTACTTCTATTTCTAGGTTCACGCTGTATACTAAAGTCAGACAGAGAGATCAAGTACTATGACACGCTGTTCCCAAGTAATTGCTCAACCGAGACATATATTAATTGAAAGTCAAGAGTTCTAAGTTCGAAATGGAGTCAGACCTGTAGCAGGTTTGTAGCGCCTGTCCCGCTTTTACAGTCAGATTATTAATTTAAAATTATCCTTATAAAAATGTTATGTACATATTTGAAAAAAAGAAACAAACTTATATGTCTAAAGAGTAATTACAAACAACCGATTAAGCGTTGAGTGCCATTCACAAATTACAGTGGATTTAATGTAAAAGTGCCTCCCTCGCGACTGGCTTCGTAATTCGATTTTGATATATCACTGATTGTAGCCAAAGTTGGAGAAATTTCGATCATTTATATAAATAAATGTGTCTTCTTTTCTAACAAATATATTTAGGTGTCTTTTTTAAATAATTTTAGAAAAGAAAGTCTGTACGATACTGCTTGAAGATTACTCTTAGCTATAGCACATTAAATATAAACATATATTTTTGTTAATTTAGGTATTTATTTCTTTTGTATGCAAAAAGAATAAAAAAATAGTCTTACTCTTGTACCTTACACTTAATTCAATCTTTCGAATAAAATATCTTTCTGTAAAATTTAAAGTTTCTTCTTCATTTAGTGAACAAATAGCTAATACCGAAAACATGAACAACATATACCTAATATTACGACCATCTATGGTGTCTTCTTTAAAATATTGAAATAAAATAATTGATATCAAGTGTCTCACTAAAGTACCTCAGCGGAAAGGGGTGAAGTTGCTTCTTATGCTCTAAAATACAAATATTTGTGTTTAGCAGTCTACTAAATACCTCGATTAAGTAACAATGTGATAAAATCTAATAAAATTAATTTAAGGCACAGAGGCACTAGCGAGCGACTGCAAACGCGACAAGTTGTAGATTTGATCCCTACTCGAGGAAATGAAATATTAAATACTTTCGCTCTGGTAACCAGGCTACGCGCGCCGTCGTGTGTCACCCCATAACACAATATACCTCAAATTCCGCGGAAAGTGGGTAATGGAAGTGTATTAATGATAACGGAGTGCGGAAAACAGTGTGCAAATTGAATAATATCACCTTCTTGTAATTATTGTATCATCATGAAACTTGGCATTTAAACTCTTCAGGACATCATAGAAAAAAAATCAAATTGTAGCTCCTGTAATTAATAAGTGAACGTCAAAACTGTATTTCTTTTTCTTTTTCCTCAAACGATGTTATATATGTACATAGTTTTATTTGTACATTTTATTTTTTTCCAAACACAAACAGATTTACTTGAACTCACAATCGCAGGCGCCAAACTAATATAAAACATCACTATCATTAATCGTAGTACACTGTTATCTTTGTATGTAATGTATTACCAAAATGCATTCCACGCATAAACTACATGATAAAGATCGTTAACTGCAATACAATAAATTGCATGCTAACAATTTTCTTCTCAATTTTTATTTATTCATATATAAATATTATATTTTAATATTTGTCTCTGATATCACAATATAAAGTCTCATAATTCATTAATGTTTAATTTTTTAAACTCACTTATGATGAAGGAATATATGAAGAATAAAGGAAGAAAAATATACAAGTTAATCACAAATGTACAATGTTAAACAATATTCAAACTATTACTATAAAACAAGCAAATGAATCTCTCGCTCTGAACTTTCTGTAAACAATAGAGTCGCGGTCTCATAATGTTAGGAACAACTGCAAGAACACATGCGACTTAATCTGCTTACCAGCTCTAACTTTTTACACTTACATTACAAAATATTGAAATAATTAGGCCTGTCGTGGCGCAGCGGCACAAGCGTGTGACTGTAATCGACAGGTTTTGGGTTTGATCCCGAGTCGAGGAAATGAAATATCACTGATTGTAGCCAAAGTTGGAGAAATTTCGATCATTTATATAAATAAATGTGTCTTCTTTTCTAACAAATATATTTAGGTGTCTTTTTTAAATAATTTTAGAAAAGAAAGTCTGTACGATACTGCTTGAAGATTACTCTTAGCTATAGCACATTAAATATAAACATATATTTTTGTTAATTTAGGTATTTATTTCTTTTGTATGCAAAAATGAATAAAAAAATAGTCTTACTCTTGTACCTTACACTTAATTCAATCTTTCGAATAAAATATCTTTCTGTAAAAATTAAAGTTTCTTCTTCATTTAGTGAACAAATAGCTAATACCGAAAACATGAACAACATATACCTAATATAACGACCATCTATGGTGTCTTCTTTAAAATATTGAAATAAAATAATTGATATCAAGTGTCTCACTAAAGTACCTCAGCGGAAAGGGGTGAAGTTGCTTCTTATGCTCTAAAATACACATATTTGTGTTTAGCAGTCGACTAAATACCTCGATTAAGTAACAATGTGATAAAATCTAATAAAATTAATTTAAGGCACAGAGGCACTAGCGGGCGACTGCAAACGCGACAAGTTGTTGATTTGATTTCTACTCGAGGAAATGAAATATTTAATATTTTCGCTCTGGTAACCAGGCTAAGCGCGCCGTCGGGTGTCACCCCATAACACAATATGCCTCTAATTCCGCGGAAAGTGGGTAATGGAAGTGTATTAATGATAACGGAGTGCGGAAAACAGTGTGCAAATTGAAAAATAATACCTACTTGTAATTATTGTATAATCATGAAACTTGGCATTTAAACTCTTCAGGAAATCATAGAAAAAACTCAAATTGTAGCTCCTGTAATTAATAAGTGAACGTCAAAACTGTATTTCTTTTTCTTTTTCCTCAAACGATGTCATATATGTACATAGTTTTATTTGTACATTTAATTTTTTTCCAAACACAAACATATTTACTTGAACTTACAATCGCAGGCGCCAAACTAATATAAAACATCACTATCATTAATCGTAGTACACTGTTATCTTTGTATGTAATGTATTACCAAAATGCATTCCACGCATAAACTACATGATAAAGATCGTTAACTGCAATACAATAAATTGCATGCTAACAATTTTCTGCTCAATTTTTATTTATTCATATATAAATATTATATTTTAATATTTGTCTCTGATATCACAATATAAAGTCTTATAAGTCATAATTCATTAACTTTTAATTTTTTAAAGTCACTTATGATGAAGGAATATATGAAGAATAAAGGAAGAAAAATATACAAGTTAATCACAAATGTACAATGTTAAACAATATTCAAACTATTACTATAAAACAAGTAAATTAATCTCTCGCTCTGAACTTTCTGTAAACAATAGAGTCGCGGTCTCATAATGTTAGGAACAACTACAAGAACACATGCGACTTAATCTGCTTACCAGCTCTAACTTTTTACACTTACATTACAAAATATTGAATAATTAGGCCTGTCGTGGCGCAGCGGCACAAGCGTGTGACTGTAATCGACAGGTTTTGGGTTTGATCCCGAGTCGAGGAAATGAAATATTTAATATTTTCAATTTAAATATTTAATGTCTTATTTCTTCGCTCTGGTAATAAGGCAAAGCGCAGCGTTGAGTTCCGCCATTCAACACGCAATGCCTCAAATTCGGCGGAAAGTGGGGAACGGAAGTGGAACGGAGTATCTTAATACTAGGTTCCCGGGTTCCCACTGCCTACCCCGCCTCGTGCGGGATACAGTGTGAAGATAAAAAAAATAAATAAAAAAAAACATTACAAAATAAAGAACATCAACAAATAAACCTTTCTACTACAATTTTCCGAAATCTTAAATTGTATATAATTCAAACACACAATTACTTTTAACACCTGATATGACAACGAGGATACAAGTTTGACAGCGTTGGTAACATGTTTATGTTATGTATGTCTGACTATGGCATCATAACACCCAAATCGATATATATAAATTACTAAAATAAAAGCGTTCTTATATGATATGATCAAAAGAATAATACCAGTTATTTGAAACTCGTCAACTCTTTTCTATCTTCTTTTTATGTCATCATATATATTTCTATTTTAAATCATTTATTAATCTTCGCATAGCTAAAAATATAGCAACATATTTCTCTATTTTCTTTGCCCAAGCCTTGTTTTCTTCGTACCTCGGTCAATCATATTAAAATTTTACTTTGGAAAAACAAATACTATGTTACTTTCTGAAGTCTCCATACGACTGAGTCAATTGAAAAGCATAGTACATTTTAAGAAGCTTTTCTTATTTAATATAGTTTAGTTTTATCTGGCTTTTATGAGTAGAAAATATTATAGAATATGAGGCTCTCGTGGTGCAATGGCACATAACGGCAGTTGTGGGAGTAATTACTATTCAAAATACACCTTATTTTCATTCTCAGCCGAGCAGGTTAATTCCACTAATAATTAAGATTGCATAGTATATAATGTTTCTTCCCTTATTAGACAAGTAATACAATATAAATAAAATGATTAATGATCTTTCAGTGTATTATAAGAATGTCCTCCAAAATATGTTTCTTTGCTCTTTTACAAAACAAATTAAAACATTTCTGCACATTACTCAAAATAGAAATTTAATATTAATGGTACAGTACAACTTTGTATGTTTAACAAAGCTACGTTCATTTCCCCACCTTAGTGCGACAAACAACGGCCTTAAATTCCACCAATAGAAATGCAATGTCTAAAATTTCAAAGAAAATGGAAAATGTATTGTCTCGGCACTGCATTTTACATCTACCCACTATACTAGCAAATTGTGAAATAACAAAATACGATAAAACTACAAATACATCAGCTAATGAAGTGGTAATACATATAAAAACAAAACACCCAAAATAACTTTTTACTTAAATTTCCTTTTATTCTCATACAATAAAAAGGAATAACTTAAATGGTGAACTAAATGGCGTTTATCCATACGAAGATCGTTTACAGGAGAATGAACTAAAACAATGCTCATTCTAGGGACGTCTACCTTTGCGGTGTTATAACAACATTTTATTTGAGAAAGAATATAAAATCTCTCATTCACACCTGAATTGGAACTATTTTAAAATATACAGTATATATTTATTGTTCTTGTAAGAAGTCACTGTATAGTCACTTTCTACTATAAGTAAGAATACGATTAAGCTTTTTTAAAAATATGATCCTCGAGGAACGTATCTTTAAAAAAGCTTAAACGTATTCTTAGTAGAATGGGACTTTACCGTGACTTCTTAGAATGTAGGCTTAGAAATTCACTTCTTCCATTACTTTCTTTATATACGGTAGTCCGGTGCATGTTGGAACTCAGGTAGCAAATACCAAAATATAGCAAAGGTAGCAGACACTAAATACTTATTTTATTCTATTTGTTCCTTACTTAAGGCAAAGCGCGGCGTTGAGTTCCACCACTCAACATGCAATCAAAGTGGGGAACAGAACGAAGTGTGCGAACACTAGGTTCCCAAGTTCATTGTTTTTTCGTTTGTTGGTTGTTCCCTAAGGTACCTTGTAAAAATAAAAATTACCATGGGATTCGTATTCGTGTCTTATAATTTTTCTTTTCTATGAAAGCCCAGGTATAGAACAATATTTTATATTTAGTCACGTTTTAAATATCTGTTTCTCTCGATATTATTTCACATACTATCTATAAAATTGTACACACACACTGACACACAGTTTACAGCTGTAATTAAGTGGCTGTATTCGTATATAGCGGTTAATGGTTGCGGTTTTTATATAATATCTGAGTGATATAGTACCAGTCAATATAGTGATTTATTTTTATTAAACTATGTTAACAATACTAAAACGTCTTAGAGTAGAATTCACTTTTGTATGTTAGGAAAAATACTTGGTTAATCGACGCTTGTATATGATTCATATAATAATATTCTCAAGTCTTAGACGTCAAAGTAAAGCTATATAAGAAATAACTCTAAAATAAAGAGGCTTTAAGGAGATTACAAACAGAGATTCTACAAAAGGTTCTTAGACGTCTTAAAAGCTAATTTTTATTACTGTCGCTCGATATAACACGTGCCTCACGTGCGTTTATAATTATAATTGTTATAGCGAGAGTTATTGTATTAGGATTTAATCTATTTGACAACTACTGATTATAAAATCTATTCTGGGATACTTTTCTATCTTTTAATTGTATACCACTAAAGATACTTACTACAACTTAAAATAAAGCAATACTTTGATAACACAATAAGAAATTGTCATTCTAACACTATAAAATAATATTTGACAATATTATAATTTATAACTAATTCTTTAGATATATTATGCAAAAGGATGTATTATTCATAACATACAAACACATAAACAAACTTTTCAGTAACAACTCGTAACTAGTCCTGTGTCATTCACCCCCCCGAAACGAAGACAGTATATTTCTGTTTTGGTCGTTAAAATATGACGTTACATTTTTGGGTCGCGGCTGTAAAATGTTTGTTTCGACACTAACCATAACAAAACAAGTTACTTTCATAAGAATCTAGCCGTTATTTTTGAAAAACATAAGGGTCTTTTTATGATGTACGAATAAGTATTTCTAATTTTTATGTTTTGTCGTACAACAGCAATTCTCGATGTCATTTATTGCGCAGTTTTTATTGCATTTGCCGCTTTTCACTGTGACTGTATTTTATCATCAGCAGCACGACAGCTCGCTCCTCGTAGACAATGCGCTAACTTTCGAATCGTCTTCTTGATGAAACGTTCAGCGAGTTCAGTTAGAAGTTTTCACTTTTCATGTAGAAACTGGTAATTATGTTAAATAATTGATAAAATCTGCGTATATTTTTAATTTTCTTTATAACCTTACACTTTATCTCACACGTCGCACGTAACACGGTGGAGAACATGGAACCTTCCTCAATGATACAATCCCTTCTTCACGTTTTGTTGAATGATTTAAACATTACGTATTTGTAGTTAAAGTTAATTCCACGCTTTACCGGAACAAGAGAATGAAAATATTAAATATTATACTCCATCGAGTTGGAATCTACCTCTCTTAACTGTATTGCCTTTTCTCAGTTAACACAATTTTAATACAATTGTTTTATTTTTTGTTTGACACGATTGATAATTGGTAAATAATTTTTAGTGGAAACTTTATGGATTTATGTTATTTTTTTGTAATTTTATTGTATATGTGTTACTGTAATTGTATGTTTCCCAAAACATAAATAAATATTGACACGTAAAAACTAAGCAAGGTTCCCTCTTTAGACCTTCCCATGCTATGGATTTAACGTGAAGCTAAAATAGAGTATAAAATAATTAGATACAGTGTCATCATATCATAGTTAATTATAAACTTATATACACATATTGAAAGCTTTTGTAAACAAAGGTTAGGCTGTCCAAACTTTAACGTCTAACCCTAACGTTCTGTAAACAGCAACACGATACTTGTCCCGCCTTTGACATGTTAGCACTTTATCACTGTTGAATAAACCTGCCTATGACACACTGAAAAGCCTAAATAATATATTTACATCATATGAAATATCATATTCTATTATGAAATAAGAATTTATTTTAAGTATTTATTAGAATAAGTTTTAATTAAGACTTTTGATATTTTTCTTATTTAGTTATAATTATCTAATTATCATAGATAGAAGTATAACAAAATAATTATACGCTTAATAGAAAAATCTATAACCCGCCATGACACAGAAATACAAGTATTGCACTAGATTCGATACCCACTCGAGGAAATTAAATATATAATATTTTGAAATTATAATATTTAATGTTTTCATTTCGTTGCTCTGGAAAAAGGCAAATGAACAAAGTGTCTTACCCTGGCATCAGTGACATAGGCGCATGGCATAAGCGTGAAAATGAAGAAAAAAATAGTAACAGAAAAGTTACTAGTACTTGGACTGGAAATTTGGAAGAAATGTGGTTTTCACTGCATTTAGTATGAAATCAAAACAAAACTACAGGATATTTCCCATGTTATTTTTAAATCTTACAATGTGAATGAAGAAAAACGTAACAGAAAACTGTTTAGGTCTTCCATGAAAAAAAAAAATTATAATGTTATATTTGTTGTATAGTTGATTGCGTGCAAACAAAAAGAAGTACATACGCCTGCGTAATGCCTGCCTCCGACGGATGACAAGGAGTGTCCCGTATCATATTTTGGATAATCAATTTTATTTTTTTAGGCTACCAATTTTTATATTAGTTATTTTTGTTAGTGTTTGATACTCTTACAAAAATAACTGATATTAAAATTGGTAGCCCTGGTAAGTCCAAATCGCCCCCGATTTCTCGTCGCTTCTTTTTAAATAAATAGCATATTTTATTATATAAGTTTAACTCTGTCTACCTATTGTGTCACAAATACTAAAGCTACAAAAATGAACTGTTTTTTTAACAAATACTTATCTATGTACTAAAAAATATTTATCTTTTTAATATTTTTTTAAAAATATTTATCGTTTTAATATTTTTTTGATTAACAAAACATAAAATGCTTGATGTAAATATGTCACGCATGATATATACTGAGCTCCACGCATGTCGTTTGTTACACAAAAACATAAATAAAAACTTTTTACTTTTTATCTTTATACAGGATTTATCTTTATATTGCGTAAGTACTAACTTTTTATCCGTAGTTTCACTCTTATGGTCCAATGGAAATATGTAACTTAGAGTTATGTAAGACATATTCTAAATACGGGAGTTAACTCTGACCCGGTACTTTGGGTTACATTGAAATGATTAAAGTAATCTAGTATAGCCTTAAAGTGTTCGTCGATAAAAGGAATATTGAACATAAAATTAACTTTCGACTGTGTGATACTTTACATCACCAGAGAACGAATTAAATCCTGTTTCTTTTGGGTTTATACTTTGTTCCGGAAAAAGCGATTTAGGCTGTGGGAACCTGGGGACCACCTGGGGAGTCATCAATCTACTACCTCGGGATTGTAGGCTTATAGAAATCTTGCACTTTAATCTCTTTAATCTACTAACACTATTCCATACAAACAGACGACGCCTGTACTTGTAACTGTATCAAACCTCTAGGTGTAAAGAAAATGTTTGTCTAAAACGGAAACACATACGAAACGGGGCTCTTTGTTTACGATGAAGAGTGCTCTTGTCGTTGACTGACCGGGCCAGTGACAAACATATGGACACACAGGTGAAAAGAATATGAAATATTATTATTAATTTTACATTCTTAATTTTACATCCACTGCATGTATACACGAGCACAGTTCCGTTTATTAAATAAATATTTTTGTATAACAAATAGGGGACGCTGCGGAAAGGTCTATAGTTACCGCTATATCTAAGTTATGTACTTACTTTTATTATGATATTAACATAACGTATATTTATTGCTGTTCTTTATAAAATATCTTCTACATTTGTAAGGTGTATATTTTTAAGGATAAAATAGCTTTGTAGAGATTTAACTAAAAAGTATAGATTACAAATTTGAGAGCGCATTTTTAAATTTAAATTACAAATACTTTGAAGAATTCTAAGTTCTAGCCAAGATTAAAATGAAAAAAATATCAGTTCGATCTACTGATATTTTAGTTTATTTAAGACTTTTTAGGTGAAAGTAACACAGATAATTTTTCATAGATCATTTTTCATAGATCATTTTTCATAGTAATGATCTAAACGCGACCCGATCCATTTGACACACACTCCATTGAAGAGTGCGAGAGACTGGAAAAGTGCTTTGAGATAACATTTAATCTTTAAATGCATAAAATGCAACATAATTCTTTTTAAAAGTATATTTATATATTTTTTCATACTTTAATACCTATAATGTTTTCCATGGTTTCTTTTCGATATAACAAGCACTATTGTTGATTGCTTTACTTTTTTTATGTTGTTATTACATTCAATAAAGAATATATAATAATGTTAACACTGAAAGTGCTTGGTGTGTATCCTTTTACTTTGTTTACTCACGTAGCAATCAATGTTCACGTAGCAATTTTAATTGAATTTCCTTTGATAATAATTCAGAGCAAAGCTACAACGTCCACAAATACTATACAATATTTTCAGACTTCATATAAATCCTCGTACGGTTTAAGCTTTTGCTTGAAACACGCTGAATATGCATAATGTAACTCAGCGTTTGTAATTACTCTAATATCATATCAGAATGCAGTCTTTTTAATATATGTTAGTAACATTATATTTATGAATCGCTTTCAATTTGCATTTTATTAAGTTAAACAGATATAATATTCTTTATTTTGATACTAGTCGTGTCGCAGTGGCGCAAGCGTGCTTCTGTTAACGTGACAGGCTGTGAGCTAGACACCAACTCGAGGTAGTCATTTTTTTTATTCCCTCGTTCGACTCAACACAAATGCTTGAAAGTTGGTAACGGAAGTGTCCTAACAGAAATGGAGTTTTTAAACATTAGGTCCTCAGGTTTTCTTTACTATATATGAGACTCTGCGAGAAGTTTAAAAAATATAATTTTTAAATCTCACACTTCATAAAGCGCAGTAAGCAGACTTGATAGAAAGGGGAACCTACTGTGTTCTTCATTTTCCGTATATAGCTTTTATTTCAACTTAAGTAGGTACTTATTGCTTAAATTAAATACTAACACTACTTTATTTCTACAATAATTTTATATAAAGATATCGTGGTTCTCAAAAGATGCGGTAGTTATGGGTTCGATACGCCCTCAAAAATAGTTTTCATAGTTCCAGGTCTAAAATAATTGGAAAGTACTCGTAAATAATGATTATGCTTGTTCCTAAAAATGCCTAAAAGTGACAAGTGTGTCAATCCAAAACGAAAGAAACAGCACAGCTAAGCCTAAAAATTCAACGTAAGGTCAATTAGTGAAGTTTCATTACATTCTATGGACCGCAACATCCAACGTTCGAAAAAGAGGCGAACACGTAGAATAGACGTTTATTGCGTTTGTTGTCTTTTTTTTTACGTAGAACTTTTAGGGAAAATAATTCAAGAATAAAATATTTCATAAAATATGGGAAAACAGCAGCTGCTTGATTTTTGCCGCTTAGGGAACCTAATTGCACCTAGTCTAGAGTAGTTAGTTAGACACTGCGTTCCCCCCATTTTCAGAACAATTTTTGACATTGATAATACAGTGACGTAAGCTGACGCCACGTGGTGTCTATCAGAGTGGTTAAATTAAAATAATAAAAAATCATAATTATTCTCCCGAATAATATTGAAATCACAACCATCGCGTTAAGGCCGTGATCAGTCCTACTGCGCCACAATTGCTTCCGGGTCTACGGGTAAATACATATTTTTTTATTTGAATTAATATATTTAATTTTACTTGCCTAATATAAAATAATATATTTTAATAATATATTTTATTTGCCTAATATATGTAATATTAGGCATAATGACTGTATTTAAGCTTGATATTCAAGTGACACATCGCTAGAACATGCCATGATATCGTAGTATGTCGTATATTAATCTCAATAGTGTAAACTAAGCATTTCCTTTGACATCAAAACCGTTAAGTTCTTAGACGAAGTCTTAGACGAAGTTCTCTTCGTTAATTATCTGCATCCCTTGGGATTGCTTGGTTACAATGCAGCATCTTAATGATAGCTTTACTAACCTAACTTTAAGATTTGCCAAATGTTCATTAAAATATTTAGTAAATTTTTGAATTTATAGTTTATTTATGTTTTTTTTATGTATATAATGAAATATACTACTACTTGATTAATTCTATTTTGTTTCTCTTGAAAATGAAATCAATAAAAAAATACATCAGAACACTTATTTAATCATCGTTTTTTCTTTACAACACTGTTGTTGGGATTTACTAATCAAGACAGTTTATATAGAATTACGTTATAAATACATCCATACATATATAATTCTGTTTGTTTCATTCATTATAGTCACTATATTCTTTGTTAGTATATGCGTTAAGCTCCGTCATTACAACGCAGTGTCTCAAAAATTAAGTAGTGCATGAGAAAGAAAATGTCTTTACAGTATCTGCCTATCCCGTTAAATGCGGGATAGAGCGTGAAGCTTAGCATATAAGTATAATTTATTTCATTCTGTCGTGGCGCAGCGGCACAAATGTGTAACTGTAAACGACAGGTTGTGGGTTCAATCCCCACTCGAGGAAATGAAATATCTATTAAATATTTTCAAATTAAATATGTAGTGTTTTCATTTCTTCGCTCTGGTTACAAAGTAAAGCACGGCGTCGAGTTTCGCCACTCAACACGCACGCCTCAAATACGGTGGAAAGTGGAGAACGGAAGTGAAACGGAGTGGTTATCACTAGGTTCAGAAGGTCCCTCTGCCTACTCTGCCGTGTGCGGGATACAGCGTGAATCACTAATAATGTATGTAAAATAATGTTTAAAATCATTCTAATAAATCTAATGAAATGTTATGCATACGACAATGTCAATTTATTATAATCAATTAGCGCTTGTTGTTCACGTAATGTTATTAATAAATACAATCATGATTTACATAGCTTTATATATATTAAATATAAGTTTATTTTTTTTAAATAAAGTTTTTGTTGAAATTGTTTACGGCAAATTATAAAGGGGCAACCTAGGGTTAAATCATTTCATTGTATTAGAGACATTGTGAGTTGAGAGACGGAATACAACGCCGTGCCTTGTTTTACCAGGTAGGGATCTAGCCTTAAACCATCGCCTTTTCAGTCAGATGTCCCTTCGTAATTATTGTCTCATAAAGTGAAATAGCCAAAAACATATATATTATAATTATTTAAAATATATCGTAGATTTATTTTATCTAAAATAAACTAAAATATTTATTATCGCCTTACACTAAGGAGAAAATAACTTTTGGTATATATTTTTTCCATTCCAGCGCTGAATAGTAAAAATCTATTTGTAGTGTCAAATAAACAATGAAAATTTAGAATTATACGACATACAAGGCTGACATTTGGCATGCAGGTTACTTAGGGATTCTATGGATGTAGGTACTATGAGAGTATTTCGAAATTCGTACGTAAGCCGATAAAACAAATTTTATATTCAATATTTAATACAAACAAACATGTACGCAGCCTCTATTCTCCATATATAACTCTAATTAGAATTACTTGCATATCGCATACAATCCGTCTAAGTGAACTGCTCACTCGCGACTTTATCCGCTATTATTTAATTTGTATCCAAAAGCCTTTGTTACCTACCTTTAATATATGTTTACAGTGCACTTCTACTGTTTTCTTGTATATACATTTAAATAAATAGAAATAACCAAAGTATTATGAAAAAAATCCATAAATTATCATTATTTGAAAAATACTAAATGTTCATATAAAAAAAAACCTATCATTGACCACTACTCTGTATGACCGGTTAAGATCGTAGTTTACTAATTAGAGAATTTTGTATTATGTCCTTTATGTTTACATCGTAACTTTTAACTAAATATACCGATCTGAATTATAAAAGTAATTAAGATTTTAATTGTTGATTTGGATGAAGTTCATACATACTCTGCTGGAGATATCTCTAGCAGAATATGTACTTGTATGTTTTCTATATATATGTATATATAGAGTAAGTAACTTGTTGCAACCAATGTTTTACTGTTTTACCTTCAAAACACATTTTTAAAGATGAAAATATACATCATCCATACTTTAAAATTATTTGATGATTACCTACCATACATTACAAAAAAAATCATAAGCCCAACCAAAACCCTACCATGTCTAGCTGAGTAAGCATATTTACCTCATGAACCCGATAACAGTTCTGACGGTTTATAAATTTTATACGATGAAAAATGAACGCCCCGTCCACTTATCGCTATCATGGCGGGCTCCGACTAAAGTTTTATCCCATAATACGACTAAAATCCACGTGAATAAAGCAACTGTTTACTTTTGTAAATTAGTATAGTTACAGCATATTTAACCTAGCAAGTTTTAAAATTGAAAATTTGAATGTAAATAATTATCATTCCTGATATTATTTTTAGAATTTTCGTACATACTATATAATTAGAACGGTATCGTGTAGAAATTGCGTTAAGTAATATTGTTTAACTTTGTTTAAGTTAATTTTATTAGTAAATTATGAACTGATTGATTTATTTAATTTATAGTTCACAAATATAATAATGGCACGCAAATGTTTTAAAATGTTGTTTTTTTACGTTTAAGGGGCATATTCATAAAAGTTAACACTAACATCTTTCTTATTTAGACTCAGAGGGTTATACGTCGAATATTCAGAGCAAAATAGACCTTCAAAAAAATTGTATAGATTTCTCGTATATATTCCTAAATACTATTAGATATATAATAAAAAATGTAAGTCAAAAACGGTGAACAAACAGATAGAGAAAAAAATACAAAAAATATGCTATGGCTTTTGTAACTATAGCAAAGACATTCAGAAGTTTCGCTCATCTAGAAATTTCAGTTCATCTAGAGTTCGCTCAGGTAACAATGTAACGCGCAGCGTTGAGTTCCGTCACTCAACAGGGGATTCCTCTAATTCAGTTCGAGAATGTACATTCAAAATTAGGATGTGTTTTTATTGATTGGAACTTGTAAGATAATTGTAATATAAGCTACATCTACTGCTAGAAGAATAATATATAGCTTATAACAAATTTCAAACCACTACTGTTACGGCTAAGGAACTGGGCTCAACTTCCTGTTCGCAAATAAATATTTTTTCTTTGAGTTATTTTACATGCAATGCCTTGAAAATTCGATGGTCCATATATTCTATATATAGTATAATGATGTAGCGTGAAGCAAAAAATGTTCAATGAATGAACAATTTCAATTATACTGTTCTCTCATGGCCCTATTCACTAACCCTTTCTTTTTCAATCTCAATCAAGTATTAAATACCTTTAATCAAGGAATTAAAACGAATTGTGTCATTCTGCCACAAAAACCTTATTTATTAATCCATGAAAGAAGATTAAAGATCATCAGGGCACCGCAGTTCAACCGTAAAATATGAACAAGCATTGTTTCAATTTACCCAAAATGTTCCCTTTGAGAATGAAAGCCACTTAGAAAAAGAAAGAAGACTTTGAGATTAAAGTAAAATATATACTTATTTGATATATACTTATAAATATACTGACTTTAAATTTTATTTTGGTAAAATTTACTTGTGTAATTATTATACGAGTGACATATTATACTGATTCAGGAATAATACGTTTAGTTTGCCTTAAGTAGCATTTTCTTAAATCATTTAAGTTAAGCTGCATGCTGTATCCAGCACATGACAGGGTAGGCAGAGGGAACTTGGGAACCTAGTGTTAAGACACTCTGTTCTACTTCTGTTCCCCATTTTCCGTCGAATTTGAGGCAAAGCGCGGCGTTGAGTGGCGGAACTGAACGCTGCGTCTTGCCTTCTTACCAGAGCGAAGAAATGAATAACATTATTTGAATTGAAAATATTAAATATTTCATTTCCTCGAATGGGGATCGAACCCAGAACCTGTTGGCTACAGTCACACGCTTGTGTGCTACAGTCACACGCTGCGCCACGACAGACCTAGTAAATAATTAAAAAAATATATAAAAAATAAAAAAACTTTTCTCCGTCCGTAAAAAGCTGGGATATGCCTGGCCTATTCGGGACTTAGTATATAAAGAAGTGCTGTCAAAATCGTGATATCTTAAATCAATGTATCTAAGTGTTACGACACTCTTTTCTCCATTTTTTGTCCAAATTTGATACGATTTTGTCAAAAGGTGGAACTTAACACCGCACTGGACCATTATAGTCTTGCTAAATGAAAATAACTTTGAAACACCTCCTTCTCGAGTGGCGTTTAACTCAAATCTACAAAGAAATTATAGAAAAAATCTAACTTGTATTTACAAATAAAACCATCAACGCTCTCGCTTCCTTCCTTAGTTTATTCTGAGTTTTTCATAACAATACTTCTACGCAGTAGAATATAAAAGTTACATATTCACGAAGCTTAGTCTCGAAACGAAGCCACAAAGTTATATAGAAGTTTGTTCTTGTACAAAATGAGGCAACAACCTTTCCTTACATATTACTTATAAAGTATGTAAAAAGACACAAAGGAATACATACAGGAAGGATAGCGCTCAAAAGCCTAACAATATTATAATCATTTTTATAGAAAGCATTGTAATATGACTACCATAATGGACATCGGTATTTCTATATCATTAAGTTTTTATCAAATAATATTGTTTTATCTCTCATTACATTTAAAATAAAATTATTTTAGCGTTAATATTCATTTCTAAAGGCCTACATGACTGCCTACTTTTCTATGCCAAGTTCGTCAGCATTAAGTTTGCAAAGCATTAAGCTCGAGTTTAAGGCATTGCGTGTCGGGTGGCGGATCTCAATGCCGTGCTTTGCCAAAGTGAGAAAAATAAAACATTAAATATTTTTTATTCCTCTAGATCGAGCCCACATCCTGTCGCGTTTTCAGTCGCACGCTTGTGCCATACGCCACGACTGGCCTCACTTTTTATCATTCTAGCAAATAAACTTAATTTTATTATTGATTTAGTCGTAAATATCTCAATTTTCTATCTACTTATCTAGTGCTCATCACTTTATTTTTATATAAACTTTATTAAATAAATAAACTGCAAAGTAAGTGCAACAATTTAAGTATTCACGACACCACCAGAAGTCATCTGTACAACCATCAACTAATGAGTGGTATTAATGTAGTAGTTTCAGTTGTGAATACATTGGTGGATATCAATCTTATCCAAACTGCGCCACGTTCTTGTCAATTAATAATAATAATATATAAATCCATCGTGACGCAGTGAAACTTCAAAAAATACTCTTATGTGAAAGTGATGATTTTGAATGAAACTTTCAATTATATTCATGTCTACACACGATCAAAACACAGTGCAACGTTATTCTATAATATATCTTGTACAGCAGAATAACATCTAGGCTAATAATATGATAATTTAAGTAGATTTATTATATATATTTTTGTAGTTGTAATATAAAAATAAGTTTAAATTGTCGAAGTTCCGCGTTTAAACTGCTAGTATATATACCTGCTAAGCTTAGCAATGTCTATTACATTGCTAAACTTAGCAGGTATATAACCTGAAGCTAATAGTGTCGAACATTCTAAGCTATTAATGAAATAACTCCCATCGGAATTGGTTCTACGCCGGCTCATCTCTGCGGCGCGAGACAATCATTTTATATAATGCTGCCATAACATAATGAAGAGCTACTAACTGTTTCCCGTATGAGATTTTTATGGTAAAACTTATTCATTATCATCTTTGTATTAGCAACTATATACATATAAGACAATGGAATTTTGTATCATATATATAAAAAATATTCATACGTTTATTTTTTAACTTTATGATATCATCCACACATAGCAGGGTAGGTGGAGGGAACTTAGGAACCTAGTGTCAAGTCTCTTCTTTCCGATAAAGACTCTCGTTTTTGTTGAATTTGTTTGTTTGTGGCGAGTTTTGCCGCAGTAACAGAATGAGAAAATGAAAATAAATTATTACTAGCGAACCGCCCACGTCTTCTCCCTCTTGAATTACGCTATTTTACTTACTTATCTCAATTACTTGCTTGTTTTCATAATATTATCACTTTTAAGACTCTATCTATACATTGAAAACAAAAAATATGTAAAAATTTTATCAAAATAAATATTTTTAACTGTCGTAACTTTTTATTTATTTAAATTGGATAAATAAAACAAATAACGTTGAAGAAAGGTTGCCAAAATGTAATAATGAAAACTGCATTTAAACCTGGTTAGTTGCTTATGAGATTAGAACATACAAACGCATAGGAAAAAACTTAACAACACTATTTTGGGCCTTTTTCACATTATAAATAGCAAAGCTTTAAAAAAATATCTAATCTAATCCAAATGTCTAATTTCCACACGTGTACTTACGTACGTACTTGGTATGGATTGCTCGTGGAGAGAGTTTTTTCTATAAAATATATATTATCCAGTTTGAAATAGAACACACAACCATAGTAAAGATAATCAAAAGAAAATCTTACTTATTTTGTTAGCCGAGAATTCAGTAAAATATTTTTACTAACCAAACTGAAACAATTACGAAATGCAACTTGTACCTTTAAATATATTTGTTTAGATACTTCATATTCGGCGGTGAAAAATGGGAAACGGTAGTCTTAATTGAGAACGTAATGCCTTAACACTAGGTTTCCTAGTTCCCTCTGCCTACGCCTATACGTAATTGTATAACAGACTTTAAAATATAATTTTATATTATCAGTCGGAATCGAGTTAAACGATAAGTGCTTTTGAAAAAATCAATTCTAACCGAATATGCAAAACAATTTTCTTTAACAACGCCTTCAATTGAAATTGAATCTTATTACCAAGATATATGATCATAAAATAAAATATGGCCAAGTTCATTCTCACAATGCCATAAATGCATGTCGTTGACTCGATCAAGAAAATCGAATTTTCTTCTCAATTTCGACGATTTCAAAATAAGGCCTCAGGGATTTCAACGAGATTGAATTCTTTATAATATATATACGCTACATTCGTAACACTTGTAGTTGCATATTATTAGATTTTTTTTATTATTATACATTAAAAAGAAAAAGATAGGGCCTGTGGCGTTTACAGTGACACGTTTGTGCCTATGGACGCCGACAAGCCTTGTATTTAATATCCTATAAATATTTCGTTAAATATTCTTAAGAATTTATCATTTTATAATTTTTTAAATAACTTAAATTCAAATTTAAATGCCAGAATTAAACTGCAGAAATGACAATTTAAATCAGTTACTAAAATGGCGGACATAGATTGATGACCGCACATCAATACACGACAATTTTACTTCGTCCGTTTGTCATTAAAAAGTTTTTAGTACACTTTTGATCGATTGATAGTTTGTATAAAAATCAACGAAAAACATTCATATGTGAAGGCTTTTGGTAGTTCATAAATCAAAAAAATATCTAAATGAGTTATCTTCACTGTTGATACAATGAATGAATTTGACTTGAAAATGTTTTTTCTATTACATAAAATAATGTTGTGTGTGTTTTGTTATAAGTAGAGCACACTGCAGGAGACCTGTAGTAAATGAGTCTCCCCACTCGTGTAGGAATTACGTTTGAATTGATATCATATATTCAAGATTTTCTTAAAGCACAGAAATAATCAAGGTTCTAAGTCAACAACAATAAATAAATACGAGCATTTAGGTATGCAGAGTTTGTAAATATGTTAATATCTAAAAAGGGGATAGATATACAACAATAACGCTGTATGAATAAATCGAAACTTTCTGTATGTATCGAATTTTATTTTAAATCTGGAAATTTACTGCTTTGAGGCCTGTCGTGGAGCAGTGGCACAAGCACAAGTGTGACTGTAACCAACAGTTTCTGGGTTCGATCCCAGTCGAGGAAATGAAATATTTAATATTTTCAATTTAAATATTTAATGCTTCATTTCTTCGCTCTTGTAATAAGGTAAAGCGTGGCGTTGAGTTCCGCCACTCAACACGCAATGCCTCAAATTCGGCGGAAAGTGGGGAACAGAAGTGGAACGGAGTGTCTTAACACTAGGTTCCCGGGTTCCCTCTGCCTGCTCCGCCTCGTGCGGGATAGCCCGTAAAGCTGATTTGATAAAAAGAAATTTACTGCATATAGCCCCGTAAAAATAGTTTAAAATGGTGAAATCACCCGTATCAATTAAACTATAGATCTACCATTCAATTTGTATATACATAAAGCAATAAATATATATAAAGCATAAAACTTTTTAGCCAGATTTTACATGAATACTACAATTTTTAATTTAATATAAAAATATATTTCAGCAAGAAAGCTTTTTATCTAACCACCATTACCAAATCCGTATCACTAATAGTATCTAATAAACTTTCACTTTCTGATTTCATTAGATCCTGCCCGTAAAACTCCAGTTAGTTTCAGTGGCAAAAGACCCGAATTGATTAATTAGGGCATTTTTATGTGAATACCTCACGTCGTGGTCCGCTCATTAAAGCCCCAGGGAACACCGGGGTTAATAGACAAGATTAGATATATACCATAACTCAGGATAGAGGCCAAGTTTAATTTAACAATTCACTGAAGAATTAATAAGGGCTTGAATACTAGTTATGTCATTTCAAATCTGAAGTTAAAATATTGTTAAAACATTCTTCTTCTTTAATATAAATCCCCTTATAAACATAAAACACCTTCAGGAAGATTAACTATATAAGTTAATTTTCCTGAAGGTGCGCTTAAGGTTCACGCTGTATCCCGGACATAGCATGGTAGATAGAGGAAACTTGGGAAACTAGTGTTAAAATACTACGTTACGATCACACTTTCTGCCGAATTTGAAGTGTTTCGTGTTGTCTAGCTGAACTCAACGCCACGCTTTGCCTTTTTTACAAAGCGACGAGTTGAAAACATTAAATATTTAACTTGAACCCATTAAATGTTTCAGCTCCTCGAGGTGAAATTGAACCACAACCTGCCGCGTTTACAGTCACACGCTTGCCCCCCTGCACCACGACAAGCCTCAGGATGAAAATAAACATATCAACAATATCAATTGTTTTATAAAAAATTTTAAAAGAAACAACTATTCTAATAAAAATAAACATTAAATTACACTTGATCTGTAAGCAAAATGTGAAATAAAGTGCCCTTATTGTGGTCCAGTCTAACGAGATACAGGTGCTTAAATGCTATTTACGACCGAGGTATTTGCCGAGATGGAGGCGTTTCATAGTGTGATTATGGTTAAATATACTAAGGCTGTGGTATACTAAACGAAGAACTGATTTACTGTATGTATATCGATTTTGTTAATATTATACGAACCGTGGAGTACGTGCTTTTGAAGTCTGTCGTGACGCAGGAGTATATGCGTGCGACTGTAAACACAACAGGTTGTGGGTTTGATCTCCACTCGAGAAAATGACATATTTAATATTTTCATTTCTTCGCTCTAGTAACGAGGCAAAGTTGAGTTCCTCCACTCAACACGACTCATGCTTCAAATTTGAATGACAAAAAGTGGGGAACGGAGATGTTTCTTCCATTTTCATAACCTGCTGATACTTAATTTTTTGGATTATTAGCACAGCACAAACTTATATTTGTAGCTCATTTTATACAAGATGAGTACATACGGGTGTCAATGTTTTATTAGACACATTCCCGTTGACCCTAATTCGTGAAATTAGTACGGAAACCTTGGTAGGCTAAACGAACTAGCCCTAGATTTTTTAGGAAACCAAAGCCTTGATTTTGTTTATGCAATCCCTTTTTTTTTGCTATTCGTGACTTATTGTGCTTATTATTTAAGTAGTATATTGATATCAAAAATTATTGAATGGATTTTTTTAAAATCAATTAGCAGACCCCAGAAAACAGTAACTATTCTAGTTGGATCCTCACCATTTACTGTGTACAAATTGTGCCTAATACAAATAATATCTTTTTGTGTGAAATATACCCAATCAGTTACAATAGTAACTTTACATCGACTATTATAGACTTATAATTCTAGCTATACACATAAGTTAATGAGGCTTTTCGTGACGCAAGGGCGCAGGCGTGTGACCCTAAGCAATATGTAATATTTCATATTTTCATCCAGAGAATTAAAAAAATAACCATAAATTTTATTTTTATTGAATTATTTATTTAGCCTCATTCGTCTTTACTGAATGTAGTTGTACCTATTATGAATTAGATTTTTTGTTGCATAACATTTTTCTTGAGTTATGTATATTTTTAATGTGTTGTTTAAATTTTATACATGTTGTTAATTATGATTTAAAGTACCGTATAACGTTTTAAAAATACGAAATTATCATTAAATAGTGAATGCTTTATACTTAAATTTGGTTGAACTGAACTATTTATTAAAGTCATATTTCATTAAGCGTAGTGTGAAAAAAAATATGATAGTGAAATTTTAAGATTCGTCACACAAAAGTTGACAGTATGAAGTTGCAGCGGTTGCAGTCATATAAAGTTGCAGCGGTTATATTATAAATATTTATGTATATATTTTTTTAAATAATCCGACGAGACGGTGTTCTTCCACGTGTCCTCTGATTAGCAGAAGACATAGGTTAAGGAATAGGGGCATGCATAGCACGTATTTGCCATACCGTTATGCAGGTACAATGTACTATCGCTGAGAATATCGGAACTCCACTCATGGTTGCGGTCATGTCTCGTAATCCTGAGTGGAACTGAGAGTTTTGCCTTCACTGGTCAAGCAGAAAACCCTGTTAACCTCGAGGCAGCGCGGAGGGTGTGTGGCTGATGGGAAGTTCAGTAGCTACTGCTGGCCCCGCAAGGGTACCGGCCGACACCCATGGCGTAATTAGGCTTATCCAAATACAGGGGGTACTTGGACGGACTCTTTTATCCCCCATAATAAAATAAAAAAACAAAAGACGATGATTTAGGAATGTTAGGAGACTGGAGGACTGGAGATGTTAGGAAAACCAGAACCAGAATAACCTTCGTCTCCAAACGCAAAACATTTGGAGACGAAGGTTATTCTGGCACAAAAACTGAGATAATACATTAATCCAAATGCCACACAGCGAGGAGGGGTAGACCAGTAGCGAGGAGGGGCAAACAAAAACGGGCTATACAGTATCTCGAGTTTCGGCTGGGGATAAAGAGGCGGCTAAACCACCTCGTACAAACTTTGACGTCAGAGCCTATGGAGAAAAAAAATCCTATGCTCAAATTGTAGTTAAAGCGCAACATAATATCAACCTCGTGGAGTTAGGCATCACAGAAGGATTGGCGGTGCGCCAGGCGATTTCGGACGCCACACTGCTTGAGCTAGCTGCTGTACATTTTTCTGATCAGGCAGATAAACTAGCCGAACGTCTGCTAGTGGTATTAGATAGCGTGGCGGTGGTAACCAGGCCTTATAAAGTTGCCACTTTATAAATATTGGGCCTGGATGATTATAAGGATTGGATATGGTAATAGAGGCCGTCGTAAGAGTTGGTGGGTGTGCAGCTGATACTGTAACTGTATCTGATATGTCACGCGGTCCTAGGGGTGTGATGACAGTAGTCCTACGGTGACCATTAGAGACGGGTAAATCTATAGTGGACAAAAGGCGAATCTTGGTAGGATGAAGCTCTGCCAAAGTTCAGGTCTTAAAGGAGCGCCTCTTACATTATTTTAGATATCTTGCATTAGGACACTCTAGACCTAGATGTCAGAAATTGCTCGAGGATATGTTTGCTTCCGTTGTGGAGGTGAGGGGCACAAATCCTGAACGTGCATAACCGTGCCACATTGTATGGTATGCACTGTTGCGAAGATTCCGGCCGGACATATAATGGGTAGTGCAGATTGTCGCCCACCGCTCGTCAGAGGGATAGATGCCCTAAAAAGAAGAGCCTGTTCTGGAGTTGCCGTCCGACAAGTTTGCTTCTTTCAGGCGAATATCAACCACTCTGCCATGACTCAAGATCTGTTGGTATAGTCCATAACAGAGTGCAGTGTGATTCCGGCTTAGAATAGGATCACCCTGGTACTGATGGTGTCGTAAGAGGCAACTAAAGTGCGTGTTATAGAGTCACGTTTGGCTCTTATCTGGCATGGCATCTTCGTTTGGATGATAATTTGTTGTGCCGATGACACTCTTGGCTCAGCCCGGAGATCGAACTACGAGGAGACCGCTTAAACCACTGTTCTCAATAGGACCCAATTGCGAAAAGCACAGCGAGTAACAGCACTCAGTGCAATTCGGGGTTACCGTACCGTAATTGTGGACGGCAGCAACTCTCTTGGCAAGTGATCCGCTTTGAGTGCCCCAGGCAAAAATGCTTGCTAGAGTACATGCATTCCGCGCAAGTGAGTGGTCGCGAGGGGTGCAACCATCGTGAGAGAAATCGTGCGTATCAGGAGGATAGTGGATAAAGCCCTGATTTGGCGATAGAAGGAGGACCTAAATTCCCCGGCCGCAAGCTTAGTGACAGTTTAGGCAGTACTTCCCTACTTAGAGCGTTGGGTTACAAAGGGTTTTAGTTTCGTGACGATCATATTGGTGTAGGTGCTGATGGGGCATGGTTGCTTTGGCAAATACTTGTACCAGATTGCACGTCGGGAAATGTGGGATCTTTCACTGTCTAGCGTGGTTGGGGCTATGCTAGTCAGTGAGAGGAACTGGTCTGCAATGGTCTCTTTCTGTGAATTCGTTATCACACTGAAAGAGACCGCTGAGGGAGCGCGCGAGTCAGGTGCGAATGGAGACCCAGAAAAGAATTAATAATATAATAATATTCAGTTTACAATGGAATTACAGGCAAATAATTCTTTAACTTTCCTTGATGTTTTAGTCATAAAGAATTCTAATGGCACAATAGGCCACACAGTATATAGGAAACCCACGCACATCAATAGATACCTCAATGGTGAATCTCACCACCACCCCACAGTTATCTACCGTTGGCAAATCTTTGTTTCAGAGAGCCCATCACCTCTGCGATGCTGAACACCTAGGGGACGAGCTTCGACAGGTGAAGACTGCTCTTCATCAGAACAAGCTGCCAGTTCCCCGCCAGCGTTGTCAGAAGACCAACAAGCCACCCACAGTTGAGAGGCAACCAGCACTTTTACCATATGTGAAGGGTGTTACAGACAGGATCGGCAACATCTTAAGAAGAGCTTCTTTTAAAACTATTTTCAAGCCTAACAAGAAAGTGAACCAATTCTTGAGACCCGTGAAGAGTAATATTCCTTTGCAGTGTGCAGGTGTATACAAACTTGATTGTGACTGTGGCTTATCATATATAGGTCAAACAAAGAGAAGCATCGGTGTTAGGGTGAAGGAACACATCTCCGATGTCAAGAATGGGCATGTATCAAAATCAGCTGTGTGTGAGCATACATCGAACAAATCCAACCATTACATCAGGTTTGATAAACCCCACATACTCGCTAGGGAGAATAGATATATCCCTAGAATGATCCGCGAGGCTATTGAAATACAAAAACATCCTAATTTCAATAGGGAAGATGGTTGGAAACTTTCTACCACCTGGGACCCACTCTTAAAAAAAATAAAGTCCCCAGCACACCACACTAGAGGACCAGATACAGTTAGCTCATTCTGCAAGAATCCAGGGCAGTACGCGAGGCAATTAAGGAATCGTTGGCGGTAGTTTCATATAATAATTATATCAACTGACAGACAAATGCCACCTCAGTCTACCCGTAACCACGGACTACTGTAAAGTGTTCGAAACGTCGGGTTTCCCAAAAATGTTTACCATTCAATATAAGCGATTAATCCGTTTAAAAGTGTTTCATTTAAAATTGATTATATTAATAATTTAGATTCTTGGACACGTATTTTTAAATTTACTTTTTTTTAATTATCTTAATTATTTAGAAATTTAATTATGTATTTTATTTAATTTTTTAATGTAAGTTTTCTTAATTATTCAAAAGTTTTGTTCAGTATTATTTTATTTTTTATATTACTTAATTATTTTTATTCTTTTAAAATTACTAATTATTCAGAAATTAGATTACTCTCACTCAGCTTCACGCTGTATCCCGCACGTGGCAGGGTAGGCAGAGGGAACTTGGAAACCTAGTGCTAAGACACTCCGTTCCACTTTTGTTGCCCACTTTCCACCGAATTTAGAGGCATAGCGTGTTGAGTGGCGGAACTCAATGCCGCGTTTTGCCTTGTAGCGAGGAAATGAAAATATTAAATATTTAAATTGAAAACATTAAATATTTCATTTTCTCAAGTGGGGATCGAACCCACAACCCATCGGTTACAGTCACACATTTTGTGCCGCTGCGCCACGACAGGCCTCAATTAGATTACATTTTTTTTTTATGTAGTTTATTTTTTTCATTACTTTTTTAATTGTTTTTTTTTTCTTAGTTATTTTTAATATAAAAATTATTAAGAAAAATATAAAATATTATCTCCTTTTGTTTCGTCTCTTCGGATATATAACGAGACAATTTTAATTACTTTAATTAATCTAAAAACTTAATCTGTCATCATTTATATATTTAAATATTGGGAAATGAAACGAAGTATCTTAATACTAGAATCTTAATTTCCCTCTGCCTACCCTCCCATGTGTGGGATACAATGTTTAGCTGAAAGAAAGAAAGGAGAAAGAAAGGAAAAACCATATAAATCAAGTTGGAACTGGAACGAAAATTGGAACATGTACTGGAACCGAAATGATGCAGCTGGAACATGTTCCGAAAAAAATATTCCACTCTGTTCCACACATGGAACAGCATGGAACTTTTCTTTGGAATGCACATCACTACATCCTGTAATAATTATTGTCAACGTCACATGTCATTTGCAAAATGACAAACAGGTGACGTTTATTTAGCGCAAAAATATATTCTTTGTTTTGACATTTACTCTTAAAAGGCTTGAAATACCTGTACCCCTTATTGTTTTTTTCTAATTTTCTTAATGCTACTATAATAATAGTGAAAATGGGCGAACAAGGTAAATCATTTCGCATAGATTGGTTTGATGGTACAGCTTCTCACAACACGAGACCTACCGTGTCTAATAATTTTGATGACGAAGATAGTACATCAAAACAGAATGCAAAACAACCGCTAAAATCCGAACAAATAGAAAAGAAGGCTATTGGGTTCAAACGATTGCTAGAACTTTCAAATTTGTCACCACCAATTCTAAACCTCGAACTTAGTAATAGACCTGGCTTTTGGCTGCTATTTAAAAATGATCTTAAAGGCGATTTTATAGTGCTTTTAGTTAAGATCATCAAAAATGTTTACCAATCCTTAGATACCTGTGACATATCAACAATTGTGTTTTTATTGAAAGAGAAATTTGAAAAATCGGACTTTTTATCAAAATTAAAGGAATATTTAATAGATATACCAAAGGTAAAAACTGTAAATAAACCCAGGAATACATATTTATGGGATGATGTGGAATCTTTTTATTTCTCTGTACTCAATTTATGTGCTGCAATAGTCAACCTAGGGAATAATTCAAATGCATATTTAAAAAAATTGTATGATATATTAGAAATTGCTGAAACTAGTGCGCTCGCAGTCCAAGAAGTGCATATGGAACCTATTAGACCAAAATATTATGAAGAACTATATCACTTAAAGATGAAATTACAGCAATCTTCAAGATTGGTTAGTATTTCTTACATTCTTTTTTAAATATAAAATTTGTATTTAATTTGAGTCAAATATTATGGAATTTTATATTAATGTTTACAATACATTTTATAAACTTCTTTTAGTACATACATCCATCCATCAATTATTTACTGTAATATAATTCTTATTTAATATATCCAGTGAACACAATTAACATATTTATATGTTCTTAGGTCACAGACGAAATACCCACACATGAAAAACAATTTTCAATTCAAGAAGTAAATGAAAAATGTAATTTTAGGAATCTTAATATATTTCCTAATAAAGATGATCTGCTTTATAATAAAAATGTTGAAATAGAACCGAATATTATTGATGGGGCTTATCCATTTGTATACCATTATTTGAATTTACAATTTAGGTTGCTACGTGAAGATTTTTATGGTCCATTGCGAGAAGGAATAAGTAAGTGATAAATTATAAATTATAATGAAATTTTTTAGAACTGTTCTTTTCTTTCTTATTTTTTTTACACCCATGTCACCCAGTTTTCAAGATATTGGGTTTTAATAGTTGATTCAATGCCATTGTTGCGTTGCTTTGTGATCAGAGTAGATAATGAATCGGTATTCATTGACCATTCACCTGAACAGAAATGTAACCTACAATGACAGTGTGTATGTACATTTGGGATAAAAAAACTATTTCATAACATAATTTTATTTGTAATTTTAGAGAAATATATTGAAAACCCATCCAAAAGAAGATTTGAAAATATCAGGTGAGAATACTTAGAATAAGTATTTGATGTAGATACTAAATTTAGAATCTTTTTAAACTTATAACCATAGATTATCCAAAATTCAAACAATAAAGTACTTTAATTATTTTTTTAAAAGGCCTGTTGTGGCGCAGCGGCACAAGAGTGTGACTGTAACCGACAGGTTCTGGGTTCAATCCCCAGTCGAGGAAATGAAATATTTAATATTTTCAATTTAAATATTTAATGTTTCATTTCTTCGCTCTGGTAATAAGGCAAAGCGCGGCGTCGTAAGCAAATGCTAATATCTCTGAATATCTCTTACTCTTTGTCCACGATTACCAACCTCTTTATCCATGCGCTCCGGATATCCTCCTGCTTTTAATGTGGTAGGTCACATAAAAAGCATGTGGAACTTTGGATTGCTTGTATGAAGAAGTAGATGACATTGGCTCAGTGTCATAGATACTATGATTTAGAAGGTCAACTGAGGCCCTCTCACTACCTCTCATACCTTTTTCAAAATTGTATATTTTTAAATAACTCATGAAAAACGTTTCTCTTAATATATTTTTTCGATTTCACATATATAGTTTTCACAAATGTAGTGAATATAGTTTATTGGTCTATGTATTGATCAAACCTACGGCTATCTTGTTACAATCGACACTGCCCCACTGCAATGATAGCAAAGCGCGTTGAGTAGCAATACCTCAAATTCGGCGTAAAGTGGGGAACGTAACGGAGTCTCTTAACACTAGGTTCCCAAGTTCCCTCTGACTACTTTGCCATGTGCGAGATATAGTGTGAAGATACAAACACGTCTTAAACACAAATGTTATAAGTTCAATTTATTTGTTTATGTGTGTATGTGTATGTTTGCTTGTATCATCATTACTCCCAAACGCATTAACCAATTTAAACAAGAGCATATGCTCAGCCGGCTTGTAATTTTTAAATCGAGGAAATGAAATATTTAATATTTTCAATTCAAATATTTCATGTTTCCATTTGAAAAAGTATAATGCAAAACACGGCGTTGAGCTCCGCCACTCAACACGCAATGCCTCTAATTCAGCGGATAGTGTGGAACGGAAGTGGAACGTAGTGTCTTAACACTAGGTTCCCAAGTTCCCTCTGCCTACCCTGTCATGTGCGGGATAAAGCGTGAAGCTGACTGACAGTAGATTTATTTGGGTGCTTTTTTTTTATTTTTTTTTTTTTTAATTTAAACATATTTTCTACATTGATTAATGGCAATTTTTGTATTTCCACAGAGTATACCCAAAAGTGCGTATATTACGTATATATGCAGTGAAAAATAAACTGGGCTACCTTGTGGACTTAGCATGGACTGAGCGACTCAACATGAAATCAGTTAATTTGACTCAATATGCTCACGATAAGTGGCTCATGTGTGGATCTTTACTACTTTTCACTAATGACAACTTTGATAATATTTTGTTTGCAACTGTATTAGATTCCAGCGTGCAATTGCTTAAGGCGGGTTATGTAAGTATTTTTTTTTATCTTCAACCCCTTCAGTCCCACACATGGCGTGGTAGGTAAAGTAGAACTTGGGAACCTCGTGTTTAGTGGGTGACTTAACTTAATTACGTTCCGTACCTCACGTTTTGCCGAATTAGAGAGGGCTGCCGATAAATATTTAATTTTCCTCGAGCGAGGTTCGAACACAACGTAAGTATTAGTTAAATATTATATTGACACTAAGAAAAAAAATCCAATGGACATTTTTCTTTCTTAAAAAAAAGTGTAAATTTATGATTTTTTATTTTTTATTTTTAAGATATTGATCTCATTTGAAAGTCCGTTATCAAACGATGTATTCTCAAAGCAATTTCTAATGGTGGAGAGTGAAGTGTTTTTTGAGCCTTACCATAAAGTGTTGAAAGTGTTACAAGCGTTGCCTTCCGATACTTTACCAATGAAGCGATACATTGTGGATGTTCAAGTAAGTATATATAACAAGATGTTATAAGAGTGATCTGTCTGTCTGCCTTCTGATAAAATGAACCGATTTGACTTGTTTATTGCTGTGGTACTTAACTATGTTTCATAAAAATATGTTTACCAATTTAAGAGCTGTGCTTACGTGCGTACTATTGGGTGGTGTGTGCCGGAACTTAATACCGCGCTTTGCCTTGTAACAGAACAACAACCCACAAAAGTCGCGTTTGCTTGTAAAATTGCGCCATAAGGGCGTCATAAAGTACACTGTACACGTGCTGTACGGTCGACGTTTGTCGCGTCCCTGAAATCAACTGAAAAAGAAACTAAAACTAAGAGACGAAAAAAGATTACGATTCATTTTTATTTTTCAATAAAAAAATCGCGTCCTTGATAATAATAATAATAAATAAATAAATAATAATAATTAATAATAATATTAATATAAATAATAATAATATTTAATGCCTATTAATATTTAATGTCACGAAAACTAAACGGTTCGTGGGGAACGGAGTGTCTTAACACTATTTTTTCTTCAATAATCATATATTAATTTTCAAACCTCCCGTTATGCACTATACAGAAAGAAACAAAACTACCCGCTTATCTGAAACCGGGGCAAATATATTTGGCACGAAATGAAAAATCCGAAGACATATCGTTCTCAGTGACATCTAACCATTGGCCATCAGAAGACGTGTTCGGTCTAGACAAATCGCAAATGGAAGTCTTTAGATTTGCTCTAACTAAAGAGTTTGCGGTAATTCAAGGACCTCCCGGTACAGGAAAGACTTATATGGGTGTTAAAATAGCGTCGACAATACTAAAAAACTTCTGCCTGCTAGGAACACCTATGTTGATTATTTGCTATACGAATCACGCTTTGGACCAATTTCTGGAACAAATCACTAAAGTTACTACGGAAATTGTGAGATTGGGTGGGCAAAGCAAAAATCCTATAGTGAATCTTTATAATATAAATAATATGAGAAAAAAAGTTCATTCGCAACATTATCATTTGTACGCAAAGAAGCGATCCGAACTTACATTATTATTTGATGAACTAAATAAAGTGCAAACTGATATAGACAAATGCGAAAATATGGTTCTAACGTACGATACTGTTAAACGTTATTTGAAACTAAACGGTAATAACTTCGATTTGAGAACATCTATCTCGTTTGAATATGAAGATGCTGTGCTAACTTGGCTTTTTGGACATTTGCATGGGGTCAATGAACCCGGCGTCGATAATGAAGATTGGGAAATCCATTTGGAACCAGAACCCAAAGATGATGTAAGCACATGTTTTTCAGAAAGTTATGCAACAGATAAAATAAGATCGTTAAAAGATAAAATAAAAGCAGCAAAAACAATTCCCGATGATCAATTGAAAGGAATTAATTTAGTAGGAATATATAAGAAGGATATAGATCGGATTCAAGACAGGCTCCATTGTTTAAAGGTACTTTTTTTTATATATTATATTTATATATTATATATATATATATATATATATATATATATATATATATATATATATATATATATATATATATATATATATATATATATATACATATATATATATTTGACTTTGTTAGTATTAAATTAAATTAAAAAAAATGTTTTTAGAACAAGCGTTTCTAACAAAATGGTTTAACGTTTTTATCCAAAAATACACTTTTATTTTTTATATTATATTTGTGGTAAACTGTTCTAAATAAGTTTGGATATCCTACATTTATTAAAATATGTTTTTTGTATATTTAATTACTTATATATAAGATTTGTTTTGGAATAAACAAATACACAAGAAGTTTAATTTGATCTAATCTATACATTTAGAATATGTAGGATACATACATACAGAAATATGTATATATATATATATATATATATATATATATATATATATATATATATATATATATATATATATATATATATATATCAAAAGATTTCAGAGTGATTTGGAAACATTTGTCAACATCCCTGTCTATCCATGGAAGGCATACTAAAAATATGTTATTAAGTATTTGTAACAATGTAATAGAACCCAAAACATACATTTTTGATTTTCTTTCGTCGATTTTCGTTCGTCTCGTAGCGTTTTATGCATGTTAATAGCAAAACAATTTAACTATATATATATATATATATATATATATATATATATATATATATATATATATATATATATATATATATATATATATATATATATATATATATATATATATATATATATATATATATATATATATATATATATATATATATATATATATATATATATATATATATATATATATATATATATATATATATATATATATATATATATATATATATATATCAAAAGATTTCAGAGTGATTTGGAAACATTTGTCAACATCCCTGTCTATCCATGGAAGGCATACTAAAAATATGTTATTAAGTATTTGTAACAATGTAATACAACCCAAAACATACATTTTTGATTTTCTTTCGTCGATTTTCGTTCGTCTCGTAGCGTTTTATGCATGTTAATAGCAAAACAATTTAACCGATTTAAATGCAGTTTTCAATATTGTGTTTTCACAAATTTCTCTTAACGTCTAGTAATCGTTTTAAATCGGCTTATCAATACAAAAATCTTATAAAACATTCAATTCTTCAAAATTAATACACATTAATTTCCAGAAATATGTGGCAAAATCGAAAAGTGATTGTAAAATGTCTCATAAACTATCTGCGATGAATCCTTATAAATTGACAACTGACGAAAGATGGCAGATATATTTTAATGCTGTCGATGTCGTTAAAGGTAAATTGATGGCGAAATTGAACACGTTAAAGGTGAGTTTATGTTTCGTTTGTTTATTATTTCTATACAAATACTGTAGGGGCATCGTGCGCAGCGGCACAAGCATGTGACTGTAAACGATAGGTTGGGGTTTCGATCCCCACTCGAGGAAATGAAATATTTAATATTTTCAAATTAAATGTTTAATGTTTTCATTTCTTCGCTCTGGTTACAAAGCAAAGCGCGGCGTTGAGCTCCGCCACTCAACACGCAATGCCTCAAATTCGGCAGAAAGTGGTGTATGGAAGTGGAACGGAGTGTCTTAACACTAGGTTAAGACACTCCGTTCCACTTCCATACACCCTGCCATGTGCGGGATACAGCGTGAAGCTGAGTAGAGTAGAATATAAAAAATAATTTACTCAAATAACTTTCAGGAAAAATATACAGGATTAAATCGTGAATTAGAAGAAATATCCACGATATTAGACTGTGAATTGCTTCAAAGTGTCAAAGTGGTCGGCGTTACAACAACAATGGCGGCCAAAAGACGGGATTTGATGACTAAACTTAAATCTCCTATAGGCAAGTAAATATATTTGTTATTCATTGTTGTTATTGATGATTTGATACAATTCTTACATCATGGTCATATCGTTGTTATTGATGATTTGATGCAATTGTTGAATCACGGCCATATCGTTATTATTGATGATTTTATGCAATTGTTGAATCGTGGCCATATCGTTGGTTGTTATTGATAATATCATGCCATTCTTGAATCATGGCCATGTCGTTGTTATTAATGATTTCATGCAGTTGTTGAATTGTGGTTAAATCGTTGTTATTGATGATTTCATGCAATTGTTGAATCGTGGCCATATCTGTGTTATTGATGATTTCTGGCAGTTGTTAAATCGTGGTTATATCGTTCTTATTGATAATTTCATGCAATTGTTGAATCGTGGCCATATCTGTGTTATTGATGATTTCTGGCAGTTGTTAAATCGTGGTTATATCGTTCTAATTGATGATATCATGCAATTCTTGAAGCATGGCTATATCGTTGTTATTGAAAATATCATGTAATTCTAAAATCACGGCCATATCGTTGTTATTGATAATTTCATGCAATTGTTGAATCGTGATTATATCGTTGTTATTGAAAGTTTCCAGCAGTTGTTGAATCGTGATTATATCGTTGTTATTGATGATTTTATTCAATTGTTGAATCGTGGCCATATCGTTGTTATTGATGATTTGATGCAATTGTTGAATCACGGCCATATCGTTATTATTGATGATTATATGCAATTGTTGAATCGTGGCCATATCGTTGGTTGTTATTGATAATATCATGCCATTCTTGAATCATGGCTATGTCGTTGTTATTGAAAATATCATGTAATTCTAAAATCACGGCCATATCGTTGTTATTGATGATTTCATGCAATTGTTGAATCGTGGTCAAATCGGTGTTATTGATAGTTTCCAGCAGTTGTTGAATCTTGGTTATATCGTTGTTATTGATGATTTTATTCAATTGTTGAATCGTGGCCATATTGTTGTTATTGATGATTTGGTGCAATTGTTGAATCACGGCCATATCGTTGTTATTGATGATTTTATGCAATTGTTGAGCCGTGGTTATATCATTATTGATGATATACAATTCATGAATCATGACCATATCGTTGTTATTGATGATATCATGCAATTGTTGAATCGTGGTTATATCGTTGTTATTGTTGATATAATGCAATTGTTGAATCGTGGTTATATCGTTATTATTGATAATCATCAATAGAAGAATTTTTTATCTCTTTCTTATTAATGATTTTGCGCAATCCTTGAATCACGATAATATTCTTGTTGTTAATGTTTTCATGCATTTATTGAATCGCGGTTCCACCTTAGTAACAAAATGTAAAACATAGGTACATTTCGACGGGTCCAAAGAACAAAATCGTATATGAAAAATGATCGACTTTCAGTATGAGGTTTTGAAGTTCTGTGTGAATGTAATCATCAACTATTAACGCAAATACAAAATAATTGCAAAAAAAATGTTTAATAGCTGTTCAATAGTTGATGATTACATTCACACGAAACCTCATACTGAAAGTCGATCATCGATTTTTCATATACGATTTTGTTCTTTGGACCCGTCGATTTAATCATTACAGTTAAAATTAAATTTGGTTTTTTACAATTTGTATATTGTCTCCGCCAGTTATCGTGGAGGAGGCTGCAGAAGTTTTGGAGTCTCATATAATTACTTCTATAACAAACGATTGCCAACATCTTATACTCATAGGTAAGTCTTAAATCATAATTTAAAATTATTCTATGTTTTAATATTTTTTTTGATTATAATTAAAAAAGAGCAGTTATTAGTACTGAAATTAGTAGTATTCATTTATTTCCTTTAACCTTATAATATGTATATTATATACACAAAAAATATGTATATAACATGAAGCAAGGAAATAAAAATATTCATTCCCAATTGGCAGTCCTAAGCGGCCACATCGCAACTTTACTTTATTTCGGGATAAAAGTTTCATTATTTCGTTATTAAATTAGTTTCATAAATGCGTTATGGTAACATAGCGCGGCGTTGAGTTCCGTCACCCAACAAGTATTCTTGCGAACGTTGGGTTGTGTATGTGAAATAGATTATTTTAACACTAGGTTTTCTGAAACAAAAGTTTTAATTATTAAAGTTTTTAATTATTATTATTATTATTGTTTTTTTTTTTAATTCTTTTTTCTAATAATTATTTTAGGTGATCATAAACAACTAAGGCCATCTTCAGCCCATTATATATTAGCCAAACATTATAACATGGATATATCTTTATTTGAACGTATGATACGTAACGGCGTTCACGCCCGCACGCTGACCACACAACGTCGCATGCGCGCCAACTTTGTTGACCTCTTAGTCCCGATTATTTATGAAAAATTAGATTGTCACCCCACTGTGTTGGAATATCCGCCGGTGAAAGGAATGAAGGACACCCTGTTCTTCTTTGATCATGATGTTCTGGAAGATTCTGAGGTCTGCTTGTTTCTTTGTTAGGATTTTTGATTTACAAACCAGTTTTTTACACATTTATGAAAGATAAATAGTTATTTTTAAAACGTATCAAAAATTAAATCGTATCGAAAATTGAACCCGCGCCTCTTAGAATCCATTTACGCGGTCTGAACACAAAACCTTACCTTTTTTTCACGCTGTATCACGCACACGGCAGAGTATGCAGAGAGAACTTGGAAACCTAGTATTAGGACACTCCGCTCCGTTCCCCACTTTCCGTATAATTTGACGCTTTGCGTGTTGAGTAGCGGAAATCAACACCGCGCATTGCCTTATTACCAGAGCGGAGAAATTAAAACTTAAATACTTCACTTCCTCGAGTGAGGATCGAATCCACAACCTGTCGTTTACAGTCACACGCTTGTGCCGCTGCGCTACGACAGGCTTCAAAAAGAAATATCGATGTAAATCAATTTTTACAGGAATGCAAAGAAACATGGAGTTATACAAATACATTCGAAGCACAATGGTGTGTGTCACTGGCGAATTATTTACGTAAAATGGAATATGTTGAAACTGAAATAACTATTTTGGCCACTTACAATGGACAAGCGTCGCTCATTCAAGAGGTGAGTCCCAAGAGCGTAGTGTCCATACACTCCGCTCTCCTTATTTGTTTTATTCTGGTCAGTTCACTTTGTTGTTTTCGTTTTGGTCTGCCGAAATTTAAAGATGTTGATAAATTATCATTTGCATTATTTCATTCATTTTTGAAAATGTTTCTCATTTAAAAAAAAAAAATTAAGATTTTACCAAAAAAAATATACACATAATATTAATCATAGGTTTAAATTTTTTGCAATTTTGCTGATTGTGTCGTTTACGTAAGTCTTTTATGGGACAATACTTTTACAATGGGATCTCAGGAAACGTTCAGAAATATTCTATTCTACAATTTAATTAAAATTGTGAAAGGATGTTTGTGTGTTAAAGGTTATTATAAAATTAATGATTTTATAAATTATGACACGTTTTGGCAATTCACTGTTGAATAAATGTGATAATGTTATTATATACATATTTGATCTCAAAAATATTTCAACCGAGTTTCTTGCGCTGGTTCTCTAAAGGCAGTAACTTTACCGTTGATTAATAACGCATCAAATAAAGTATAGAAAGCTTCTTATTTTAGAAAGCTTAACGCTGTCTCAAATTAGGCAGGGTAGGCAGAGGGAACTTGGGAACCTAGTGTTTAGACACTCCGTTCCACCTCCGTTTCCCACTTTCCTCCGAATTTGAGGAATTGCGTGTTGACTGGCGGAACTCAATGCCGCGCTTTGCCTTGTTACCAGAGCAAAGAAATGACAATATTAAATATTTCAATTGAAAATATTAAATATTTCATTTCCTCGAGTGGGGATCAATATCACACCACATCTATAGATTGTGTCCCTGCGACAGGCCTCATATCTTATTTTAAATAAAATTATTTTAATTTGGTTTAAATAAAATATATAATTTGATTAAAATAAAATTAAAAAAATATTTTAATTATGTTTGTTACATTTTTTATTATATTTTATTACAGATAGCAAAAAAATATGATCTGTTAGAAAACGTGAATATAACAGTAGTTGATAATTACCAAGGCGAGGAGAACAGGATAGTTATACTGTCTCTAGTAAGGAGTAACAAGGACAGAAACATAGGGTTCCTCTCGACCTCTAATAGGATTTGTGTGGCTTTGTCTAGAGCTAAGGAAGGTAAAATTATTATGTATATTTTATTTTTAATTATCGGTTTTAATACTTACTTTTTCATTGTTAAATTAACTTTTTTTATACAAAAATTATTAAAGTTTTCCATAGAAACAGGGTTGCCAGTATAAAATGCTATTTTTTGTGACATAGCAAACATTAAACTTATCTGAAAATAAGAGCTAATAATGTATAGCATTTATATGTAATATTACAGATAAGAGCTAATAATACTGAAATTATCTCTAATTTTTACAAAATATTTTCAAATTCAGCAGTTTCATGATTTTTCCCGCATAGCGTTGGTTTTAAAAAACTTAGTGTTGAGACGCTCTCCAGGCAATGTCTAATTAACGAGATATTATAGGTTAGTGACGGAATTAAACGCCGTATTTCGTCTACCAGAACGGGGAATTAAAAATAAATAAAATAAATAAAAAAGTGCACATATTTTTAGGTTAGTCAGAAATTAATGCCCTTTAATAATTCATTGCCACTAACAATAGGTGAGGCGTTTTATGCCATAGAAATTACATGATTTATATATATTTTTGTTTTGCAGGATTTTATATGTTTGGCAATATGAAAGTTTTACGCTCAAGTCCAATATGGCGAGCTATTAACGAGAAATTACAAAAACAAAACGCCATTGGGACAGAATTGTTATTAAAATTAAGTGAAAACGAGGAAAATTATTTGTCTGTGAGTAAATTGAGTGTTCAACGTTTACTTTTTAATGAGTTTTCAAAAAAAAATGTTTTCCTTTATTAAAAGAAATTATTTACTGCTTGTTTCAATTTCTATATATATATATATATATATATATATATATATATATATATATATATATATATATATATATATATATATATATATATATATATATATATATATCTCGTTTGCAGGGTAGACAGAGAGAACTTGGGAACCTAGTGTTAAGACATTACGTTCCGTTCCCCGCTTTTCCACTTTTCTTAACACCAGACTGCCAAGTCTGCCACCCTGCCATGTTTTTGTTTTTTATTTAATTTTAATATATTATAATACTTATTTCTCAGGTAAAAAGTACTGACGAATTGGACGACATTATTGTAGAAAAACAAGAATCGGTGAGATAAATTTGTAAATATGTATTTAAAATAAATTAGTAAAGTAAGGAAAATTATTGACAAAATAAACTTGGATGTTTAAATAAGTTATAAAAGTAAAATATTTCTTAAAAAAATATATTGGTTTTGTTTTTTATGTTATTTGGATACTTTCGTTTCCTTCGAATCCCGTAGGCATTTTTGCGGGGTTTTTGATGTCGGAGCTTAACGCCGCATTTTGCTTTCATATAGTTGTTTTTTTTTTAAATATTCCGTTTTTTTTCTTCACGCTGTATCCCGCACATATCAGGGTAGGTCATGGTTAAAGTACATATTTCAGTGAAAATATAACTCCAGGATCAAATATTATTTAATAACTTAAAGACAGATACACAATACAATATAGAATGAATGTGTTGATAGTTCGGTCAATGTTTTTACATATCGAAAGATAGATGGCGTTGTTCAGTGTTGCAATAAATAAATTTTGTTGCAACCTAATTTCAAACTCATAGCCATAGAATTTAGTAGTTTAGTCATTATTTATTTACTTTAGCCATCTTTAGTCTTCTTTTGAGAAATTGGTTTTGTTGCTTTATCGGCAACGATTTGCTTAGTAACAAAATATTACAGTTCAATTTTCTGTTCAGCGACTCTTTCGGGTAGAAAATGATATCGTATATATAAGTTATGTATGTTTGATTCGTGCGTAGTAGAAATCATTGCCTGATAATTTAATTGCACTTTGATTATCACAATAAGTTATGGTAGCTACTTCCCGTGAGGCTTTCAAGCGCCGAGCGAAAGAATTATATATAATATATTGTTCACGGAACTATAATGTAATATCATTATAGTTAATATATAATTATTTAGCTTCACGCCGCACATGGCAGGGTAGGCAGAGGGAACTTGGGAACCTAAGTTCCCTCTGCCTACCCTAGTTAAGACACTCCGTTCCCCACATTCCGCCAAATTCAAGGCATTGCGTGTTAAGTGGCGGAATTCAACGCCGCGCTTCGCCTTATTACCAAAACGAAGAAATTAAACATTAAATATTTAAATTGAAAATAGTTCTTATTATATATATATATATATATATATATATATATATATATATATATATATATATATATATATATATATATATATATATATATATATATATATATGCGTGTGTACATGTATGTATGTATATAATATTTGTACACCTACTACTAGATTTCCCACTTGACAAAGTTAGCTGGTAGAAAATGCTTTTTAGCGTTAAGCTCTCCTTTTGTCCAAATTTATTGGTAAAAATTGTGTACAGTAAAGAATAAATAAATATATAAATAAATAGGTGCAACTGAAATATTATACTACAATTCCGACTCCAAATGCGGCAGCTACAAGGTCTCTTGTTTGGCAGTAGCTAGCGCCATGTTCTCTGCCTCCATAGTTGATAATGCAACTGTTCTGACGCCTAGAACACTATGAAGCTGAAGCACTCTTAAACAAAAGTGTAGCCAGTGCATGGTCGCCGGCTGTGCGTATCTGAAGATAGATTTATCCCAACATGAATCACTGTAGCAAAACTGTATTTAGAATTCCACTTTTTTGTGGAAAAGAGCAAACGACCGTACGGGATGACCCACGGCCCTGTACAACGCCAGTGGAGCTACTGGTGCGTTGCCGGCCTCAAAAGTGTAGAAAGACGCGCTTTTCGAAGGTGTCCATGTCATATTGACTTGCCACATGTAATACATTCCACAGATGTGTGATCAATAGTGTAAGCTGATACTGGGGTTCACCGGCCCAGAGACGAGAATAATCTCCATATAAAGCCGAACCTGGGCCCTATACAGGGCCAAACGGTGTTTTGGCGTAAGTACTGCGCTGGCGCTCTGCTGATGAGCCCCAATTTCATCGAGGTCAACTGGGAATTACTTTCCAGACGCTCGCAATACTGGCAGTTGCTCGAAAAGCTAAGCCCTATATACTAATGCTGGGCGCGGCATTAAGAGAAGTCTTTTCGAAAACTTGTGACACGATAAATGGGGCTTTTTTTAGTGGTTAATTTAAATTTGTATGTTCCGGGAGTCTAACTGAACCAGGTTCTTTTCACCCCATAAGGAGACATCCTCTAGGAATGCCTCAACAGGAAGATACAAGTGGATTTCGGCACTGGTTGACGTATGTTAGAGTCCTCTAATATTGATCTTCAGAAAAAATAGCGTAGGGGACAGCATGCAGCCTATTATAAATTCTCGGAAAGCCTGTAAGATAGAAGTTTTGCAAGGAGCGCCCCATGCCGCAGTCCATCAGAGACTTTCGCCATGTCCAGACTAACTGCTATACCTTCTCCTTTACATTCAGTAACCGCAACCAGCGGTTAGCTGTTAATCCTCCTATTATAAATAAATAATAAATCCAAGACTTCATAATATTGATAGATTATACTTTTATTCCATGTAAATTTGCTAATAACTATTCATTAAAATAACCAAAAAATAACCAAATTTACGAACAACTACTATACAAAAAATATTACATAAAAACTATTCAAATTATAACAATATAAGAATAATTAAACAAAATACAGTAATGAATTCGTGTGATAAATTTTAAATAATGTACATTTTTGGGCTTTAAGGTAACGTGATAAAACAATAAAATTTACCTACTTGAATCACTTATTGAGTGTGCACGTGTTTTAGGTAAATTTAAATGTTCGTATTTCACGTTGCGTGATGAATGGCCGAACTCAATGTACGCTTTGCTTTGTTACGAGAACGAAGAAATCCAAATATTAAATATTTTATTTACACAAGAGCGGCGAATCCATAACTTATCGCGTTTACAGCCACACATTTGGTTGTGCACCTGCGCAACGACAGGCATTTATAAATTTTTTGATGAAATTGTTATACTTATATACATTTTTTAATACTCAGCTTCACGCTGTATCCCGCACATGACTTTGTATGCTGGGGGAACTTGGGAACCTAGTGTTAAAGACACTCAACTTCTGTTCCCCTCTTTCCGCCGAAATTGAGGCATAGCGTGTTGAGTGGCGGAACTCAACGCCGCGCTTTTGCCTTCTTACCAGAGCGAAGAAATGAAAACATTAAATAGTTAATTTGAAAATATTAAATATTTCTTTTCCTTGAGCGGGGATCGAATTCACAACCTATCGTTTACACACGTTTGTGCCGCTGCCCCACGACAGGCCTCAATTTTTTTAGTGGCAAATAATATGGATGTTCGTTTCGTTATGGCCCGATTTGAATTGTTGGTTCAATTCCACTCGGGCAATTAATTATTTTCATATAGAAAACTGTACTACTATTATATTATATTTTACTCTGGAAAATCAAAGCGGCCGTTGAATTTCGCTTTATAGTAAGACTGCTTTAAAATGTGATCGGACGAGTTTTTGCCGCCTCGAAGTCAGGTGTAGAAGGCTACAGAGATAGCATATTAGAATTTTCAAAAAGCCCAACCTAAGACTACGACTTGTCGACCAAATATTTGTTGCATACATATTGACAGGTTAAAACAATATTTATTATATTTAAACTTACATAACTCTTATACGAATGTTAGTACTGGGTTGACACCAAACTTTCAAATTCGATAGTAATGACTTATGACGCTTTCGACCGCGGATGTAATAAGCAGCTCGACTTACGTAAATGAAACGTTCATTTAATACATTATAAAAGGAGTAAATTATTACTTAGCTTATATATTCATATTTTTTTAAGTATTAGACATGGAATCCTAAAATTACATTATTTAAAAAAATAAATTAAATTGTCCTATTAGGAGAGGCCAGTCGTGTAGCAGGGACAGGAGCGTGCGGCTGTAACTGGTTTGTAAGGCTTTTAAATGAAATATTTAATATTTTATTTTCTTAGCTCTGGTAAAAGAGCAAAACGCGGCGTTAAGTTCCGCCATGCAATGCCAAATGAAAACTAAATCATAAAAAAATATTCTTGACGTCACTATGCGTCAGAAAAATATGTTAGGTCATGAACGAATCATTCATCTCGAACCGGCGAAACAGCGGAGGAGATGCTATTACATAAAATTGAAACTGACAGAAATGATTGTAAGAAAGAGAGATAACTAGAGTATTTATATGTTACGTAAATATCATTTTTATGAAACAATTTTGACCTGATTAATTATGTATATTGAATTATTAACATTTTGGCAAACTGACGTTTTGTGTCAGTGTTCAAATGAACCTGTGACCACGGACTACTGTACTTAGTACTGCAAGTGCAATAGTTCGTGGTCACGGGTAGAAACACTAAATTATAATTTAGGCCACCGATGCACAGAGGCATGCGACTGTAAACGCGACACGGTTGCGGGTTCATTTCCTATATTTTTTTTTTTGTTTTAAAGTTTTTGTTTATTTTCTCACTCTGGTATTGATATAAAGTGGGCACCATTAAAACAGCGACCTTCTCCACATTAAAAATCCGCCAACACATTTTAGTATTATATGTCTCCCTTGATTATACACGGGGTCGTGAGCAACCGTAATTTCATTACCATTGAGTTTACTTTGTCTTTTCAATAATTAAAAATGTGTATTTTGTTAAATAAATGTTGAAAATGACTTGTGTAGGTAAAATTCCTATTACCACCTGTATTGTTTAAAAGGTCAAGTCAATTAGATGCAATTTTATATAATTATATAACACAGAATTAATTACAACGTTATTTATGTTATGAGAAATTGCAAACATAACATGAAATGGTTATATGAATACTACAATTTCTTTTGCTTACTCTTGGAGAAATCTTATATTGTTTTTTCGGGCCCCTTAGAATTTATGTCTGACTAGTAATTTGCAAGTTTACGTCAATTACCTATGTTCTGAAAACTGTTCGAAAACTTCAACTAAACTAAGGCTTGGCTATTTCAAATATATCATTGTCACATAATAAGATATATGATATAAAATGTTGATAAAAAAAAGACATGTCTGAGTGAGTTTCTTTCGCCAGTTCTTCTCGGGTCTGAGGCAGTAACTTTAGTGAACTGGTGGTAAATTGTTTGACGTTCAAAAAACGAAGCTTGTAACTTCTTATTTTGAATAAAAATATTTGAATTTGAATTTGCTAAGATCTCGTTCACATATCTATACTTCAGTAATAAATAATGTACTTCTAGTACATTTAGTCCACTTATAACTTATCCATATATATCATTCATTGAGGCCTGTCGTGGCGCAGCGGCACAAGAGTGTGACTGTAACCGACAGGTTCTGGGTTCGATCCCCAGTCGAGGAAATGAAATATTTAATATTTTCAATTTAAATATTTAATGTTTCATTTCTTCGCTCTGGTAATAAGGCAAAGCGCGGCGTTGAGTTCCGCCACTCAACACGCAATGCCTCAAATTCGGCGGAAAGTGGGGAAAGGAAGTGGAACGGAGTGTCATAACACTAGGTTCCACTTCCGTTCCCTCTGCCTACCCTGCCTAGTGCGGGATACAGCGTGAAGCTGAAAAAAAAAAAAACTTATTCATTAGTCATATAGTGCAGTCGTTCAATGTGTGCCTAAGAGCGCGAGAACTGCTAGAAATTACGTTACGCTTACTAGCCCTAAGCCTGCAACATGAACGAAAATTTTGCGGCTTTCATTACTTTATGTTACTTAGTTAAAAGTTATTTTATATAATACATAACCATAAATTATTTAAGAAGATAGATTTTTTTTGGTAGGTTTTTGATTAAGCTTATTAATCATCCATTAGAGCAGGACTTCCAGAGAGTTTGCTTAAAACAGCCGATCAGAGAATCGATATTGTTATAATAATGAACCTTAGTCAGAAAATTCATAACAAAAACCAAAAGCAAACGTCATTTACTTCATTTACGCTTTTAATATTCTCAGCTTCATGCTGAGGAACTTGGGAACCTAGTGTTAAGACACTTCATTCCACTTCTGTTCCCCACTTTCCGCCGAATTTGAGGCATTGCATGTTGAGTGGTGGAACTCAACGCCACGTTTTGCCATGTACCAGAGCGAAGAAATAAAAATATTTAATATTTAAATTGAAAATATTAAATATTTCATTTCCTCAAGTGGGGATCGAACCCACAACCTATCGGTTACAGTCACACGGTGGTGCCGCTGTGCCACGACAAACCCCGCTTTTAATATATGAATTAATTTAAGCTGAATGAACTACTGAACAAAAAGATAGATATAGTTCACTGTGAAACATTACGTGCACTACTATGTCACAATATATTTTATAGTTGACACTTGACATTCATGTTCATATAGAGACCAAAAATGTAACGACTATAGTGAAGTATATTTTTAACTTAAAAAGCAATTTAGTAATATTGATTGACGTTCCCACTCAGTTAATAACGGACGAGCTTAACATAAAGAAATAAATAATTTATTATAAAAAATACTAAATGAAGTGATACATTACAGTACAGTACATACATAAAGTTCATAAGAAAAAGTGAATTGTTAGTTAATGATAATTTAAATTATATATTTTTTGTTGCAGATTTGGCAACGAATGTATTCGTATTTCTTTCCTGAATCCTGAAAAAATGGAGGATATATTTAAAAAAAACATTGTTTTTGTTTATGTTTCTAGTGAATAAGATGATAAGAATTGAAATAGTTTTTAAGAGATGTGTGATATAGAACTAAAACATTTACCATTTCTAATAAAATTGTACTTTATTATTACGTTAAATACAAAAAAAATATGTTTCTTTATCTATGGATTATTATTAAAATCAATGATTTCGAAAGTTACTTGCGTAACGTTACAGTTTTTTTTTATGGATAAGACACGGCAAGCGAGCGTACGGGTCACCTGATGGTAAGCGATCACCGTCGCCCACGGCCCCGTGTAGCATCAGATGAGCTACAGGAACGCTACCGGCCTTTAAGGTAGACGGGCACCGGGGCCCGGCATTACCTACAGTGGCCGAAACCACTACTTACGCCGGTTTTAATGCCGGGGGTGGTAAAAATCACCGGTCGAGTCTGCCCATGCGTGTTGTCATTGCTGACAACGTGACTCTACCACACGCACTTTAGTCGCCTCTTACGACACCATCAGTACCAGGGTGATCCTATTCTAAGCCGGAATCACACGGCGAAAACAGTGACAGAATGGAACTTGGTAGTTGAGCCAAAACTGTAAAATATTTTTCTTTGAGAGTTAAATAATACAATAAATAGTACATAGATTTTTTTAATAGCTTCGCGCTATAAACCGTATATACCAGAGTAGGCACACGGATCTTGGGAACCTAGTGTTCAGACACTCCATACGGTACCCCACTCTCCGCTGAATTTGGAGCATTGCGTGTTGAGTGGCAGAACTCAACGTTGCGCTTTACCTTGTTACCAGGGCGTAGAAATTAAAATATGATATGGGAAAATGGAAACCCAGACATACGCTTGTGGCCTTACGCCATGACACGCCTCGCCACGTCATAATAAATTGTTAATACTACTTTAACAAGAGTTAAAGTAGCCTATACCTTCTTGAGATAGGTCAATCTGTGGGGTTGATGCTTCTAATATTTACATAACTTCCTTAAGCTACACTTAAGTATAGGGAGCCTAGGAATCTAGTGTATGACATTCTGTTCCCCATTCATTCGAAATATTTAGATATTAAACGTTGAGATGCAGGACTTAACGCCGCGATGAAAATATTTAATTCCCCCGGCTGAAAATCGAACCCGCAACCGTCGCGCGTACAAAAGCACGCTTGCTTTTCTACGCCTTTGCCAATTTTTGCATAGCTTTCGTACTTGACAATTCAAAAGTAATGACTTAATTGAATTTGTGTGTTTGAAATAAAGACCTATCGTGGCGCAGAGGCAGTTGTGGGTTCTATTCGCACTCGAGTAAAAGAAATATTTAATATTTTCAATTTAAATATTTAATGTTTTTATATCTTCGCACTGCTAACAACGCAAACCGCGGTGATGAGTTCCGCCAATCATCCGCAATGCCTCAAATAGTGCGAAAAGTGGAACACAGAATGAAGTGCCTTAATGCTGGATTCCGTAGTTCCCTCTGCCTCCCCTGCCGTGTGCGGGATACAGCGTGAAGCTAAAAAAATGGGAAATAGGTTAGTATTAGGTCTTTTTAAACATCTGTGTATAATTATAAAGGAATATATAGTAGTAACTGGGCAACCGTTGGTATTTACCGAAGTAGGGACAAGATGTACGAATTGTATAATATGAGGCAATGGAATCATGATCCAGCGTTCCTGTCAAGAGTTAGAAATTTCTCAAAAATGTTTAAACGTGTTTGTATCTAGGCCAAGTCTATATATACAGGGTGGGCCTCGGAGTTTTGCGAATTTGAAATCGCCATAGCGTTGGAACGGGGGAGGGGGGCGGAGCGCGGGAGGTGGGGATCTGTAACTCGGGCCTTGGAAATTTAGTCGCAATGGAGCACTTCACGGGTGAACAGCGTGCGTTCTGTGTAAAAAATTATTACAAAAATGCTGATTCGTGCGTTATTGTTCGTCGTTCATTTCGCTCCCACTATGGATTGCATGATTTAAAACAGTGTCCGAGTGAAAGTTTGATTAGGGCGTGGGTCAGAAAGTTCGAGGCTACCGGTTCGACCCTTAATCAGAAACCTAAGGGGCCCGAAAGGACGAAAAGGTCAGATAAAAACATAAACGAAGTCGGAGCTTCCGTACTACGCAATCCTGGGCAATCAACTCGCAAGCGATCAGCAGAGCTATCTGTATCAAGAACGACTTTGCGTCGTATTTTGAAGGAAGATTTAAAATTACACCCGTATAAACTTCAACTAGTGCAAGATTTGAAGCCAAATGATCACAATTTACGACGTGATTTCGTCGAAACAATGTTTGAGCGGTTTCGGAGCTTCAACAATATTCTTTTTTCAGACGAAGCCCATTTTCACTTAAATGGGCACGTAAATAAACAAAATAGTCGTTATTGGGCCTCAGAAAATCCACAATTCAAACACCAAAAGCCTTTGCATTCGCCAAAAGTGACAGTTTGGGCGGCTATTTCAGCACACGGAATCATCGGACCCTTTTTCTTTGAAGACCAGCGAGGGAATTCTGTGACAGTTAATACTGAGCGATACACAGCCATGTTGCGCGATTTCTTTTACCCACAGCTGTCAGAATTTCGAGGGTACAATAGTTCGACATGGTTTCAACAAGATGGCGCCACTTGCCATACCTCTAACGAGAGTTTGGCAGCCGCAAAGGAGATGTTTGCTGGAAAACTCATTTCGCACCGAGGTGACATTCCATGGCCACCGAGGAGTCCGGATTTAACTCCACCCGATTTTTTCTTGTGGGGCTACATGAAAAGTAGAGTCTACAGTAATAATCCGACCACGATTGCAAAGTTGAAGGCCAATATCCGCGAAGAAATGGCCGCTATTCCGCGTGCCATGTGCGAACGAGTTTTTGTCAATTTGAGGTCGAGATTCGAAGAATGTTTGCAGCGGGATGGTGCGCATCTGGATGATGTTATTTTTAAGAAATGATTTTCCCAAATGTTAACTTTAATTTAAAAATAAATTGGTTTTAATATTACTTTTGTTTTTTTTTTTATGAATTTTTCAAATTCGCAAAACTCCGGGGCCCACCTGTATATAAGAGATAAAATTTTGAAATCCCATAATAAAATCAAAGCTACATGGGATGCTATTACGATTACAACTGGGAGATCTAGAGCTGTCAGTGAACCCATCAACTTAAATATGAATAACGTCATATTAGAATCGGACTCGGTAGTGGCAAATGCTTTTGAGAAGTTTTTCTCAGAAGCACCAGTTAAAGTAACTTGTTCACTGCCATCATCTCCCTCTCACGCAGTATCCATATTAAAAAAACATGTAATTAAATCAAAACATAAATTCGTCTTTAAGCATGTATCATATCAAGATGAGATTGTTAAAGTATTCAAATGTCTCCTTACCTCGCGTATGTTTTTAATAGATGTATAGAAACTGGTACTTTTCCAGACTTAATGAAATATAGTAAAATAGTACCGCTTTTCAAAAATGGAGATAGACTTGATCCTGGAAACTACAGACCAATATCGATTTTACCATCATTAAACAAAATATTTGAAAAAATAATTTTGGACCAGATTTCACTATTCATACATAGAAACAATTATATACATAGTGAATAATATGGTTTCACCAAAGGCAAGTCAACGACAGCGGGTGCTGCACTTCTCAAGCACATCTATGACGCATAAGAGAGATCGCAAAATGTAGTTGGGAGTGTTTTGCGATCTATCCAAAGCCTTTGATTGTGTAGACCATGAAACTTTGCTATTAAAACTTTCTCACTACGGCATACAGGACGCAGCTCTTGACCTTGTTGCCTCGCATTTAACTCAAAGAATCCATTCTCCTCTAAGAATGGGCGTTCCACAAGGTTCTATTCTCGGTCCTCTTTTATTTTTGTTATATATAAACGATTTACCATTTTATACAAAGAATTTATGCGACATTGTACTATTCGCTGATGATACTTCTCTAATATTTAAGATTGACAGAAGTAAAGTTAACTTTGACGAAGTGAATATTGCTTTGTCGCATATTATTCATTGGTTTGACGTAAATAACCTTATGTTAAATACAAAAAAACTAAATGTGTACAATTTTCGTTACCTAACGTTAGAAAACAACATTTTTATCTTACTATTAAAGATGAACCTGTGGAGGTGACGGAATCAACGGTGTTTTTAGGTATAACTATAGATTCCAAGCTTCAGTGGAATTCCCATCTTGCAACACTCGCAGATAAACTCAGCAAAGCCGCGTTCGCAGTTAAAACAGTAAGGCAAATTACGGACACTAATACTGCCCGACTAGTTTATTTTAGTTATTTTCATAGTATTCTTTCTTATGGGATGCTACTATGGGGCAGCGCTGCCGATATTAATTCAATATTTATACTGCAAAAAAGAGCCGTAAGATCTATTTATAATCTTAAAGCTAGAGATTCTCTGCGAGATGTTTTTAAGGATACAGGTATTCTTACGGTTGCTTCTCAATATATTTTTTACAATATTTTGTTTGTCCGGCAACATATTCAGTGCTATAGCAAACACAGTGACAGACACACGATTGGGACGAGAAACAAGGACAAACTTGTGACGCCTAGTTATCGCCTCCAAAAAGTAAATAAGTCATTTATGGGTCTGAGTATACGTATCTACAATAGTATTCCGCAGTGTATTTTGAATTTGCCACTAGAGAAGTTTAAAGTAAATGTTAAAGTAATGTTAATTAAGAAAGCGTACTACACTGTCGAAGAATATTTGAATGATAAAAATGTATTTAATTAAGGTCATTTGAATTTCATGCAGGATAATCACTATTGTATTAAACAATGAAATTGTGACTTTATTCGATATTGAAAAGAGCAACTGTTGAGTTTCTTGCCGGCTCTTCTCAGCAGAACTGCATTCCGAGCCGGTGGTAATTTTATGTTGTGACGATTCAAAAGTGCTTGCTAAAGCCTATTTGAATAAAGAATATTTTGAATTTGAATTGAATTTGAATTTATAATATAAATAGAAATTTATGCTCCGTTATAAATATAATTCATTACTGTAAATGTTACTTATTTTGTCATCGATATCAATTCAACCTTCAAATTAATACTATGTATTATGTAATGCGTGCGATTTTCATTAGCAATTTATTAGACGTTTATTCGTATGTAAAAGGCTAATGAATTGCTCAAATTACACGCTATTGCTTGTATGAATAAAACTTAATAGCTAAAGCATGTTAAGTTGTTCATATTTCAAATATAAGAATCATAAGGCAACGGCAATTTTAATTTTATATCTAATATTTTTTTTTGTAAACGTCCAAGCTCTTTAAGTACAATAACTATAAAATTGTATTCAAAAAATATACTTGTTACGTAATTACACGTTTTTTATGATTTTTTTTATCATATCAGCTTCACGCTTGATCCCAGTGGGAACCCAGGAACCTAGTATTAAGACACTCCGTTCCACTTCCGTTCCCCACTTTCCGCCGAATTTGAGGCATTGCGTGTTGAGTGGCGGAACTCAACGCCGCGCTTTTGCCTTATTACCAGAGCGAGGAAATGAAATATTAAATATTTAAATTGAAAATATTAAATATTTCATTTCCTCGACTGGGGATCGAACCCAGAACCTGTCGGTTACAGTCACACTCTTGTGTCGCAACGCCACGACAGGCCTTTTTATTATCAGTACTAATAATTAGTGGGTAACTTAATGGAGTTTCTACACTAGGTTCTCAAGTTCCTTCTGCCTGCCATAACCTTAATACAGGATGCTAAAACAAAATCTGCACCTACATTGGAAACTTAACAAGATTATTTGGTTAAGTGTTCTGATTTCAGGAGCTACTGCTTTCAATTAAACATTTTGTTTTGTATTGGACAGTTCATATATTGAGGAAATAATTTGTATTATTCATTTTTGTAGCTTTATATATATATTCCGTACATAGCAGGGTAGGCAGAGGTAATTTGAAAACCGAGTGTTAAAACACTCCCTTACAAATTTTTTTTCGACACTTCAGTCACACTTTATCCCGAACTCCCGATACGTTACGTGCTCTGTTCAGTTGGCTTTCAACGCCGCCCATTGCCTCGTTACTAGAACGAAGAATTGAAAATATTCAATAATTCATTTCTTACAGTAGAAATCAAAGCTGCAACCTATCAACAGTCACATCTTGTGCTCCTGCGCTTCGATTGGCCAAGAGCGCCTCTATATTACATCGGGCATGGCCTTAATAGTTTCAATATAATCTACTATACCTGCAATCACACTTACCTCGATCATTTAGAATGTATCAGATGCCACACAACTCTGTTACTTCCATGTGACCACGAAACCAAAATTACCGGCAAATAATAAGAAATAAAACGAGAGATGTTTAAATTTAATTTAGATTTTTTACTACAATATTTATGTTTTTGTGACTTGGTAACAACTGACGCTCGTGTTGTTAACGATGGTTATTGTTTTTATTTACTCATGTTTTTTTTTTGTAATTTGCATATTTAAAATTGCTTTAATGATTTTTTTTTAAATATAACTCTACCGAGTTAGAGACTATAGCGAGCCCATCATTAAATACTGCCTCTAAAATAGAATCTACTTAAAAACCGGCTTTCCTAATACGCTAATATATGTTTTTTTTTTATATTTCTACGATTTTATCTAGTATAATAAAGTAATGGGCAGCGTTAAATTCCGCCATCTAATCAACTACGTTGTGATATTACGCATCGGACGGCGGAACCCAACGCTGCGTCAAACTGATGAACACAAAATGCTGGAGTCTCTTGTCACATAATTTAAATATAGGTAGTAGAAAGTAATCTCTACATATAATAAATCTGTAGAAAAGTAATTTTTGTACATTGAAGAAATTGAAAAAAAAAATAGCCAGCGTGTGAAAAGATAAGTAACAGAACTCGTTTATATAATTTTTGAAATTTTTGTCTGTTTGTCTGTTTGTATGTTTGTTTGTGCGCGCATCACGTAAAATCTACGAATTCAATGCAGACAATGTTTATATACAAAAAATAACTTGAGGTATAACTTAGTCTTTGTTTCATCAAAATCGGTTCACTCTATCAAAAGATATGATTAATTTAGTGAGTTCAAGAAGTAAAATATTACGTTACGCAAATCAGTATAGATAGTACTTGCAACGACATCTATACTAATATTATAAAGCTGAAGAGTTGTTTGTTCGCTTGAACGCGCTAATCTCAGGAACTACAGGTCCGATTTGAAAAATTCTTTCAGTATTAGATAGCTTATTTATCAAGGATAGCTATACATCATCACGCTGAGACCAATAGGACCGGAGCACCAATTAAGAATGTTTCTAAATCGGGGGATTTTTTTCCTAATTGAGAGTTTCCGCTGCGCGCGTTGCGTAAACGGTTAAGGTTTCGCAAAAATCATGTATGATAGAAATGTTCTCCTTTTAAAGTTTTTTTAAAAAAGTCCGCGACTGGATATATCTATCTTTTTAGGTTAGCTTTTTATGATAACCAATTTGTTCTAAAATAATCCATTATTTGCGAAGGTGTTTTTTAAACAATTCTTAACTTTCTCAAACCCCTTAGTGATAAGGGTTGAACAAACTTAAAATGTTTCCCTTTTAATGGCAAAACAACGTTTGCCGGGACAGCTAGTAAAACATTAAAAAAGCATTGTGACCAGATAATTACATATAAATATATCGAATCATTACTTACATATTATTTACGTAATGGTAAGTGCTTAATTTATACTTAACTTCAAATGCTTGCAGTAATAATCTAATAACTTTATACTTAGTATTTTCATTCTTTGTGTAATTTTTTTTATTTCAAATTGTAATTTAAAATCTTACCAAAAGTTTTCAAATATTTATTTTGATTTTTTATTTTTTTTTTTTAGCATCGTCGTGGCGCAACAGCACGTCTAAGGGTACTCGCTCTAGCAACAATAACGTCACTCAACGCGAAACATCTCAAAATTAGGGCGGTAAGTATAGAACGAAGCATCTGGACACTAGTTTCCTAGTGTAATATAATAACATAATAGACGATGTCGCAACCGATATTATGTACAGCTTTTTCATATAAAAAGTTTTATAAATTTAAGTTATTTCAAGCTGGCTTTCATTATTGTAGAAAAGAACTACTTAGAGTACTACTACTTATAGTTTATATAAAAAATATTGAATATTGCTTATAGCCGATTTAAAAAGGCATAATAATTAAACCTTGATCTAGTCTTTCTAATTCAAATAAAATCATTTAACGAATGTCCTCTATCAATAATATTTCATTATATATGTAGGTACCTCCAAAAAACATCGACTGTATTACCAATTTATAAATTTTATTTCGTTCTCTTTTCAATTTATAATTAAATATATTCCTTATTATTGCCATACTCAATAATAGTTTAATTATATTTATTTGTCATTCAACTCGTAATATGGCGGATTCAAATCCAGCTAGGTATATATATTTTTATTTCGAAATTCAAATACATTGTACTTTAAACAATAAAACAAAACGTTGTGTAACAGATTTATTGTTCTAGCTTGTCCTTCCACAGTATTTGTTCAACATTTTATAATTTATGTATGTCAAAATAAATATTTTGGCTTAAAAGCGTATGTAAATTTGGAAAACTTTCATAAAAAAATAAACGATACATATGTATATCAATATCTTTTACATATCTCACCAGTTCCACGTAAAAGTTAAAACTAACTGCTATTCATAAATTATATATATATATATATATATATATATATATATATATATATATATATATATATATATATATATATATATATATATATATATATATATATATATATACAAAATTAGCTGTCTTGTCTGTAACATTATTACTATTACTTTTAAAAAGCGTAAACAACAGAAATATATTTTTTTTAATTATGAAAAATGTATAGCGTATTAATGTGTTCGAAATACAATATTGTTAACAGTTCTCTGTCAAAACGTGCTCTAAATAGAAAATTTGTGATTATATATTATTTTAATTTGTTCTGCTGAAGCTATCACATCATTTGCCTTAAAGCCAAACGACAATTAATTACTATCTATTGTGCACTCGCTTAGCTAATATCACAACATTCTCAAAACTACCAAAGAAATTAGTATATTTCTAAGAAATCCTCTATAATGTTAATTATATTATGAGGCGAATTCAAATGTACGTGATGCGTTCCTTCCACTTCTACGTAACTGACGTCCGCCTTTTTCTTTAGCTTCTCTATAACGTCCAAGTAATAATCTAGTCGTTCCCATTTTTGTCCTGGGATGGCTCTAATGTTTAAGACTTTGCATCTCACTCTACCAGCGTATTCTAATGCAGTTTCTATTGACATCATGCCTAAGCCGGAAACTTTTAGCCTCGGGTCCCTTTTGAAGTAGTAACCCTTCTTCTTCATATGAGCAGGAGTCGGAGCCATACCTCTCCTCATTAGGACCTCGCAGTTCTCCCTAGAGACTGATCCTTTATACGCGTCACATACTATATCAATCATCTCTTTATAATTGTAACATGGTATTTTTTCTTCTGGCAAATTTTCATACTCCAAATTCTTTTCTATCATGCCGGCAGTATTTTGGACCATATGTTCAGGAGGTCGTACTGCGGGACTGGCTATGTCTATACAAATAATTCGGTCTACTTCATCAGGATACGTTGCTGCATACATAAAACTTAAAGCACCACCTAGCGAATGTCCCATTAGGCTGATTTTCTGCCATTTAAAATTCTTAACAATTCGTCGCAAAAGAGAAATGCCATCCCAAAATATGTAATATAGCATTCCTTTAGGATAATGTGAGGAAAGTCCGTGACCTGGTAAGTCGATGCATAGGACCGATGTGTTTGCGGGAAAAAGCGGAATAAGATTGTCCCATGTTCCAGCATTATCCTGCCAGCCATGGATGGCGATCATGGGTTGTTTGTTACGAGGACCCCACCATCGACCCGCTACGTGACCCCATGGTACGGAGATCTCAACCTCTTCCACAGTGATCCCAAGGGGTAATTCTGAAAAGAAAAAGTTTGCACATTAAAATTGTACCGAATAGTAATGTTTTATTAGTCTCATAGACCATTTTTGTGTAAATAAATCACGTGATGCCTGTTATAACTTAACAGGTTTTTTTAGTCTCGAGAGTAAATTACTACATTAAAAAATCACATGAACATAATTAAATAGAATTGTGTCTAATACAATGTTCTCATCTTGTTTGTTTCGTAATATGAAAAATGTTTTAAGCACTAAATTATATTATTAACAATTTCATTTAATAAAATCAATTTAATTGAAATGAGAGAAAAAAAATCATAAATGGAATTAATGAAATATAATATGTACCTATGTATTTTACATCACATAAACGTTTATACATCCGTTATAAGTTAATGATAATGAGGTCAATGATAGGTGTTATGACTTTGTTATCACCAATAATTGTACGATCAGCAAAATGTTCTTAATAATGACACATCTCGTGGAACGTCATTATATATAAATATCTGCTGTACATTTTACTATGCATTTACAATCCATGATAAGTAAGCTGAGCGTTGCACTTGCGTGAGTGTACACAGACTGTGTATGTGTGACATCGGTTTTAAATCAAAACCTTGATTTAAACTAGTTAATACTTAGGTTTTGCTACCAGCCTGAGGGTCTTAGGCTGAGGCGCAGCGTATTATTTATTTGGCTTAACTTCATCTCTCGTATTGGTAGAAACGTCACGTGGTTAAATCTGAATATTTTATAAACGCTTCGATTTATTCAAGATTTAAGAAAGAATAAGCACTATAATTATACAAGAGTAAAAAAAGTACGAGACCCAGCACTTAAAAGTAGAATTGAGGGCACATGAACTGTTCTTGATGATATAACGGCACAACTCCTTACTAACACAATGAACAAGTAATAATAACACTACTCACACTACACAAACGCAAAGCTCAGCTTACGTCTCGGGGACTGCAGGTTTATTTTTTTTTAAATAGAATCAAAAACAAGTTCTTAAGTATTATTAACGTATTCTGACCAGAAACTTTTAAATACCCTGCTATAGAGGGATACAGCGTAAGGATATATATTTTATAATGGACTTAAAGAATATCAAGTGAGAAGACGTGTGAAGTAAGAAACGTACTAGTTTATTTTAATCTTTTAATTTCGCCTCTCATATTTTATGTTCCAAATTGGTTTTCTATCAAAATTACCCCGTGTAAAGATTGGGATAATTAGATATAAATATGTTGTTAAGTACATACATTCAAGAAGTCTGTAAAAAACCTGTGAACATTAATTTTAAAAACACATAGAAACGCTAACGAGATGTTTTACCACTGTGTCTAATAATAAATTTAAAAAAAATATTTATTGGACACATGATGTTTATCTATATGTTAAATTATCATATCCTAGTAATATTAGCATTCGTAATCAACTTTTACATTTACTTTACGTTTTTTTTTGCCAGTGATAGACTGACGATTCATTTATAAATGGAAATTACATAGGAAATAATTTTGAATAGTAATAATATCTTTATTTTTAAACAGTCCTGTCGTGGCGCAGCGGCAACAAACGTGTGACTGTGACCGATGGATTGTGAGTTCGATCACCACTCGAGGAAATGAAATATTTAATATTTTGAATTTAACTATTTAATGTTTTCTTTTCCTCGCTCTGGTACAAAGCAAAACGCGGCGTTGAGTTCCGCCACTCAACGCGCTATGCCTCAAAATTCGGAAAGTGGGGAACGGAAGTGGAACGGAACGTCCTAACACTAAGTTCCCAAGTTTCCTCTGCCTACCCTGCCATGAGCGGGATACAGTGTGAAGCTGAGTGAGTTTAAAAAAGTTGTAACATGACTATAAAAAACTGAGGTCGGTAATAACTGCATTAGTATATAACTGTGTCGCAGTTAAAACATTCCACAGGCGTCGCTCATAACGCATTGTACAATATAACAATTTCACAAGTTTTGAGCTATAAAATAATTACCATAAATTTTAAATAAGATAAAATAATTAATAAGTAGTAAGTGTAAAATGATATAAATTAAAAACAATACAAAAATAACAATAACAAAAAAAGCATGAGAACAAAAAATATTTTTGTTTTAAATGTGCTGGAGTAGCATTAGTTTCACATGCAAGTACACTTTTAGCACTATTATAAAGGCAGACTAGAACCAATGTAAAAGACTTATGAATCTCCACTTCTAAAAACCAATAACTCAATTAAGAAAAATAATTTTAAAAAGGCAAAGACGGTCAACAATCCAGTCTGAGGCGTAGAATAACTCATAAATAAAATTCTTTACCTCTAAGGTTAAAGCTCTTTTGTACAAATTAATATTAATAGCCGTAACAGGCGACCGAAGCGAACCTCGACCTTAGTTTGCCATCGAACCATGTTTTCTAAGCGAACCATGCTCCACACGATCGAACATAAGTCAAAAGAACATCCATATGGTACCCAAACAAAATTGGGAAAAAGGAAAAAAATAATAACAAAAAGAAAGATGGCATTTTCTATGCCTACTGGCATAAAAACTAAACTATGTTTTCCCATTGGGGTCGAACCCACAACTTTCAAATACAATTTGACATTTCTTTACTGCTCTACGTCACTATACTCATTATACGTGTGGACATAACACAACAATTATTACACACACTTAAAAAAATATGTATATGATGTACAAACAATGAAGTCATTATGCCGATTTATTTACTTTAATAGCCGTAACGTTAAAAAAATGTTATTTACGGTTTTAAAAATATGAAAAATAGCATTTATAATTTTTTTTTAGTTAGAAAATAATTATAAATGCTAATGAAATATATAATCAGAAACAACTATTTTCCTTAAATTTTTAGTAGATGTTATAATATGTTTTTTTTATATATATTTCAAATATTTGTCAAATTTCTGCATAACAGAGTTTAATTTGGCCACTCAACACGCAATGTCTAGAATTCGGCAAAAAGTAAGGAACGGAAGTATTTTAATGGAACAAATTTTGATTTTGAATTGGTTTTAGCCAGGCATGATACATGATGGTACATGATGGTTTAAGACTCAACGGAAAAAAGATAAAACGGTATAAAATCAGATTTATAAAAGAAAAAACGGTTTTTAAATAAAAAAAAATGTTATATTATTATTAATATTACAACAAATTGCACCAATACAGCAAAGTATTTTTAAAAAACTTTCGCCAGGTACTGCAATGACGTCACGCTGCGAGTGTCACGCTCGTTTCCCGGCGATGCGGAGTAGTTACGTGCCTACAATTTTATTTGTGTTAATAAAATACAGTGGTTTATACTGAGTACTTTTAATTATGTATCTACAGAGTTTTTATTTTTATTTATATATTTAGTAAAACTCTAACTTAATTTAAATTAATATCGTACGTAAGTTGTTAAACTATTTAATTTATTTATACTGGTCCCTATTTAATTTTATTGTATTTAGAAAAAAAATATTATTTTAGTTATTTATACTTTTATACACAAAATAAATTGTAGCAAAACCAAAGTAGGATATGAAGTTACACTAGCGTAGACACGCACATTGCAACATAACGTCACACATTACCGAGGTCGCTTGACCGGATTTTGCCAAATCGTACCTAAAAAAAAATAGCCGTCATGGGACGCCTGGCAGATGTGAAACAGCGTGTATGTACAAGTAATATACATAAAAGATAATATTATTACAGGAATTAAATATAGCCTAATGAGAAAATACGAGGCAACCTGCTTCATAGATGTGCACCCCCCTCCCCTTGCTGTTTCGCCGTGCGACATATATCGGCCGGCGGCCATCATTCATTTTAATACCAATTACAATTTTAAATTCGTAATATCTTTTGAATGGATTGTCCGATTAGAATAAAATAAAAAGTTACTTATAGCTATTGAAACAATCTTGCTCAATAAATAATTTATTTGGATAAGGATTAATATTCGACGATAATATGATCAATAAACTTAGGTTAATAATTTTAATTACTTTTATTCTATGGAAAATTGGTTATAATGGCTAAAATATAAATGTTTGGTTTATACTATCGCGGACTTTTTTGTAGGCATTATTGAGTTCTACAACTTTTCTATACAAATCAACCATACATCTCTAACCATTTAGGCAGCGTTCGCGAGAATCGCTAACATACGGCAGTTTTTTCGTCGACTTACTCCACAATTTTCACTACCACGAAAAATCCTATCTATTTTCCGGGATAAAATATAGCCTATACGGATTCGGAAGAGTCCCTCTAAGTAATCGTAAAAGAAATTTTGAAATCGGTCCAGTACAAACATACAAAAATACAAAGGTTTCCTCTTTATAATATTAGTATAGATAGCAATGGCAAGCGTCGCCACGCCAACAATTCAGTTTACAAGTGAGCCAATAGATGTTTCACATCAAAATTTTATTTCATTTAACATATAAAGTCATTTTTCAGTATAAGAAAAGATTTATTTATTCTTGAGTTATCTATTTTGTAGATAAGCTGATAACAATAAAGATTGTTGTTACTCATCAATACGGTGTAAGTTGAATCATTCAATATTTAATTCTTTATTCAACTCGCATAGCTACGATCAACAAAGTTACAGCACGGGCTCATTTTAGGTATTTTTTAGCATCGCGCTGTTTCCACACATGACATGGTAGGCAGTGGGAACGTAGGAACCTACTGTTAAAACCCTCCGTTCCCCAAATTTCGTCGAATTCCTAGAAACGACGGAACCTTTGCCTCGTTTCTAGGAAGTAGGAAATTAAAATATTAAATATTTCATATGCCCGAGTGGGAATCGAACCCACAAACTGACCCAACACGACTTGTGATTCTGCCCCAAGACAGGCCTCAAATGTACATAATTTTTTATAATGTACATACATTTTTACATCATGATATAATATGCTACATGTATCATTCATTATCTACATGATAAACTAGATAAATCGCAACGTTCAAAGTCCTTATTGGTATAATTGTATCCAAGAAATATTCATCATTCATCACAATGGGTGTTTCTTTTCGTTTAATGTTACTTATTTTAATATAACCATTGACTTTTGCCACCTCATTGTATATTTAAATAAAAAAAAGGAAATGACCTTCATATATTTTGTCAGGAGTTGTTGAATTTTATTGTGTATTATTTTTCAAAATCTTATTTATCTTTCATTAAAAGAAGTAATTAAATTAGAATTACACTTATTGCTTTTTTCTTTTTTTATGGATAAGACACGGCAAACGAGCGTACGGGTCACCTGATGGCAAGTGATCACCGCCGCCCACGGCCCCATGTAGCACCAGAGGAGCTACAGGAGCGTTGCCCGTCTTTAAGATGGATGGGCACCGGGGCCCGGCATTACCCAATGCGAAACGCAGTGGCCGAAGCCACTACTTAACGCCGGTTTTAAATGCCGGGTGGTAATGGTCCGGTCGAGTCTGCTCATGCGTGTTGCCATTTCTGACAACGCGACTCTCCCACACGTACTTTAGTCGCCTCTTACGACACCATCAGTACGCGTTACGCTATTAAAAGATACATTTATATACATAAATGCTCGTCTCTTTTAATGGCCTAATATGATTTTTGAGATACGGTATGCTAGATTTTGCCAGCTCTGAAGTCTAATCCATACGGATTGCTCCAAGAATTTTATATAAAATTCACCGTGTAATCTAAACTTAGAGTACTCCTGGGGACTTAAAGTTATGAATTTTGGTACAAAAGGAAAACTTACATTTTAACTTATGTAGTAATTGATTTCTTACAAAGTTATTAAGTTATATACATCCGAAATTTTAGTTTCTTCACCTTCACGCTGCACTACCCTAAGCAGGGTATACAGAGGGAACTTGGGAACCTACTGTTAAGACATTTCATTCCTTTTCCCACTAAATGCAGAATTTATGGCATAACATATTGAGTGGCGGAACTCAAAGCCGCGTTTTTTATCTTAAACTAGAGCAAAGAAATTAAAATATTAAAGATTTGCCTTCCTTAAGTGGAGATCGAATCCACAACCTGTCTTTTACAGTCACATGTTTGTGCCCCTGCGCCACAACTCGACAAATTGAAGTTTGTAAATTTTTATAAACTTTCTTTCGTACGGAAGTGACGTATGCGATATTTACAGTTAACATCAAGTAAACTTGGATCTTGAGTCTTTACCCAAATTTTTGACTGGCAATTTAGTTTATTAAAACTATTTTTAGGAATTCTGTATCTGCCGGAAAAATTTGGACCTTTCGAAACATGTGTTGCCATGCCACTACTGCTTACAGTTTTCTTTAAGGAAATAGCTTCACGCTGTATCCCGCACGAGGCAGGGTAGGCAGAGGGAACCCGGGAACCTAGTGTTAAAACACGCCGTTCCACTTTCGTTCCCCACTTTCCGCCGAATTTGAGGCATTGCGTGTTGAGTGGCGGAACTCAACGCCGCACATTGCCTTATTACCAGAGCGAAGAAATAAAACATTAAATATTTAAATTGAAAATATTAAAGGAAATAGGAAGCTTATTTTTAATATGTAATTATTTAATGGATATAGTTAATAAATGTGTTTGGTTACATTATTTATACAGTTATTGATATGGAAAAATGTAAAAAGCTTTTTTTAATTTAAATATTTTTAAATACAGTGACAAAACTTAGAGGTCAGTTTTAGTTACTTATAAAAGTAAGAAAAAGAAGATAATTCATTGTTTACTCTATATCATTATTTAATATATTATCTCAAGTGGGAATTGAATTCAATTCCCACTTGAGATAATATATTAAATAATGATATAGAGTAAACAATGAATTATCTTCTTTTTCTTACTTTTATAAGTAACTAAAACTGACCTCTAAGTTTTGTCACTGTATTTAAAAATATTTAAATTACAGACAATTGTCCTACTGCATTTAATGTATCACATGACCATTTTCTAGGATTTAGTTAGTATATTTATAATTTATTTTAATAAAAAACTCAACAAAAGAATGTAAAAACTGAAGTATCATTTTTATATACATCATAATGAAAGAAATTAACTTTATTATTATATATACTAATAAAAACTAACAATTACATTTTTTAATAAAAAATATATTGAAAGTTATTCATAGAATAATAATATTTTTATTATATTACAATATATAATTTAAAAGAAAAATAATCATATTATTTATTTTGACCTTGATAAATATACATTTGTACATTTATCAAGGTCAAACCCTTATTTAAATTAATTTATACTTAATCAATTTGATTTATACTTTAAAAAGCAATTTATCGAATAATGCTATTTTTATGAATTAATTTTATATAGTAGCAATAATACTTAAATATTAATTATTTTCTTTCAGGTTAATTATTTTAAGCTTATAAGTTATGTGCCAATAAGGCAAATAATTTATAAGGTCAAATTAGACTTTTAAATATTATGTAAGTTCTCAATGAGTTACAGAAAAAGTATATACTAAATTTCACTTTATAAATTAATAAAAGGTATATTAAACATAAAAGAAAATATATTATTAACGTCGTAATCTAATATATATTAAATATTATTTACCTTCTTTATTATGTCCGTTTACTTTTTCTTCAGCCATTGTATACACTGTACTATACAAGTTCCAAGCTTTATTTCTTCGTTCGTTATACACGAATTATTTTAATACTAAAATGACTTAGACATTAAAATATGTGAACCGGATTTTTTTCAAGTAAGCATTACACTAGCAGAATATTTCGGCAGACTGCATAGAATACGCAATAGTTCACGCAAGCGCCTTAATATAAATTATAAACTATTAGACTAGTTTCAAACTAACAATAAAACGCTACGTCAATAGTCAACGTAATAATTTACAGTAATGGTAAATATACATAAATGACATAAGCACTAGAACATAATAATAATATGTTCAATATCGTGTTTCGTAGGCGACTAATTGAAAACTAAAACATCTATTAAAATGAAGCACGACTTCCGTCCATGCAAGGAGTTTTGACACTGACAGTCAACTTTGACTTTTGACACTAACAGTAATCTCTTATTTTATGACTTTTAGGCGTGCCAAAATAAATTGAATTTTGAAGACTTGAAAACTTTTCAGCTAAATATATGAGAATATTACTTCCCTTAAATCGTATTATACATTATCTGTTCAATAATTTTTGTATGACAATGTACAAAAGGCTATTCACGTTTAATGCAAGTGTTCCTACGGTACCGTACCCTGTTTAAAATTAAAGTGTATTTTTGTTGATTTAAAAAACTGTAAATAAACATTAATATCCGTTAAGCGCTAATAATTTTATTATATTAATTATTTTAAAGTTATGGGGAAAAAGCGAATTTTAACATATTAAACATATAAAGAATTTTTCGTTTAAAACAATTTCAAACTCGAATACTCTTTTAAATGCTTGGGAAACAAAGAAAGGTAAAGAAAGGTATGAAGTATTCTGTTTGTTAAAAACTTTTAAAAATATATAAATAATTTAATTTAATCTAAAGTGAACTTCTTTAACTTAAGAAAAGCTTAGGTTATATCTTAAATTTTATGTATATATGATCATTATGATATAAGTATAGTATATTTATTAATAAAATATTTTATTTAAATATATATACTTTACACAACTTTAACAAAAGTCTGGCGGAAAAACAGCTACTGCTACGGATTTAGATACGAATATGATATACGAAAGAAAGGGAAATCAGGGACACACTAGCGTCATGGCGCGTAAGTTGACGATGTAGTTTACCCGCTCATAATAAGTTATCACTTCAATAATTATTGTCAAAACATTACCGTACATTTATGTTTATATAAAATAATCACTACGTAAATACAAAACTATTTATTTTTCATCTTTTCCATTCCCTTTACCGAAACTCAACACCACGCTTTATTTCGTTACCTGGGTCCATTATCGTTAATGAATTTCTATGTTTTTTTTTACATGTAGCAACACTAAATTTGCAATGCGTCACAAAACTGAAGAAATAATAAATTTCAGTCAAGACAACAATCGCAACGTTGACAATTTTGTGTTATAAATTATAATGGCAGATAAAAGAAAAACTAAAAAGCGTAAAGAGGTATGTATCTATTTCAATAAGTTTTACCTACCATATATATTTACATAATTATATATTTTGCATAATAATCTAATAATTGCATGTCGCTATAAGTTAATACAGCCGACTGTATTTTTCCTTCTAACGAACATGTTCTATTATATTTGGGTTTTTATCTTTCTTAAATTATGCGTAAATGTGCACGTTTTAGTCTATTATTATATATTTTACGTGTTAATTTTTAGTGACGTAGTTTAACCTGTTGTTACCAAGACGTAAGAATAAGATGTGACTATTTAATTATTTGCCTCCTTTACAACAAACTAAAGCCAGATTCGGGTAATTTAAAGTTATACTTTTAACGTACCATAATGCCATTTTGAGTGCGCAGTACCCCTTGTTGTAACATCAACATGGTATTTTGAAACAATTTAAAAATAAACTGCAATCCTTCCGGCTGTTCTTTGTTTGATCTGTGCCAACCGACTTACGAATCATTTATTTTGTTTGTTTACAGCGAAAGAAGGTATGTTTCAAAATAATATTATTGTAAATTTATGTATAAATATCTATGATTATATGTTTCTTTTAACTTGTGTAAAAAAAAATACTAAATTTGAATTTGTTGATGAAGCCCATGGTTCACTACAAGAGATATTCTTATTTAATCTCCCAGTATGTTTTTAAATCAGTTCCAATTGACCCATACTGATTATATAATTAATTTAACATACATAATAATATATGATAATTCTCACATTAGTGTGGCATTCTCATATTTCTTTTGAGAGCATAATTTTTCTTTATGTACTCAATTTTGTTATACTTCTAATTTAAGGTTTGGTTTGTCTTAAGCACTATGTGAAAGCAAATTAGCATAATCAAAGTCGCCAATAGAGAGTACAATATTAACAGATAATTTGTATCTAATAGAATTTCTTGCTACAAAAATAACATGGAAATAATTTATACTTGGTAAAAGGGCCTGAATGTGGACTTTCAAGAACCTATGATCCATTATATATTTTTTTTAACTAAATTGACAATGACCAGAGATTACTGGATTAGTGGTCAAACCATCTGGCTTCTAACAATGTATGATATTAAATACCTATATTTAACATTGATGGGATCAACCCATAAATAGTTTCATTTAAAATTAGAATACTATCAAAAATCAAAGATTAGTAGTATTACTTTCTAGAAATTTTTTAGATTATTAAAAATATTTAAATTATTTTTTTATTTGTTATAGATAAAAATTCAGCATTTAAAGGCAATGTGCAACTTACAATGTCATTCATGTTTAGTAAAAAATAAAAAATGGGTTTTTATTTTTTTAGTAAACATCAATGACATTGTAAGTTGCACCCTTTTGCCTCTGTTCCACATCAGGCGCCAAGATTCTTTTTATTTTCATTTATATTAATCAACATTTTAAATAAGAGAGCACAATGTTAAAACAAAAATTTTTTTTAGAAATAACTCAAAATATTTTTATTTGGTAAGATGGTGGTTAGTTTTACACAAATAAACAGTGACTTTCAAGGGAAATGAAAATAATTATTTTCATTTAATTGTGTAATTCTGAATGAAAATAAAATTTGTATTGTCTTTAAAAATATGTTTTTTTTTTATATATATTACTAGCGATCTGCTCGCATCTTTGCCAGTGATTATTCATTACTAAAGTAAATATTAGCAAGTAATACAAAATAAATTTCGAGGATACAACAAAACAAATTATTTCTTAACTAAGAAATAAAAAATAATCTAACTAATTTTGTTCCCAAATAAGTGAAGGGAGCCAATGAAAAATATAAATTAATAACTAAATTAATATTTTCATTTGGCCCTCTTTCCAAATTAAGACAAATAAAATAATCTACAAATACTTAAACATCTCACTTATAATAAAATCGTAAAAGGTGAAAAAACGTAATGTCTGTACATGAAAGATGTGCCTGAAATATGAATGAAAATAAAATTGTTTCTACGCTTGTTCACGCTAATCTCAGAAATGGCTTAACCAATTTTATTGCAGTTTTCACTATTATATTTTGGTAAGCTTCCATTGCCAACATTTAGTGTCTTTTTTTAGTCAACATTTGTTGTAAATAACTTTTATTGCATTAGCTGAAAGTTCACTTTTCGATATGGGTAGGTATATTGTTTTTAACATGACATTATCAATCAAAAATGTATGAAAATTGACACAAAGTCGGGTCAGTTATTCTGTAATCAAACCGCGTCCAGACATCACGCTGCTCCTAGGTTAGCTAATTTAAATCTATGGCATCCCCTTAAGTATTTTTTATGATGATGTATTGTAAAGATAAATTTAAATTAAAATTAAGTGATAAATTTAAATTAAGTGTATTAAAATGGCCACTGTGGACTTTTATGTAAATGTTTTAAAGGACAAGGTTTTCAAGAAAAAAAAGTAGCCGCCACTGAACACGCAATGCCGCAACAGTTAGACGAAAAATAGGGAAAGGTAGTAGCGGGAGCGGTAGCGATATGGGAGCGGTACCTTAACGGTAACTTCACAGATTTCAGATGGAAGTTAAAGTAAAATGGATTTTTTAAATTTTTTTGCATGCCCACTGGATATAGTGTTAAAACACTCCATTCCGTTCCCAACTTTCTGCTGAATTTGAGGCATTGTGTGTTAAGTGGCGGAAGTCAACGCTGCGTTTTGCCTTGTTACCTATTAGATTGTTTACCTTTTATGACAATTGTTGTAACGGTCTTTTATCGTGATTCGACTCTCTGCGATGTCTCAAAATGTTTGACAGTTAATAAACAGAGTGAACTTATTGAAGCTATAACTTTTAATAATATATCATTTTCGAACACCAAAGTAACGTAAATATGTGTGTTCAAAATAATACATGAAGTTCTTTGGTTTTCCTTATTTCCCTTACTTATTACTAACGAGATACGTCTCAAAAAATAAATTAATATAACATATAAAATACAGCAAGTTGTTCTATATACCTAAATCGTGCCTATAAAATATATACTGAGTAGTGTAGAGAATGCCCCACTTTCACCGGCGTGGTAGCGTTAGTCGACAACTGCCATTTTACAGTGCGTACGTGTTCTTAGATTTAAGTTAAAATGAGAGACTTTGTGAGTAAAATTGTATTAAATTTTATATTAAATAATATTTTTTTAATTAAAATACTTTAGTACTTAATTTTATAAGTGTATAATACAGCGAATTTTGCTATTTTACCTATTCCAAACAAAAACTGTAAAAAAAACTACTGTAAATATTTTTTTTTTATAATTCTATTTTACAAATTTACTTTCATTATTGTGTCCAATTGTAAGTTAAAACGTAATCAAAACAATCAAGAATCTTCATATAATTTATACCACTACAATGACACGAATGTCATCATCTTTAGATCAAACGGGTATTTTGATTGACTGATTTATACAAGAACAGTTAAGTATTTATTTTTACTGCTTTTAAAGTGTTCATCCATACATAGGACAGAAAAATACTAATGTCTCTAATACTTCCTGCCACTCGCCACTTGGACGGTGTCTAAAAGGCGCGGGTTCAAATCCCGCTACGTTCCAATTAATTTTTTATATAAGTAAGAAAGACTTGTGAAATTATTCATAGATAATATAAACGTATTACGATAATTAATATACATAGACAGGTACGATATAATATTTTTGTAGTGCACAACAAATAATGGACAATAAGCATATTTTATAGCTTGCTAACATTTTTTAACTGTCTGTTAATGTATTTTTTTATATGTATAATGTAAATGAATATATTTGGGAGTGAAAACAAAGAACAAAGTATATTATGAAACTTTAAACACCGCGAAATTGAAAAAAGTTAATAAGACAGCTTTTTATACCTAACGAGCTTTCTAAAATTAACTATCAAACATAAAAAAAAAACAATTACCAAACGGACAAAGATATATATTCTTAATATTATAGTTAATTGGGAAATATTATATTAAGAAGCTTTATAGTTAATTGATATAATGTTGATAATCTTTTTAGGTTTTTATCAAATAAATAATTACTTATGGAATGACGTGACATGCCTTCGGTAAGAAGGCTGTCAACACCTTATATGTACTTTAAATTCGGTGAAAAGTGGGATACGGAACGGAGTGTCTTAACACTAATTTCCTCTGTCTGCCAAGTGTGGAATACGTAAACCTAAAATAAAAACAAAACATACATTAACTAGTCAATTACTTTTGTAATTGATTAGTTATGTATACGGTTCTTGTTGGCAATTCTAATGTCAGGGCCATTACGACGTTCTAACTATATATCGCTTTATCAAAGGTCACCAAAAAATTTATGGCGTCTCCACAGTGATAACTACTTTGAAGTTTTTAGTTTAAAAAAGTTTTAGAGAATGGTTATCGCTATTTATATTTATTTTAAAATAATCGTAACCGGATTAAACTGATTTTTTTTTAATTCTTTAAGATTGTCCATTATGATAATAATAAAAGCCTTTTTAAAAAAAAAATAATGAAAATAAATAGATTCTTATTACATATAGAAATTTTTTGTATATAGCACTAAACACAAAAATAAGATAGATAATAAAATTTATAAAAAGTTAAGTAATCACATTATGGTAAATATTATGAATTGTTAATTATTTAAGTTAAATTATTTATACATTAATTATATGGCTAATTATTAAATTAAATTAACTGGATACCCATATTTGGGCGAAGGCCTCCTCCTTTTTTTGCCACGTTCCCGTTCTTGCGCTAGTCGGGTCCAGTCATCTATACTATAAATATTAAATCTGTAACCGAACACTGTCTGTACATGGAAGATATATTCAAAAATCTTATAGGGGACGTTTGTTAATGTAAAAGTACGCGAAATTGCTAGTCTGTTTGTTAATGTAAAAGTACGCGTTAATCTCTTGGAAACGTAATTGTTTTATTTAAATCGGTTAAAAAATAAAAAAGTAACGTAAATAAGAATAAGAAAGTAGTTGAAATTAGTTGAGTTTAGAGTGATAAGACCGCCTTTATACATTTTGGGATAATAAATTATTTTTCTGTATCCAATAATTACAATAGTGTAAAGCAACGGGCTAAGCCGCAGACGGGTCGCTAGTATTGAATAAATAACCATTTGATTAGAAATTTCGACTCGATTTCCATGTCCAGACATTGATGTGTTACAGATCTATTATAGGTGTCAATAAATATTTATCTATACCTATAAGAAATTGAAGCCTACCGTGGCGCGGCGGCACAAGCGTGTGACTGTAAACGACATGTTGTGGAGTCCATCTCCACTCGAAGAAATGAAATATTTAATATTTTCAAATTAAATATATTATGTTTTCATTTCTTCGCTCTGGTAACGAAGCAAAGCGCGACGTTGAGTTCCGCCACTCAACACTCAATGCCTCAATTTTGGCGGAAAGTGGTGGACGAAAGCGGAACGGTTCTTAACACTACATTCCCAAGTTCCCTCTGCCTATCCTGCCATATGCGGGAAACAGCGTGAGCTGAGTTAGTCAGAGTGATAAATATTTTTTTATTTATCTTATAGACACTGAAACGCAATTATGCGACTTGCAACGACTTAACAGCGATGTTGGGTCGCTATAAGATTATTTCAATTTTCAGAACAATTCGTGAGTTTAATGTTAGCGATCGTTCGACTAAGCTTTCGCTTGCGCTACTTTAGTGTAATCGTAAATGCAATCTAGAAACATTCAATTACAAATAGAAAAGCGATAATTTTGATAAATATTTAATTATTCTATTTAATTATTAAGGCTACAATAACTAAATTCTTAGTGAATTTAGTAACTATTAGATTAAATTATTAATGATAAATATGTAGAACTTCCTTTGTTTTATTCCTCAATTCTAAGTAGGTACATAAATATATATATAGACAATTATATGAATTATGTTATCATAACAATGAAAAGTGAATGATGATACATTAACTGAGCCTTTATTGCCCTTCCACCACTGTATAGCCAACAGGCACAAAACTGTAATATTTTTCTTCGTTTAAACATTTTGCTTAACTTTCACGAAAATACTATATATAGCAAAAAAATATATTATAAATAATAGAGCAAATTTTGTCTTGGCAATATATAGAGAATGTTATCGCTGATTTTTTACTTTAGCTACATATTGGTTTCAATTTTCTAGTTTGAGACCTAATACCTAATATCTCAAATAACACAAGCAAAAAGGACACATCACTAGTGGGGCAGGTTAATAATACATCTATATTATTTACTCTGTTGTTGGATTTGAACGGGGTTAATAGCTTTCCACTGGTTCTAACCTTGCTGATGCGAAATAACGTGTCTTTAATCACACATAAGCCTGGTATATAGGTGTAACTGTATTATAAACAACTAATTGTAGTTAGAAATGTAATGAAATAGTTTTTTTTAAAATATCTTTATTATTATTATTTCTTCGCTTTGCTAACAAACAAGGCTAAGCGCGGGGTTAAGTCCCGTATCTGCACGTAATGCCTCAAATTCGGCGGAAAACGGGGAACAGAAGTGTCTCAATGGGAACGGAGTTTTATAACACTAAGTTCCCAAGTTCCATGACATGTACGGGATTACAGTATGATTTTAAAAAAAAAACAGTTATTAATTTAAGTTATTCTAGATATTTTTCAGGCAATCTTTTTATACATGCGATAATTGTGAATTATTTCGTTCCTCTTTATGACCAATGGCGGCGTTCAGTTCCGTAATGACTCGAATTGACATGTGACATGTTGTGACATGCAAGGCTAAATTACAATAAATTCAGTTAAGTTTTAAAGACTCATTGCACATTTATTTTCAATGTAATTGTTAATAATGCTTCTGATTTAATAATTGTTAATAATGCTTCGGATTCCATGCTGCAAATGAACATAATTTCAGTGACTCACATATAACAATAATTGTTATTTAAATGATAATGCTCGTTATTTTCATAGTGATGCAATAAGACAGCAGCTGAAAGCATTATTAGTGTGACATCCTCCACTTTAGTTATTTATTATTTATTTATTTATTAGGTAAGCCAACGTAACATACAAAATTATACAAAAAAGTTTTATAAATACATGCAAAATTTCAAAAATATGTTTTCTATTGTACATCACACTTACAGGCTAGCTCAACAAGATATAAAAAATAAATATTCTTAATCTAAAAACCTAAAACCCAAAAAGAAACATAACCATACATATAGAAATAAAACAATGATAACTATTAATCATACAAATAAAAATAATCATAAATATAAATAATCATAAATCTAGTTATCTAAAATAAAATATAAATTTTCCCATAATTAGAGGGGAGTGGTCTTTAAAGCCACTTGAGCGTGCGATTGTAAACGCTGCGGTTGCCAATTCCTCTCTGATAAAAGAATGGTTAAGAGGCAAAGCGCGGCGTCGAGTTCCGCCACTCAATGCCGCTAGAATTCGGCGCTAAGTGGCGAACGGAAGTGTTTAAATGCGAACCAGTTCCCTCTGCCCTGCTGAAGCCAAAAATATTAAATAATTAATAATTCTCTCTCTTGCTAAAACTAAACATAGTATTTGCTCCGTCGACACTGTATGTCTCGAGTTGTGGTGGTATATATAGATGATCAGATGCTTGTGTTATTGTTACCTTTTTCTACTATAAGAAAAGTGTTTAGGAAATAAAGTTTTTTTTTTTTTTAGTTCACTAGGCAGGGTAGGCAGAGGGAACGGAAGTGAAACCTAGTGTTATGACACTCCGTTCCACTTCCGTTCCCGACTTTCCACCGAATTTAAGGCATTGCGTGTTGAGGGGCGGAACATAACGCCACGCTTTGCCTTATTACCAGAGCGAAGAAATTAAACATTAAATATTTAAATTGAAAATATTAAATATTTCATTTCCTCGACTGGGGATCGAACCCAGAACCTGTCGGTTACAGTCACACGTTCGTACCGCTGCGCCACGACAGGCCTCGGTTTTTTTTTAATTACAATTTTTTTATAATTTTTTTACTATCAATATAATGTATAAATTTATTAGAGTGCCTTTGTTGATATGCATGGGTAAATGAATTAATTAGGAATAATGCTTGGTAGCTTTAATAATTATAATTGTACTTTTTAAGTTACTCATGCACTCATTCAGCTTCACGCTGTATCCCGCACATGGCAGGTTGGGCAGAGGGAACTTGGGAACCTAGTGTTAAGATACTCCGTTCCACTTCCGTTCCCCACTTTCCGCCGAATATGTGGCATTGCGTATTGAGTGGCGGAACTCAACGCCGTATTTTTTAACACGTTTTGTTAATGTTTTTTTATTATTTATTTACAGGAGTTTGGTGAACCTCCCGTGCCTGAGAAACCAACCAGTGAAGAGTATTCAGTCGCAAAATGGCTCAAGGCGAACGTTCCCACTAAAAAAACTAAATTTCTTAACCATCACGTTGAGTACTTTACAGGTATGGAATGTTTTTTTAAATATGTATGTTTTTTACCTTCTCGCTATATCCCGCAATAAAGGTTACATTTTAAGAATGTACTGTTGATAGAACACAACGCTTTGTTTTATTTGTTACCACAGCGGGGAAATTACCCAATACGTTTTTACGCGCTTATCTCCTATATTCCTTTAATATAGTGTTTATATTAAAATCGATTTATTAAATAGATATGTCACTTTAAAAAATTAAGTTTACAATTTTTTTTCTTCATTTAGCTGAAATTTTCTATGCATAAAGTACTTGAAATTTGTAATTAAAATAATGTTATATAAGCGGCCGAAGCCGCGAACGGTAAGCTTGTCACTAATAGATTTGTAAAGAGATATATCTGAAGTGATATCAAGTCACGATTAAAACGTTAATACAAACATTGTTCATTTCACACAATTCTAATGGTGTCACCGCGATGTATGCATAATTGAATTTTTTAAATGTTTTGACCTAAAAAGTATTATTTTTTCATTTGTCACGCATTTTATATTAAAATGTTTCTTTAATGACGCCATAAGAGTAGTTATTTTGAAATTTAAGTTTCATCACCAGGGCGACGGTGATCACTTCCCATCAGACCCGAATACTTTTTTTCCCTGTAATTTTCTATAAATACACTAAATTTATACACGGCGTTGAGTTCCGCCACTTAACATGTAATATATCTCGTGGCGGCACTCAACGTCGAATGATATTTTCCTAGCGAGCGAAGTGTTCTGTTTCTTTCATTTGCCTACTTGCTGTAATGAATTCTATACACAATATTTTAAGTAATGCTAATATTTAGTATCAATTTCATAAACTGACCTAGTTTTTGAGGTTATCACGGTTTTTATTGCATATAAGCTATTACAATGATATTTCATATTTAATGTTTAGCTTCACACGTGGATTTTATTATCCCGTGTCTGAATACAATTTGCATGGTTAAACGGTTAACGGTTCCGGTGTACGTTCTTTTTTTTAAAGCGAAATTTGTACAATATTTATGTAATTTATTGCTTTAAAACATTAAAATAAGGGAACCAACAAGACAAAAATACAAAACAAACGGCAAATAACAACAACAAAAGATTTTTATAATATATTGATTACAATTGATATACTTTTGTTCAATGTTTTGGTTTTAAATGCTTGCGAATCGCGACAAAATTAAAATTAATTCCTACTCAAGAAATTGAAATATTTAGTATTTTAATTTCTGCCTTCTGGTAACGTGAGTTTAATCCCTGCTCAATAAAATGAAATATTTTAATTTCCTCCTTCTGGTGACGAGGTAAAGCTCGACACAGGAATTTTAGTGTCTGAAAATTGGTGTTGGTCTGACCATCTAGCAAATGAGCGGCCTTCTAGGCCTTTCTTCTGTGCTGCCTCCGACATTGACCATATTTAGTGGTTGTTATCTTTTCATTATACACATAGAAGCCGCCGCAGCTTCAAAAGACGACTCAAAACGTAAACACGTTGTAGAGAAACGCTATTATCTTGAACTGTGAGAGGATTGATTAATTTCTGCGTTTGCGAGACGTCACATTTGGAACGCTCATTCCTTCAATTCTCTTTATATGTCCATTAGATGACTACAAAAAAAATACCATTACAAAAAATACTTTGATTAGTTTTACAACTACAGGTTCGATTACATTAACATTTCAATTGCTTTACGGATGAGATATGTCTGCGGTAAACGTTAAATAGATAGGCGGGATGTTGTATACAACTTTGTCTTTCTTAATGACGAACACATCTGAACAGTCGGTCCGAGTGCGAATAGATTGTACGAAGCCAAAAAATATACTTAAACATAAATATTTTTTTTTTGCTTTTACTTTTCCTTTAGGGAGGGCGGGGGGGAACTTGGGAACCTAGTGTTGATCAATTCCCTGATTTCCGCCGAATTTGAGGCACTGCGTGATTAACAACTATGCAACGTACAACATAACATAATCAATAAGTTTTTACTATTTTCTTTTATTATTGTTCTTTTTATTAAATAAAATCAAATGTTTTGTTTAATAAATTTTCAGGCACAAAGGCGGTCGATGCATTACTAACATCGAAATGGGCAACGGGGAAAAATCCAATATTCACGACGCGTCACGAGGTTACAGATTATTTGCACCAGATGCTAGTGCACAAGTTGTTTCACAGAGCCAAAAAGGTAAAACACATATTTTTTTTATCATTTATTTTTTTAAAAAGAGTAAGTCCTAGAGTCCTTTGCATATAAGATGGCATAAATAATAAAATCTTTACTATATTTAAGCAGTGTGAATCTCAAGTATATAGGAATTAGAAAGAGCGTTTAAGCGCTTTTTTTACAATAAGTGGATGTTTTCGCGATTCTTGATACATTTATGATTTGTTTGATGTTATATTGTTTCCAGGTTCCAGTCAGTGAGCAAGAGTTAAAAGGAAAATCCAAGAAAAAAGATGTAGAAAAGTCCAGCAAGAGTGGGGACGAGAAGGATGGAGACAAGAGTGCCGCTGAAAATAAGGTAATATTATTATCTATACTTACAGTGAAATCGTAAAGAATCTGTGTTTGTATGTGCATGTATGGATGCAAAAAATGTTGTTAGTTCCATTATATAACATAATAGAGCGAAAATGGTGTTTCTTAATTTTTTTTATTAGGCTTTTTTGCGTTTGTTCACGCTAGCTTCAGAAACGGTGTTACTGATTTACTTGTTGTTTTTACACACTTCTCAGTGTCCGATTGAGCTTGAAATTTATCATGTATTTTAAATTACGCGTGACAATGCAATCATATGTGTTATCAATCCAATATGGCCGCCGAGACAAAATGGCGGCGAAATGGCTTAACTTGTAAAATACAACGCATTATAAAACTACTAAAAAGTTAAAATGAAATCAAGTTTTTTAAAAAAAAAAATACATGTTGATAAAAGAGAACTTAAAAGTTAAAAATAATTTAAACCCGATGTATTAAATATTTGCGTTTTTATATTTTGGTAGATAAAAGCGTGTTGTTACTTAGCAATATTTTTTTTCCCCGCATGGCAAGCTAGGGAGAGGGAACTTGGGAACCTAGTGTTAAGACACTCAGTTCAATTCCAAATTTTCTACCGAATTTGAGGCATTGCGTATTGAGTTGCTGAACTCAACACTCAAGCCACACTTTACCTTATTACCAGAGCGAAAAAATAAAAACCTTCAATATTTAATTTGAAAATATTGAATATTTTATTTCCTCGAGTGGACATCGAACCACTTATTGCATTTACAATCACGCTTCTGCATTTGCGCCACAGCAGGCCACAAGTAATGATATATTTTAATTCTTACATATGTATTATCAATTTAAACGATTTTATATTTTTATTTATCATATTTCAGGACACAAAAGACACCAAAGACAAAGAAAACAAAGAGAAAGAGAAGAAAAAACGCAAAATCCGCCTCGAAATGCACATGGAGCAGGTGTTCCTGGACACGCTGGACGCGTACGTGTGGATCTACGACCCCATGCCGTGGTACTACTGGCTGTGCGGCGCGCTCGTCGTGCTCGGCACCATCGGCGTGTGCATGTTCCCGCTGTGGCCGGCCACTGTACGGTGAGTTGACTTTTTTTTTTTATATTTATTTTTTCTGTACATGGTAATTTGAGCCTGTCGTGGCGCAACGCCACAAGGGTGTGACTGTAATCGACGGGTTGTGGTGGTTCGATTTCCGCTCGAAGAAGTGAAATATTTAATGTTTTCAAATTAAATATTTCATGTTTTGAAGCTCGCCGCTTAACACGCAATGCCTCAAATTCGGCGGAAAGTGGGGGACGGAAGTGGCAAGTTCCGTGCCGTGTGCGGGATACAGTGTGAAGCTAAGTCAGTAAGGTAATTTGAGGCCTGTCGTGGCGCGCAGGTAAGCGTGTGATTGTAAAGGATAGGTTTTGGGTTGGATCCTCACTCGAAGAATTATAATATTTAATATACTCTTGGCTCTAGTATGAAAGGGAAGCGCGGCGTTAAGTTCCGTCACTTAACTCGGAACGTCTCGTATTCGGCGGAAAGTAGAGAACGAAATGGAGTATTTTAACACTAGGTTCCAAAGTACAATATGCCTACCCTGCCATGTCAGGGATATCACGGAAAATTAAAATGAGAAATGAGCTACATCGTTTTGTTTTCACAAAAATTTTGTTCAACGATGATGATGATGGTATTTTGATACAGTTATATATAGTTAGTATAAAGGAAGAGTGCAAAATGTAGATAATTTAAAAAAAAAACACAATGCACAACTATAGCAACTTATAACAACGATGATGTACAAAAGTTCATACACATACGTTTAATTACGTACAAACACACATACACATATTGATATTCTTTATATATTGCTATATGAGGTATAGAACTTGAGGCGATATCTTACGGTTATATTTAAAACACGTAAAAACGACAAAAACAAAACACATATAAAAAAATGCCTGAGATGAAATGGTGTGTTTGTTTTTTTTATTATTATTATTTTAAACGAAGACTCATTTAAATTTTTTCTTGTCAATTTAATATATACTAAAATATTAATGCAATTTAGTTTGTACAAAATGTTAAATATTTTTCTTTCCCGTTTTACTATTTTTTTAAAAATTTAATTCACACTTGGCAGAAAATACTAAATATGCTTGCTAGGCTTTGACAGAAAATACGAAATATTTTTTAAACGAAGCAGGATTCGAACCCGCGCCTCTTGGACGAATGGCTTAGTTGGTCAAGGGTTCAAATCCTGCTTCGTTCAAAAAAAAATTATAACCTTTTTTAATTTAAGTTTTGTGTATTTTTGGTTTCCAGCAAAGGCGTATACTACCTGAGTGTGGCGGCCGCGGCCTTCCTGGTGCTGATCATAGCTCTGGCCGTGCTGCGGGTGCTCGTGTTCTGTCTCGTGTGGATATTGACGTTGTCCAGACACCATTTGTGGCTTTTGCCCAATCTGACCGAGGATGTTGGGTTCTTTGCTTCGTTCTGGCCGCTTTATAAAGTGAGTATTTTTTTTTTTTTTTGGTGTATATTATTGATTAGTATTATTGTTTTATTGTACATTGTCCGTAGATTATTTGTGGTTATTACTCAAGGGGCACAGGGAACTTGGGAACCTAATGGGAGCTTAATCCCTCAGCTTCCCGCTGTATCCCGCACATGGCAGGGTAGGCAGAGGGAACTTGGGAACCTAGTGTTAAGACACTCCGTTCTACTTCCGTTCCCAACTCTCCGCCGAATTTGACACATTGTGTGTTGAGTGGCGGTACTCAACGCCGCGTTTTGCCTTGTGCCAGAGCGAAAAAATAAAAACATTAAATATTTAAGTTTAAAATATTAAATATTTAATTTTCTCAAGTGGAGATCGAACCCACAACCACAGCCACCACAGACCTCAATGTATATAAATAATTGCTTATAATTTTTACAGTACGAATACCGCGGCCCGGGCTCTGAGAGCGATAAATCATCGAAAAGCAAGAAGAAACGCAAGAAAGACAAACATTCTGACGATGAGGAGGAAAAACCCCTACTACAGGAACCAATCAAGGAAACTGGTGCTAAAGTGGTGGTGAACGAAGATGTAGTAGAGTCTAAGTAAGTTGAGATAAAATAATTAAATGATTTTAAGTTGTATCACACTCTGATAACATAGCAGTGCATATAAATAATATTTTATTACGAACAATTACTGACAATACTATTATAAGCGTATATATGTATTTATTATATACGTCCATATATATTTATGTATGTATATGTATGTTTATGTATATGTATGGACGTGGTCCGTAAAGTACTCACAGTGCTCACAGCGCGCCAACGCTCGGTCCGTATTGTGCTTTTCTCGCTCACAGTTAGCGTTATGAATAGTATGACGTCACTTGTGACGTCACTGGCTAGTGCTTACAGTGCTGACGGGTCGGAGCGTGAGCACCGTGAGCGTTGACGTTATTTTGACGTTTATTTGACGTTTAATATATCCTTCACGTTAATGTCGGTATCGTCAATTTCCTCAATTGCGGAAGGAAAATGCTTGAATACAACCATTTTCACAAGCAATTTATAATGTTCTTCGGCTATACTACATACTCCACTCATATTTATAACAAAAAGTGCTCTGTTAGGTATTTACGAATTTGACAACTAAAACATATTGACCTGTCAATATTATTATTAATTATTCCCCCAAATTGGACTCGAACCACTACTCCTGCGGTTACAGTCGAAATGTGCTATATTGGTCTTATATGAATATAGAAATGTATGGAATTCTTTGATTAAATAATATCAAAATAGTTTAAAAATATTTTCATACAAAAATAAAACTAAAAATTAATTATTCATTTCCAGACAAGACACAAAAGAGCCTTCAGAATCACCAGAATCACCAGAAGCACCGGACCCCACCGATAAGCATTCAGAATCGGAATCTGATTCTCAACGATCATCAACTGACAGGGACTTTGAAATGGTTGAACCGGGTGACGTGGAGCCCGATGTGAAAGATAACACTACTTAGTTTATAGTGTTTAGTTTCATAATATAACTATTCTGGACAGGTGGATTATGGGTGATTATAGATGATTATAGACGGATTATTGTTGTTACCTAAATTTGGAGACCTTTTGTAATATTTAATGAAATATATCTTTTTTTTTTTTAGAATGATTTTTGGTTTATATACATAAATTTTTACCATTATGGCATAGTGCGATAACGTCTAACGGTAAATGTGAAGGTTGTCAGTTCGATCCCCACTCGCGGAAATGAATTATTTTCATTTCCTCTTTCTGGTAATAAGGTAATGTGCGGCGTTGAGTTTCGCCTTTCAACACTTAGAATTTTAAAAATTATTTAGTTAGCCTGCCAACACTCCTTTACGCGGGATACAGCGTGAAAGTAAAAAAATATTTCAGTATGTCATTTAGTTTTCATGTACGAAATTACGTAACAAAAATAAACAAATGTAAATGATCATCATAGTTAGTGTTTTGTTCATAATATAATCATTGGGGCGAGTGTATTATGGATGATTATGGATTGTGGTTTTTGTTTTATATAACACAGCAGTGTATATAATATTTAAAAAAAATATATTAAATATTGTGTTTTTAATTTTTTATTGTTGGTAATGAGAGATTGTTTTTTTTTTATATATACAATGCTAATACATAATAACTTAACAGTAATGTTTACTTTTTGTTTTTTTTTTTTAATTGTTTTGTATGCTGTAAATTGTTTGTTTTTTTTTTACATTTACGTAAATGTTTATAAAATTTGTGTTTCATATATATAATAATAATTATAATTTTTATATATTGTCAACTTTTAAATATATACATATGTAATTTTCAAATAAATAAATAAAATTTTATGAAGGATTAATTATTGAATATACATATAGGTATAAAGTTTGCATTTAAAATGTTTTGTGTGTTTTTAGTATTCATTGTAGCCGATTGAAATCTGCCTGTTTGGAGAAGTTGCGTTTCACATAGATGGGTTGTTAGTTCACAAATTAAATGAAAAAACAATGCTATAATTATTATATAATTTATTTTGAACGACTAAAATAAAAAAAGTTTTTTTTTTTTTATTTTAGTAAGTAAATGTAATTTAATTTAACATGATTTTAGATTAATATTTTATCACACAATTTTTGTAAGTTTTAATCGATTTTTGTGTTTAATTAGTATATATTTTTTTTTCGTATCGATTAAAATCGATATGTGGGTAAATCGATTAGTTAATTTTATATTTGTTTATTTTAAATTTTGGTGCTCTAATGAATTTGACGATATGAAAAAAAACAGCTTTCCATTTTTACAATAAGTAGTTATTAAAATAATTCTATAGACGATATATTATTATTTAAATTTGTTTTATTTTCTTTTCACTTTCAACCTTAAACTTGTGTTTGTCAAAAAGTGTATCTGTTATTTAATCTGTATTCAAATTTCAATCTGTCAGCTGTCACCTGTCACTTATAATACAAACGTACCTTAGTACGATATTTAATTGTAAATAACTCGCTCTCGTTTCCAAGATCTTATCAATGTTACATGACGACGTATTATAACGTTAAATACGTTAATTAAATAAAATGGTATACTCTGAGAGGTCTTTTATTTTTATATACTTTTTTAAAAGGTTTTGTTTGTTGAATTTTTAAGTATCTAACTTGTAATTCTTTATTACATAATATAATTAATATGAAAATAAATAAATGGTCTATGCGAATGTCATCATCAAATTTCGTTAATAACTTCATATAATCCCTAAATCATAAGTTAAACATATTTCCTTTTTTCACAATCCGTTTTATATAGTTTATTAATTATGTAAATAGTGTCTGTTTACTTTAAATATTTAATAATTTTATCATCTTGCTCTAGTGACGAGAAAAAAAGGCTTAAATCACTAAAGAAATAGTGTCTTGACAATTTTCGTTTTCGTCTGATTTTATTCCTGTTAAGCCTCCTTCGCAACGCGCGATAAAGAACTTCGTCCCAATAAATAGAAATAAAAATATCGAATTTCAACATTCTTCATTTATTTCTATACAAAATAACATTACAAAAATAACAAATAACATTTCATATATTTTTTAATTGAATCTTAAAATCTAAGTTTACGGTATTTTAATCCGAAGACTATAGGTTCCCGCGTTTATCTTGTTCCAATTCGATAGATTCAAAAAGCGTTTTGAAGTTGCCAGCTCCAAATCCCTATGGAATTAAAAATATATAAATAAGTAAAAAATATATATTATGGTTATTATTCCGCCGAATTTACTCACAGGTCTTATATTAATGTTAATTAGGCAAATTGTCAAAAATATTAAAAATAAAGAACTCACATTATGATTTCTTCTCTGTATGACCTCCAAGAATAATGTCGGTCTGTCTTGCGTGTTTTTAGTGAATATTTGCAAAAGATAGCCATCGTCGTCGTAGTCTATGAGAATGTTCAAACGTTCTAGAGTATCTATGCTTTCGGCCACTTTAACTTTACTTTTTTGCAGTTTCTCACGAATTATTTCGTAATATATTGGTGATATTGTTAGGAATTCGACTCCACGTGAGCGAAGATGCTCTATCTGTAAAAGTTGAAGGAGTGTTAGTTTTAACATATTAAATGAGATAAAAGTCGTTTCTTGTTTTTATGCTATTTACATATTGACTACAATGAATTAAATATATTTTTTTATGATTTACTAGTTTTTACCGTGGACACACCTAAATAAATAAGAGTTACGTATGACACACATTGAGGCCTGTCGTGGCGCAACGGGACAAGCGTGTGACTGTAACGATCCCTAGTCGAGGAAATGAAATACTTAATATTGTCAATTTAAACATTTAATGTTTCATTTCTTCGCTCTAGTAATACGGCGAAGCGCGGCGTTGAGTTCCGCCACTCAACACGCAATGCCTCAAATTCGTGTCTTAATACTAGGTTCTCGGGTTCCCTCTGCCTACCCTGACTCGTGCAGGATACAGCGTGAAGCTAAATAAAAAAAATATACATTTTATTGTTCCAAAACATAACTCACCGTAGTAATAATATCATCAGTGTTAATCGCAATATGCTGAACACCAGCTCCTCCGTGATATTCGACATATTCTTGTATCTGACTTTTCCGTTTCCCGACAGCAGGCTCGTTGATAGGCAGTTTGACTGTTTCCTCATAATTCGCCATCACTATTGAACGTAACGCTGAATACTCTGTACATACTTGGGTATCGTCTACCGACCAAAATCTAGAAAAAGTATTTCTTTTTAGCTTCTTTTATCCTGCAAATAGCAGGCAGGAAGAGACGGGAAGTAAGTGAGTATTATGAGACTCCGCTTCCCAATTCGCACCGAATTTTGAGATATTATATGGCGGAACTTAACAACTTCTCTTTGCCTTGTAATTATTATATTAAAAACAATGTCGAATAATGTATTTTTCACAATTAATGTACCTTATTCAATATTAAAAAATATGAATAATTTGTAACTACTGAGATTTTCGTTAGTTAAGCGATTTTCTCATAAAAATAGATTTATTAACCTGCTTATTATGGGTCTTTTAGTACGAATTAGTAATAATAAAAGAAAAAAAAAAGATAAAAAAATAATCATAACTACACCTTTTTAAAAAATTATAATAAATTAAATATATATTTTAAAAATTTTAAACACAATTATTTACCTGTGGAACTGTAAACACTTTTCATACCAGGACGCTACTTTTTCCATGCCATTGTCGGGTTGGTTTCCTACCACATGGTCAATGAAGTTGATTTCTATTTTTGGTCTGCGAACATATATTTATATTTAAATAAAAATTTCGACTATATTTTTAAACTTATGATGCTAATAGACTCCGACACTACACTCACTGTATACATTTAGTGTCTTCAATTGGAAAATTTATTGTGATAACATAAATAATATCACTGTGTGAATACGTTGTGTCCAAGGGTCTCGTTGAAAGTTTTAAAATTTGACATTTTTACTACCTACTTTCCGAATTTGGTGATAAAATATTTAATTTGATTCACTCACTCACTTAGCTTTACGCTGTATTCCGCACATGGCAGGGTAGGCAGAGGGAACTTGGGAACCTACTGTTAAGACACTCCGTTCCACTTCCGTTCTCCACTTTCCGCCGAATTTGAGGCATTGCATGTTGAGTGGCGGAACTCAACGCCGCGTTTTGACTTTTTAACAGAGCGAAGAAATGGAAACAAAATATTTAATTTGATAATATTTGATATTTCATTTCCTAAAGTGGGGATCGAAATCACAACATGTCGCGCTTACCGTCACTCTTGTGCCCCTATGCCACGACAGGTAGGTAAATTTTTCTGTTTTTATATTTGAGAAAATAAATGAACAACAAAAAATAGTTAACTTTTAGTAATAAAGTCTTACGGTACCAATTGTTACTTACAAAAAGTTTTGTATAGGATCCTGAGGTAAAGGATGATAGCCCGGCAGGAATGATCCATTGTACTTTGATCTGTCGACTAGCGTATGTGTATTATCACCATACTGCAAATGTAATATTGAACAGTTAAAACAATATCGTCTTAAATTTTTGTACGAGGCTGAAATTTTTTATAAAGTAAGGCCGTTGGCAAATTTTCACAGAGTCTGACTGTAGCCCTGACACATGATGAACGGCTTTGGATTCCCATTTTTATTATTTATTTTCATTTTCTCGCTCTGGTAAAAAAGTAAAACGCCTTGAGTTATGCTACTCATCGTGCCATATCTCTTAAATATGGCTGGAATATATAATATAGAATATAAATATAAATAGTTGTAGACAAACCACACGCACACACACAAGATAGAACACCTTGGTTAACGTGCCAGGAGTATGTAGACCAAGTTTTTTTCAGCTTCACGCCATATTCCGCATATAACAGCTTAGGGAACCAAATTAGAGGTATGGCGTGTGGAGTGACGGAACTCCACGCCGCGCTTTTTTCTTGTTACCAGAGCGAAGAAATGAAAATTTAAATATTAAATATCGAACCCAGAACCTGTCGCGTGTACAATCGTTCGTTTGTGCCCCTGTGCCACGACATGCCTTCCAAAGGCAAAAGTAGGACAAGTAATGAATTAAATTAATGCATTAATTATGATATGTTTTTGCAGCATTGGCACAAAATTACCTTTGAAAAGTTTCATCCCTTTATAAAAAAAAATATATCGCAGAGGCGTAAGTTCCATTACTCAACTTGTTATGTGTGACTCTTTCGCCATTAAAAACAACGAATATATAGATAAGATCATAAATGCCAATTGAGTAAGATAAACAGAAATAATACAAGAACTTGAATGTTAATAATAATATTGCACCTTCATTATCTACCATTCGATTACGCTATTTTGATAGGCTACTGTCTGTTGTCGTACATAAAGAACAGATTCATAGAAATGAAAGAAACGTTTTTTTTTTATTTGGTAAATTCTCTTAATAGCCAAAAATGTATTTTTTTCTATGGCACCGTAAGCTCCTGCTGCTGGTTTGTTTTAATCTACTGCGTTTTTCATCATTTAAGAGCTACTAGCACTTGTTGTTAGAAATAAAAAATATATAAAATCCAAAAATGACAAATTTTTCACTAAATTCATTGTATTGTGTTTAACAAAGATGTGTTATAAAGGCGCTTTCATTAAGAAAATCAGTTAAAAGACTTCCATATATTTATTTTTTAATGGAATCGTATGTTCTTATAACCAACTTGTACCTCCACAATAAATAATATATGTTTACCCATTGAATAAACAATAAACTTAATAAATACTCCTATCGTTCGGTTTGACAGGTACATTTGACATTTTTTATACCTTTTACCTTTTTTTATACCATTTTTATACATTATTTCATTAAAAAAATATCATTAATAAAATTACTTTAATTATCTGTTGATACTTTTAATTAAAATTGTTTATATAAATACTCACTGTTTTTAATACAGCCATCCTAACAATTCCATCGTCATCCCTCTCCTCCCATATATCTCGCACTACGACGGCGCCCTTCTGCTTCGCATATGTAAGTATATAATCTACGTTTTCCACTTCAAAAGCAATATCTTTAACGAAGTCGCCATGAATACCGACTTCTTGAACAAACTCAGTGTCTACAGGATCATATTGCGCTTGAAACACGAAGATGATCTATAAATAATTATATAAAAGTATATTTATTTTTCAGAAAACCATTAAAAAATATGAACGTAGCGGGATATGAACCCGCGTCTTTTGGCAATCGTCCGTTTAATATTTTTTTCCTACTTGTGAAACAACAGTTAAAAATATTTTTTATTATTTAAAAATAACTAGTATGGGTATGTATTTTTTTTACAGAACAGTCGGCAAACCGTAAAGCCTAAAGTTAGAATATTTATTACATTTTTTTTTATTTTAATACAGTAAATGATTATGGATTGGATTTGCATTCTAGGAAACGTTTTATTTAATATTACCATTTTTTCTCTCCGATTATAAGACAAAGAGCGGCGTTGAGTTACGCCAAGACGCAATGTCTCTAAAATTCGATGGTAAGAAAGTGAATAGTTTTTGTTAAACTACAAAGAAACAACAATATTATATGATTAGAACCATAATAGTCATATAGACAACTCACCTTATTCAATCTGACGGCATAAGAAGCTATCTTGCGAGAACCTGTTTCCAAACCTTTATAGGCTAAAGGTTCAAATCCGAACCGCGTCACATAGTATGTCGCTGCCTGAAAACAAGTTTACTATTTATATCACTACTGCCAAATTATATATTAAGTACCTACATTTGAATATGAGTTATAATGACTATGATGATTTTTATATATAATAAAAATAAAAACTGAACATCAAATACTTAACTGCCTGGTAACTTCATAAACAGCTATAGATGTAGTAGACGTATGTATAAATTTATTTTATAATATGTTAAGATTTTTTTTTATATTTAAATTAAATACTGAAACATATTATATTTTATAGAATAAAAACTAATGAATTATCCAAGATTTTTTTGTCTTGTGATAAGCAGATCCACCTCAATTTTATTTTCATCAAATTTTAAAAAATAAAGCATTTAAAAAACGTTACGCATTAAAAAATTAAGCTAAGACACTTGTCCGTTTTCAGCCGTATCTTTTCAGTCATTAACAAATAAGGCTTGCTCTTGCTATATTAATTAATGAAACGTATGTAGATCATATGAGGATTACATAGACGTCAATGTTACGGTTAAAATGTTCATACAAATTGCAGATTAAAAAAAATAATTTTTGTTTATAACTTTAATATAACGTTATAATTTTCAATGCACTAGAAACATTGACATAAACGAAACCAAAAGTACCGAACTCAAAGAACTCGAAAACAATAATTGAGGAGTTTTAACAAAAGACACTGTAAAAACGAATTAGAAATTTTCCGCGAATATTTATTTATATATGACACAGATATATTACTGTAACTTATCTAATAATTTTAAATATTAAAAACCTATCTTTGTAATACTTATTAATATCATAACACTTTACTTACTTGTTTTGCATTCGACACCCAAAACGTAAGGTGATCGAAGGCGAGAAAACGACCATCCTCAGGTTTCTGTCCTTTATCTGAATACGAGGTCTGGAAAATATTTGAATGTATAACCACATGTAGTAGAAGCCGGACGCGGCGCAGGGGCGTGTGACTATACAAGTCAAGTTGTGGCTTGATCCTCAGTTGAGGAAATAAAATATGTAATAATTTAAAATTAAATATTTAATGTTTTTATTTCTTCACTTTGGTAACAAGGCAAAGCGTGGCCACGAGTTCCGCCACTTAACACGCAATGCATCAAGAAAAGTGAAGAACTTAACGGAGTATCTTACCACTAGGTTCCCAAGTTCCCTCTGTCTACCCTGCCATATACGGGATATGCCTGAAGCTGAAATAAAAACTACATGTTCTTGAAATATGAAAAAATAATTAAATCGATTTGCAAACGATTTTTTTTCAGCTTCACGCCATATCATGGTTGGATAGTTAGAGACTTGGAAAGCCAGTGTTATAACACTCTTTTTTCATAAAGAAACGGAAATGATACTAAAACAATATGGTTGGCGAATAAAGAACTTATTTCTGTTTGGAAGCCGGTTTAAGAAAATAAAATAAAAAGACAAATTGGCAATAACTTTAGTATTGTTCCTTTTGGAATAATCAAAAGCGTTACTCACCATAACTTTTAAATATATATTAAATGTTTTTATTAAAAATATTCTTTTAAAGGTACGAATCCGATATGATACGAGCAAGAAATGTGAATATTAATGTAGACATCCACTTTATATAGAGTATCTTATATTATGAATTTTATTAAAAACAAGTCCTAATTAAGTCGCGTTCACAAAGAAAACATTAAATTGTTTTAAAGAAAAAGATATAACCAGAGTATTAACAAAAACGTTTTTAACTAAGTGACAGCAATATTTTAAATTATTTCTACAGATAAATGAAGAAGTGTGCTGTGCCTTACAACTTAACAACTTCTTCTGTAAAGGCACAGCGTGTACCTAAAAGGATTTACGCGTGTAAGGTAATTTTTCACTAGCGACCCGCCCGCGCCTTCGCCCGTTTGAATTACACAATTTTATTTATTAATCTCAATTATATTCTTGTTCTACTAACATTATCATTTTTAAGACAATAAAAAATAAAATTTTAGTTAAATGGATAAAAAGTTTGTAGCAATTTTGTGGAATTAAATATTTTAAGTTAATGTAACTTTTTTTTATTTACTAACCAATTTAAATAGAACAAACACAAAATTTTGAAGGCAGGTTGTAACTGCATTTAAATCTGGTTAACCGTTTCTGAGATTAGCGCTTACAAACGCACAGACGAGTAGATAAATTATTTTAAGTTCACTATTTTGGGCCCTATAACTTTAATAAACGTCCCCAATAAGATTTTTTTAAATATATATTCTATGCGCAGACAGTGATAATTTATAGATTTATTATATAAGTATAGATGTTTTGACTATTGTAAACTGTATACGAAATATTAATTCACGTAAATATATGCAGTGCGTATATACAATGCACTTTGCCTCACCAGAGCAAAGTAAACAAAAAATAAATAAATATTTCATTTCCCTCAGGGGGAATGTAGTTTTTTTCGTACCTACATATCAATAAATATGCATTTTAAATGTGTTAAATGTTATTAAATCCTTCGTTTTAAATATTTTTTTTTTCATCATGAAAGCAGCTTTTGTGAGAATAAACCGGTACTAGACGAGCCTCTTGAATATTTCTACGTCGGTCTCTAAGGAAACCTATGAGATTATTTGTTTTTGTAATAATTATCATTTATTAAATAATATTTTTATGCCACTTGGATACAGGGTAAATTTTATAATTGAATGTCTTTTTTTAAATTTAAATTGTATGTCGATTATAGGTATCTTATCGAGTAAGTACAATACCTTTTACCTTCTTTTAAATTTACATTTTATATACAATTTTATTTTATTTAAATTGAAATTAATTGTCGTGGCTCAGTGGCACAAGCGCGGTATTGGAAACGTTACGGTATTGGTTTTCATGAAGTAATTGGCACAAAAGAATGTAATTCATTATTAAATTACTCTTCAGAGTAAATGAATAACTAACCACGGAATAATTTATTATTATATTAGTATTCAAAATCAAATAAAAGGATCACTTTTTATCTTTTACTTTTATAAAAGAGTGATACACTAAATTATCTTCCACATAACTTATTGGAACTATAATGACTGCAAAGAAGTCCAATCATTGTTGGACCAACAATATTTTGCCCAAGTCTAAATACATTAAACAAATAAAAGTTATGAACTTCAATGGAAAACTATACTATAGCTGTTTTAACAAATGTGATATAACTAATTCTTTACTGAAATACTTACCTATTAATGACTCTGATAGTCATCTTTTGCTGCTCTCGAATATTGAAGGTTTAACAAAACATGTGGGTTTTTATAATATTTATACATATGTTTTGTTTGTAAATATCTTTTAATATATAATTTATTATTCTTTTTTTTTTGTTATAGGTGAAGGAAATTTTTATCTAGATCTTCTTTTTAATATGCATACTCCTATTGTGTAATATATTTTTTTCTACCGTACAACCTCCTTCGTGTCTTCTCCATTCAACGTGACATTGGCGAAGTGATATGTGCTCAACTGGCACGCTCGGAACGCCATAATCAAAGAACCATACCATAAATATCTTTTATTTACGTAAATCAGAAAGTTGTTGTTGTTCAACGGTATGTCGACAACAATAATATTTACAGCGAAACGCTGGCTCCGAATAATTATAGTTTTTAAAATTATAATTCTCGCAACGAAAAGCCCAAACTCTAAGCAATCGAATTAAGGTTTGGGATCAAATCAGTTACTTTACAATATTTTCCTTTCTTTGCTTAGGATATCTGTGGAAAAGTGATTATCATCTTCAGAACGTGGTTTACTATAATTAGCATTAGCATTACCTACAATGTTTTGAAGACATTTTACAAATACACAAAATGACTAAAGACAAAGTTAGTCTTCGTTATGCATTAATGAAGGTTAACCTTAGTCCTGTTTAAAAAAAAGTGAAAAAACGTAATAAACAAAAATTTAAAAAGTATCAAAAAAACTAATTAAAAATAGAATAACGACCTCAATCGGCACAAATTATTTATGTAATTAAAAAATAAAAATATAATTAAAAAGTAACTGTTATTTAGGTTTACTTATATGTTCAGCGAAATTTAAAAAAAATTCAAAATGTTTATACGCACTGTGCCTTGTCACCAGAGCGACGAAATGAAAATATTAAATATTTAATTTCGTCGAGTAAATCGAATATTGAACCCACAGCCTGTCGCGTTTACAGCCACTCGCCCCGCCCCTGCGTCACGACAGGCCTAGCATTTTATATGTAGATTGCTAATAGATCGATATCCGTAAAACATCCACTTTCTAAGCCAGTGTCTGAACAGAAAGTAGAGAGAATATTCTCCAAACAGGCACAAAAATCATCCTTAATTTTGAAATTTATTATGGTAACCATGTCACAGCGGATTCGATTTTGATACAAGCACGGTCCCCGTACCAAAAGTACTACCGTACCGAGTTAGCAGAAAATATAAAACATAAGTTGATAGTCAGTTTTTCTTTCGAGTATAATAAATTTAATGGTAAATGAAAGTCTACAAGGCACTTTTCTTCACTTTTCTATTTTGGCCTATCGGTAATCCATTGGACTTACCCATTGTGATATAGCCTAGATTAATTTCTGATATCTGTGTAAGAAATGTAATAAATATAGCTGTTATGTCATCCAATCTAAAACCCCAAAAGAAGTTAATCTTGTATTTTATTCTTAAAAAAAACTGAATTTTCATTGTTTAATTTAAAAAAAAATCCATATTCATTTTTAATAAACATTATAGCAATTGAATAGAACTTATAGAAACATTATAGAACAACAATTGAACAGAAAACAGCAAACAAGTTTCGTTTAGTCGACATTTTATTCGCTTTTCGTCACAGAGTTGTAAACAGAATGCAAATTAGGACTAGACTAGGTATGTGGTCGAGGTCGGTGGCGGCAGCACAGGTGGCGTATCGACTCATAGTATTTCTTATATGTAAGTTATATAGACTAATAGCATAGTCACATGTTTTGAAAACTATTGTTTTTCTCGATTTAATATAAGTAGATATATTTATAAATAATATAATTACTTCGCACACTACGACGAACATACTGGTCCTACAATTTTTTCGATGCTACGTCATCGTATTTCCATTAATTTGTATAAAGTATAAAAAAATATATATTCTATAATGTAAATTAAATATATAACATAAGACTATTATATCATTATTTTTTTTTGTATTTTTTAATACTTTTATTATTTTATTAACTTACAATTTTAGGTAAAGTAGTAGTAATATTATACAGATATTGAGAAATAGAAAAATAAACTTAAGTAGAAAATAAATAATTGTGTAATACTTTGAACGTAATATTGTTGCGTTCTAACCATTTTAAGGTACATACGTCATCGTGGTAGACAATAATCAGGGTTCTGCATGCGGTCAGAAATATTTTTTTTACAAATTTAAAAAATATGTTATTAATTATTTAATAAATTTTATTACAAAACCTTAAATAATTCGTCATTCTCAATTTTTCCTCTGAAAAATAACTGACAAATTCCTGTCCCATGTATGTGTAATTTTATATTTTTTGCTTGTATACTTATTTTTAATATATTAAAATTTTGAATTAATGTTTGAAAATAAAACAAATTTATTTATACTATACTATATTGAAATGAGACGTCTCTACCCCACGTCAATATATTGGGAGTATAACACGTTTTCCCCTACCTGATATTATTATTATTATTATATTTGTATATTGCACAATATTACACAATGTTATGAAATTTGTTTCTTTTTTTGAAAATTGATAGAAATTTAATTAAAAAAATAAGCATGTCAAAAATAATAAACTAAATTAATTTGGATTTTTATACAAAAAACTAAATACAATGATTATTTTCTCTTCCCTCATTTTGTTGGGAATAGGAGCTTCAAATAAGTTGTGTATATCATCCACGTAATTTTAAGCCCGAATCTCATATCAATAAAAAAAAAACAAGAAAAAGACAATATGTTTTATATGGATATATTTTATTATAACAATACATTTACACGACAGCAATCATAGTTAGTAGTAAACAAATTATACCTCAAAAATTAAAGTTAATTATATTTTTAGCTACACATTGTATCCCGCACTAGGTAGGTAGGCATGCCTATGCCTACCACGGGAAGTGTTAAAACACTCCTTTCTGTTTTTCACTTTCAGCCCTATAGCGTGTTGAGTGGCGGAACTCAACACCGCGCTTTGCCTTGTTATCTGAGCGAAAAAAAATCACTTCCATTAGAGTAGTTCATGATTGTGCCAAATGCGTCAAGATTGCGTAGTATATTATTGAAAGAAATACTTTTAAAGTTGTTATTGTAAACAAATAAATGGAATTACGCACTTATAAATTAATTATGAGGCCTGTCGTAGCGCACGGCACAAATATGTGACTGTAAACACACAAGTTTTGTTTTGGATCCCCAATCGAGAAATTGAAAAGCATATTTAATATTTTCAAATTAAATTTTAATGTATCATTTCATTACTTTGCTGCTTCGGTTATAAGACAAATGGGGCGTTGAGTTAGCGGCGTCGGCAGAAAGTGGGGAACTCAATGAAGTGTCATAACAATAGGTTCCCAAGTTCCCTCTGCCTACCATGCCATGTGCGAGACAGGGTGAAGCTGAAAAAGTAAAATAGCAACATATAACTTGATAATATATAAGTTGGAAATTTGAAGTTTTACAAATATATTAAAAAAATAATGAACATAATTTCAATCGACAGCACTAAATGATATTTACGTATTTCATTTAAAACTTATAATATGTTAGTCTTCGTACCGTAGTTTAAAATTATGGTGTATTTTGTTCATGTTTATGAAACACTATATTAAAATATATTCATAATTGTAAATGTTTTTCCAACTGGAATTTATATACACAATCATTGCATTTAGTCAATCAGGGTCCCATTTGCGATAGGTTGGCGTTAGTATTAATTGTAGCAAGATTATAAGATATTTTGTTAATCCTCTGTTTTTGCTTTGTCCAAAAGCTCAATGGCCTCAAATACCCATTTGTAGTTCATTGCGCCAAATCCCTGAAATTAAAAAACGTTTTTTTTATAAATATAATATTTGAATAAATTTTATTATATCTATACAATAGTATAAAGTCAAATCTTAAAATTAAGAATAAGTTAACCCAAAAAGAATATATTTTTATGTGAAATCAGGGATCAGTGTTTAGAATAAAAAATTGAAAGCTTATAAAAGCTGATATTCTCTTTATTAATACATACCCTGTGATTTCTTCTCTGTATAATCTCTATAAACAAAGTAGGCCGAACTTGCAGATGCGTAGTAAAAGCTTGCAACATATAACCTTTTTCGTCGAAATCTATCAAAATATTTTGCTCCTTTAACTCTTCTATGCCTTCTTGTACCTTAACTGAGCTATTACTTAGTTTCTCTTTAATAAGTTCGTAGTATGTCGGTGGCCATGATAAGATGTCAGCACCTCGAGCTTTTAAGCTTTTCATCTAAATAAAAAAGAAAACGAAATTTAATAAAATATTTTTATCTAACCTAGTTTTTAACTTAAAATGACTGTTCTAAATTGGAGACACATACATAAATATACTAATATATACATTATTAGTACAACGTGATACTTTTACGGCTTAAATTTTACCATATAGCTTGTATTTCTTTTGTAAAATTCAAATAGTTTATACTCACCGTAGCAACAATGTCGTCAGTATATAAAGCGACGTGTTCGACTCCTGATGTGCCTAAAGCCTTAACAAATTCAGATGCCTTGCTCGTAGGACGTAGACCTTTGGCTGCTTCATTTAGGGATAGCTAGAAATATAAACGATATTAACTATATTATTCTATATTACTCTTCTTCTTCTTTCTTATTAAAATATTAATTATTTTTAATACATTCATGAAGTGTTAAAGTAATAGTAAGGGCAAAGACATTTGCAGAATCATCAAACATAGTTAAGCAAAAACTTATTTTTTACATATGTACATATATTTATTTATTAGAAAAATGACACCATATACAATTCAATGTAGAATTTAAATCAAGAAATATTTATGTATATATATAAATCAAGATAGATATATATCAAGATAAATATATATCAAGATATACTAAAGGAAACTTATGAAAGATAAAATCATTCTCATCATTCTTCATTATCTATATATAGCTCCATTTCTTTTTTTTTGTTTTGCTTTTTATTACGACAAAGTTGTTAAATATTCTAAAATAAATTAAACAACATTTACCTTAAGAATACTGTACAGTAAATAAAAATATGTAACTTACAAGGACACTTTCATTCTGATTGATGACAGAAGCAGAGTTAATACAAGACCAAGGCACCAAGTCGTGACTGTAGTCAACGCACCAGAATCTGTCAAAAAAATAAATTTTAAATTAAATTTAAAGGCTGTAGTCTGGTGGTTGTTAAGCATTAATAATAAAATTAACGGTACATCATTTGAGAAAGGTTATATTATATCACTTGCCTGTGCATATTAAGGTTTTTCTCGTACCAAGCGACAGAATCTTCTAGAGTACCATCGGCCATGTTTCCTTCTACGTGGTCTACAAAGGATAGCCCTGTATCTGGTCTAAAATGAAACAACAACATTGAAATATGCTAATTTGTAATTAAATTTGGGTCATATTGATATGTTGGATATCTTTAAGTACAATTTTCTATTATATAAACCAGACGTCGTGGCGTGAGGGTACATGCGTGCGACTGTAAGCGCGACGGATTCGATTAAAAACATTGTATTGAATTCGATAGAAAAAGGTTTTGTTATTATTTTAATTTCTTACTCTCGTAACGAGGAAAGGCGTGGCATTAGGGCACATCCTTAATACCTCAAGAATTCGGAAAAAGGAAAAAGGTAAAGGAGAGTCTTCATACTAGATTCTAAAGTTTCTAACTAAAATAAGGCTAAAAATAATGCACCGTGTATATATTTGGTTTATTGTAGTAAAATTGGTTAAATGATAAAAAATAACTTACAAGAATTCGTTGACTGGATCCTCTTTCAATGCTTCATACCCAGGGAATAATATTCCTGTATACTTGGATCGATCGATTAAAGTGTGTGTATTATCACCATACTGGAAAATATTTTGTTCAGTAATTAAGTATCAATTATCCCTAAATTATTAAGTAATAAATATAAACAAAATTTTATGTTGTTTATACCAACAAATATATAGTATAATGTTAATAAAACCTTTACATGAAATTATTGTAAAAGGTACCTAATATATTTGATTTGAAGTAAATTTATTTCGTTGAAAAATATTGATTATTGACTGTAATTGTGTTGATCACCAAGGGGACTTGCCTTTACGATAAAATTGTGACAAAATGCGGCGTTGAGTTCCACAACTCGTCGTGTTATATAAATTAAAGTAAATTGAGGAACACTGTCTTGACATTAGGTTTTCTATATTTATTATAAGCATTAAATAATAAAAAAAACTTAAACTCACAGTTTTTAACACTGCATATCGAATTATTCCATTCTTATCACTTTCTGCTGTCAAATTTCTAATTATTTCTGCTCCTTCCTTCTTAGCCTTTTCTAGAATTGCGTCCAAATTGTTTACTTCGAAGGCCACGTCCTTTACAAAGTCTCCATGATCTGTTAAATCCTTTGATATTTCATTTCCTTCTGACGTTGGAGATTCAAAAATGATTGTTATCTAAAATTTGTTTTAATGAATACTTCATACATATATTTTTATATTATATATTTGACGTATATAATTTTACAAAGTATATAAGCAATCTTTGTCATCGACATATAAAAACTTTGCTGCGTTTTTTTACTAGGCGCCAAAAATAAATATAATCTTATGAGACAGTGAAAGTAGATTTTTTACACAACTAATGATAATAAATTACTCACTTTGTTAAGTTGGACGGCAATAGAAAGAACAGGTTTTTCTTCTGTGGACTGTCTGATCGCCAGTGGTTTGAATCCAAAACGAGTCACAAAATAACTTGACGCCTGAAAGTTTAAGGCTTTACGTTTAATTTTACCGTTCTAACCTTTAATAGTGTTATAATTATTTATTATTTTTCTGAAATATTTACAGGTATGATTATTTATTATTATATAACAATGTTTGAATATATAACATATATACTTACAGGTTATCTTATATCGAAATACGATATTAAAATATCATTCTAAATAATAAGAAAATTGACTTAAAAACATCTAAGCTTATGACTTTTTAAATTATATATTTCAGTTTATTTAATAAAGACCAAAATATTTACGTACAAAAATTTTAATTAACCGTTACAAGAGCGAAGAAACGAAAATATTAAATATTTAATTCCGACGAGTTGGATTCGAATCCTCAGTCTGCCACGACAAACTTTAATATTATAATATACAACTATATAAAATATTATTTATAATAGGATTTTATTAAATAATATTTGTACAGTGTTTCCCACCTACCGTTTTAGCGTTTGCTACCCAAAATGTAAGATGATCAAAATTTAGAACTTTGCCGTCATCTCCACTGTTAATTGTATTTTCCTTTGACATTTTTCTCTGAAGCCAACAAAATTATATTTTATTTTACCTTTCTTTTAAGTGCTATTCGACACTTATGAAAGAAAATATTTAAAAATTATATCTGTTTAAAGTAGAAATGTGATAAAATTGTTGTTTATTTTATTGATTTATCTTAATAAACTAAGAGTTACAATACAATATATACAAGCTTTTGTAAAAGCTCAATGCAAATGTTGTATTTATAGAAAAAATAACTATTTTATAGTATAATATCTAAGTAATAATTTTTGTAATTGTCCTCCATATTCCTGCAGGGCGCATTATGAACACTTGTAGTGCGTATGCGCGGTCTGAATACAAATTACCGACGCAATTACGTGATTAAATTGAATCTTATACGGCAAAATAAAGTTTGTATATGCTTCTTATTTTTTCCTTTTTTTACTTTTTAACTTTACGCCATATTCCGCACATACCAGGGTAGGAGTGAACTTGGGAACCTAATGTTAGCACACTCAGATTCTTTTACTTCGGTCCGTAAATTATATTATACAACATAATTTTCAATATAAAACAAGGTTAAATGATTATAATTGGCTTTATAAATAACATCGAAAAAGAGAAGGTGTAGATTATGTCAAAGCAACAACGGTAGTTAAATTAAATTATACGTTCCGCTTGTTATTACTATATGAAAATGAAAGTTCTAAGATTAAAAAATTAAATAAAATATTTATATTTAAATTATACTTTTTTAAGCACACTCTATTAAAGTTTCGTTTAATAATTACACCTCAAGACGAGGCCAACGAGGAGTACTTACTGCGTCGCTGAGGGTATTTTATTGAAGTACATAATTAACTACTTTAATTACTTGTTACTATAGAACAAATATAGTTTATAGGCTTTATAAGATGTTATTATTTTTAATTATTTCTTTAAATAAAAAAAAATCTTTACAAGGAACCTAGTGTTAAGACGTTCAGCTCCGTTCCGCACTTTCTGCTGAATTTATATATCTATGAAATTTAATTGATTATTACACCTATCATTTTTAACAAGTAGATCAATTTCCTCTCCTTTTTATAAAGTATAATGAAAGACATATCATATCTATTTTTTTTAAAGTTCCAAAAATAAAAAAAATAAACGTTAACTTACTCAAGAGCACTCTGACATTAATGTTATGTGAAAACAATTTTGTAACTGTGTTTTTTCTACGACGATTCTATTTAAATAGAGTTTTTATCTGTTCATCAGATCTATAATTTATAATCATTTGGAAATATGAAGTTATGACAACCTTTAGGCATAAATATATACATTTACATCTATTAAACACTGTAAACAACTAGATGTTTTAAATGTATATATATTTATTTTAAAAACATGCAGGTAACTCTATTATTGAAGACTACTTAAAAGTACGACGAAAGTAATAAATTACTTTCGTCGTCATCCTGAAGATGGTTTCTTAAAATTACGTTGCAAGTAACACAATAAATACAAATTGACCTCCATATTCTGTTATAAATCGTTATCATTAAAAATATATCACATATAGACTAATCATGTCGGTCTGTCCGTAGTCTCTTGAGCGTTTTAAATAAAGTAATATTTTTGACACTTAAAGTGGACGTATGCACCAGCATACGCTGCTGGCGCCTAAGGAGCCACTAATGGGGGCTTCGGGAGTCCTCTTATGAGTCACCACATATACATATGTACATTTTATCACACTACTTTTTACCATATTACTTCAATAGTGACTGATATTTACAGATAAAAGCAGGCAAAGACCACAAGACATTTCACCAAAATTCGAGTAACTGAGTATTGATACAATTATTTCTCTAAGTAGATAGAAATTTAGGATTTTAATATTTTAATATTTCCTACAATTTAACTGTTTTATTGTATTACTGTTGTACATCAGGTCAAAAAAATGTTTTATTAAAATCCATACAAAAGATGAACGAACAGACGAAGGGACGGAGGAGCTAATGGACGAACGGTCATGAAGGCAGACTAAAAATTATTACATTCGTTACTTTTATATTGTTATATATTGTTGTAAAATAAAAATATGAAAAATACAGACAGATTTAACTGTTTGATGAAAGTATAGATTAATTACAAAAATCCCGAGCAAAGCTCCGGTACAACCTTATATTACACGAAAATTGACGATTTGTTTTGGGGACCTCAAGATGTAAAGATAAAAGATGTTATCTCAATATCATAACATATTTATGTTAAGAACAAGTTTATCCTTGATATTAATTAACTAATTCGTGTCATACTTTAAAAATATTTTTGTTTTGTTTTGGCTATGTGGAATTCAAAGGAATGTAATATGGACGTTAAAGATTATGATACATAAACCTTTAATTTTATCTGTACTTTAGGTTAAGTTATGCGTTTGAAGTTAAAAAAATTACGGTGAATAGTTATTCATTGTTATATTTATTTTCTGTAGATCAATGATTAACTCAAAATAGCAACATTTACCAAATGAGAACGTTTTTTATTACTAATATAGTTAAAATTAAAATTGACAATCCAATAGTATTAAAAGGCGCGGCGCGGGTTCCAATCCCGCTACGTTGAATTAAAATGCATAATGAAAAATATTTAATAATTAACATTTTCTCTTGATAAATAATAAGCAATGGACAAGTCTTTCGATAGTGAAAGTTAGAATTTTCCTGTTTCGACGCGGTTTTAACTTGATAAGACTTCGACGGTTTTCAAATTGGTTCAATTTTTTATTATATATATATATATATATATATATATATATATATATATATATATATATATATATATATATATATATATATATATATAAATATTTTATATATATATATATATATATATATATATATATATATATATATATATATATATATATATATATATATATATATATATCTAAAAAAACTAGCGTGTTAAATAAAACATATAATTTAGATATAAAATATACGTTTAATAGCTATAATAACTGCAGTTATTACAGCAATCATAAATTAAATCTACGAATTAAACGCTATTGTACAAGATAATTATTGTTTATTATAATAAATTGATTGTAATATTATGAATTTAAATTATATGTTATAAAAACATATATTAAATATTTAAATAACATAGTTATTACCAACATTATAATTATATATTTTATGTTATTAATATTGAAAAGAAAAAGGATTACTTCTTTTAAAACTTCGTATACTTTTTTAGTATACAGTTTCTATGTATGATTAATTGTTTAAATATTTTATATTTCTTCAAGTAACTCACTCAGCTTCACGCCTTCAGACCTTGGGAACCTAGTGTTAAGAGACTCCGTTCCGTTTCTTACTTTCCGTCAAATTTGATGCATTGAGTGTTGAATGGCGGAACCCAACGCTTTGCCTTGTTACCAAACATTAAATATTTAAATTGAAAGTATTTCATTTCCTCGACTGGATTTTCTTCAAGTAAGGTATATTTTTGAAATAATCATAGTTATTGCTGTAAATGTAACTGATAGTGTGGGAAAATGGCTCTATATTTGTTAATGGAAATCGCCAAGTTAGTAAGGTTAGTTAATCTTGATCATTTTATTACAAAAAAATGTTAGTATGAAATGGTTACAAGAAGAACTGCAGTTATTACATCAAAATAATATAAGCTATTCATATATTACTTTATTGTAATGTTAAAAGAAATAAAACCAATACATTTATAAAATAATTTCATTTATTCATTTATACTTTATACATCATACATATTTACATAAACGGTATATTTATTATCATTACAGAGTATTTACTTGCACCTATGATATAAACACTTATTACATAAAACCTATTTAAGGTAAGGCACCTTTAAGGAAGCTTTCTAAGTCTACCTCTGAATGTAGGTCGAAAAAAAAAGTGCAAAAGCCTAAACAATAAATAAACAAAGTATATCAAATATCAATATACAACGTTAAAACTAAATTTATTTACACGTAATTTATTTATTAATTTCCATTATTATTAAAAAGAAAACAAATATTTTAAAAAGATATCATCGATTCTAAAAAGGTACACTTAAAACAGTGATTTAGATATAATTCGACCATAAGTAAAATTCATTGGAGTTTTTTTTAATAGATAATAATTAAAAAATCAGATATGAAAGACTAGTTTTTTCCCGCCATTGAATTTTACTTCCAGACATCGACTCTTTATAGGGGGTAACTTAAAGCGCTATATTTACAAGTTAACATTTACAAAAGTTATAAAAATATGATTGATTTGTATTCTTTATTGTGACGATTTTGTTTATAGTTGTGTTTCAGCCTCGTGTCAGTGTTGCCAGTTATTTTTTTTAAATATGAAAATAATTCAATTATAAAACATGAATTGAATAAAAATGTTGTAAAAACTTTACTTTTCAAATCATTGCCTACATTTTCAATATAAATATAATTTTATATTTTATAACGTCATATTTGTATATAATCGTAATTAATGTCAATAATTAAGCTGACAACTGAAAGGCATTGTTAGGACGTGACCCATTTTAACATTTCATATATTTGACATTGACAGTGACAGGAGACAGGAGATATCCAATATACGTCCTGATATTACTAACTTCATTTAACTTGTGCAATAAACAAACAGCTTAACGAACTTAGTAATATTAATCCGCGTATAGTATTTATATAATTACATTATTACTTTAAATTTAACCAATATAAAATATCGTAGTTCTCAGTTACTACGTAAATTGTGGATGTTCAAAATTGTAATTAACTTAAATAATTAAATGATATTGTCATATTAGTTTAACATCTACACTATTTGAACGACACATTAGAGGCAATTTATAAAATATCGATTTTATTGGTTTCAAATATAAATATGTTTTCTAATGTATTCACAACCAATATCAATTACTCTTTCGTTATTTACTGCTTTGGAGAAACTAATAATATCGATATTAGATAAATTGTTTCTTATGTCTCGAATTTAAATGCAAAACTAAGTATATTGTCATATCGATAATAATCGTTCACCACATTACGTTAGGTATCGTCAGTCGTCATATCTTATATTATGGACTGATTCTGTACAAAAAATCGTATT